>CM073124.1:60013823-60016323 GCA_037039145.1 Fundulus diaphanus
CAATCGTAATTGCGGACCCAGGCACACCGTCACAAAGCGCCGCCCTCTCAAACCACAACACACAGCACGTGAATATGTCGCAGCAAGGGAAATTGTCCCAAAACGTGGTTTTACTAGTTCACCAGTCTGACAGAAATAAACCACAGTGATTTGTAAAATTTGCAAGGAATCGGTAAAAACAAAGTCTGGTAACGCAACCAACTTGTTTCATCACGTAAAACGCTCACACCCGCAGCAGCGCGAGCTGTGTCGGCCCCGGCGCGGCTCCGCGTCCTCGGAGGAATCTTATGGAACTTCTTCCAAAACAAAGCAGGTATAGCAAGTTAAACTGGCGCCCTTCTTTGTGATAAAATGACAAAGCGTCCAAGCGGCATAAGGACATCACGCATGCAGTAACATGCTTCATAGTGATGGATATGCTGCTGTTGTCCGCTGTTGAAAGACCTGGCTTCAACAACTACTTGCCTCTCTTGATCCGCGATATAAAGTTCCGGGCCGCAAGTTTTTCTCTAACAGTGCTCTCTAAATTGTGCAACGAGTGCAGGGAATCAGTGCAAAATGAGCTGCAAACTGTCTTCCCACGCCACAACATCGGACCTCAGCCCTGCATCAGCCTCTCAATTGACTATATAGAAATAGAATGGAACCTGAGGAGTAACTAGTGCACTATTCGCACCTAAATAGGCTATTCCATTTGTTATATTTATTTTGGTCATTTTGCTGGTCACTTTAGTTTATTCTTTGTCAGTAGTTAATAACATCACCCAGGTCTCTTAAGTTATTTGTCTTTAAAAAATCAGTTATGGGTAAAAATATTGGTTAAATAAGGATTTAATTGAGATTTAGTGTTTGTGTGTTCTTTATTAAAAGTAAGTCATTTAGCAATATCATAAGAGCCAGGTTTTAAATCTTTTTGATAATTATCGATATCGATCAATATGCATTTTTTTTTATCGATATCCTTTTTTTCTATATCGTCCAGCCCTAGAATCAAGTCTATTTTATCATCAACAGTGTGGTGGACTGTAGTATACTGAGAAACATCATGATGATGGATCAGACAGAAGGAACACTGGGTGGCAAGTGACTGAGTGCTCTTACCCGGTCTATGCTGAGCAGAGGGCTGGCTTTGCTGAGGATTCGGATGATCTGCTTAATCTGGCTGTGAGTCACCCTCTTGCTAATGCAGCCAAAGACGACCAGTGCTCTGGGCTGTAGAGATGGGTTGTACTGGAATGCAAATCTGTAACCCAACCACAAAGATCAAATGATCTAAATCTTGCACATAAAATTAAATCCTTAAAAAAGAATCAAGAGGCATATACTTTTGTGCAAGCTCGGTCCACTGGTCCAACCACTTGCAGGTTGGGATGTCTCTCATACAAGCCTGGAGTCATAAGAGAAAAATAATTAAATAAGGATATGTGTAACTATACACTCTTCAAGGAGAGCTGTATAGGATGTGTTCATTTGGATGTTTTTTTGTCCTTCTAAACTATTACTGGCAGACAAAGATCCGTAGAATAAAACCCAGCAGACTGGTAATCTGCCAGACAGAGTGCCTTTCAATTGAAATATGGTGATGCACATCTGCTCAGACAACATTTTCTAGTAAAGTTTGCAGCTATGACAGAGAGAAACCATCCCTCCTAAAATATGCAAATTAATTTATCTGACCTCCATAATTTCCAGTAAGGCCTCAGTGACAGTCTCCAGAGAGGACAGGGCAAACGTTTCCCTCTCATAAGAGCCTGGTGAGAAGGAGCGGTCTCTGTAGCTGGAGCGGAAGGCAATGACAGCAGCTGACTTGACTTTGCTGATGCCAAACAGTAGATAAAACTTTGGCAACGAAAACTCTGTCAGGCTCAGCCTCAGGACCTGCTTTGTCTCCTCTGTAATAATTGAACACAGCAAAAACAGCTTTTATCATAAGATACAAGTCACTTATATTCAGTTTGTGTATATCTGCTGTATTACAGGACTAGTCTTGACTTCAGGGCTTCCTTTTATGGCCATTAGAAAAGTTTTCAAAATCTAACCAACCAGCAAGTAAAGATTGCATCTGCCCTTACCACTGAAGCTGAGCTGAGAGCAGGTGCACAGTGAATGAATGATGTTGATAACCAAACCATGGGTAGAGGCTCGTAGGGACAGTGGCCCAGTGGCTACTAGTAGTGTCACTACATGGAATAGGTATGGCAGGTGGGCTGCAACATCCAGAGAGTTATTAAAGGACAGCATGAGCATGTAGCGGGCCAGGATGGCAATGTCATCCCACATAAGATGCTGTTCCAGCGTAGGAGTTGGTGACAGGCATGTCTTGTCAATGATCTTACACATCCGACCAATAACCTGCCAAAGAGAAGAGCAACAGAAAAAACTGTAAAAAAAAATGAACAGGAGCATATAGCCTCATATAGTTATGTTACAGTTGAGAAAAATAAAACAGGGAAACAATCATGACACCTTTGTCATTTAAGATGATATCTTCGTCTTCTGT
>CM073124.1:60018823-60361323 GCA_037039145.1 Fundulus diaphanus
GGGCTTCATGGCAGAGTGGCAAAGAAAAAGCCATATCTGAGACTGGCCAATAAAAGAAAAACATTAAGATGGGCAAAAGAACACAGACATTAGACAGAGGATGACTGGAAAAAAGTGTTGTGGACGGATGAATCCAAGTTTGAGGTGTTTGGATCACAAAGAAGAACGTTTGTGAGACGCAGAACAAATGAAAAGATGCTGGAAGAATGCCTGACGCCATCTGTTAAGCATGGTGGAGGTAATGTGATGGTCTGGGGTTGCTTTGGTGCTGGTAAGGTGGGAGATTTGTACAGGGTAAAAGGGATTCTGAATAAGGAAGGCTATCACTCCATTTTGCAACGCCATGCCATACCCAGTGGACAGCGCTTGATTGGACCCAATTTCATCCTACAACAGGACAATGACCCTAAACACACTTCCAAATTGTGCAAGAACTATTTAGAGCAGAAGCAGGCAGCTGGTATTCTATCGGTAATGGAGTGGCCAGCGCAGTCACCAGATCTGAACCCCATTGAGCTGTTGTGGGAGCAGCTTGACCGTATGGTACATAAGAAGTGCCCATCCAACCAATCCAACTTGTGGGAGCTGCTTCTGGAAGCGTGGGGTGCAATTTCTCTAGATTACCTCAAAAAATTAACAGCTAGAATGCCAAAGGTCTGCAATGCTGTAATTGCTGCAAATGGAGGATTCTTTGACGAAAGCAAAGTTTGATGTAAAAAAAATCTTATTTCAAATACAAATCATTATTTCTAACCTTGTCAATGTCTTGACTCTATTTTCTATTTATTTCACAACGTATGGTGGTGAATAAGTGTGACTTTTCATGGAAAACACAAAAATGTTTGTGTGACCCCAAACTTTTGAACGGTAGGTTAAGTGAGTGAAAGCCATGTAAACTGATTTCTTTTCCAAGTTACCCAGCAAGCAAACTGAGGGTGAAGGTGAAATTTTACAACTCAGGCACTTTGACAAGTCCTTACATATCTGGACCTAAAACCTTTGAACAGGAGTGCATAATCATAGTGCATGAATATAATTGTCAGGATTATTGTATGTGCACTGTGAATAGATATGTGCAAAACCCATCCTGAATTATCTTTGACCTGTATAGTGTGCTCTGTGAAGAACTTTGTATTACATTAGTTGTAAATTTGGGTTTCTAGTCATTTTGAAAGTTCTTAAACATATCTGAGACCAGGTGTTTTGTTCATAGCTGACTCCGTTATTTTAAGAAACTCCCACCATGTTGTCAGAGAAGAGCTGATGTTGATATTTTGAAAGCAGGCATGCGTTTTATGTTTGAGCTAATAAATGGCAAATCAGAAATCTTGATATCATCACATATTTTCTGTTCTGTGTCTAGCCAGGGCTCTTCTAAGGGATTATGTTTTATCAATTTTGAGATGTATTGTAGCCTATTTGCTAAGTAGTGATGAAAGTTAGGCAGAACTAGCCCCCCTTGAGTTTGAATCTTCTGTAGCGTCTTTAAACTGATGTGGGGGGGGCCTATCTTTCCAAATGTAGAGATGGAGGAGTCCAGAGATTTAAACCAGTCGAATGATGGTTTATTGGTAATCATTGAGAAATTGAAACAATTTTAATTACTGATTAGTTACTGGTGTTCAGCTGGTGCCCAGAAAAATATTACTTTCATTTATTAAACATAATCATTTTAAAAGTAATAATAAAAGTAGTAATAATAATAACTTTTATATGCCAATATGGAGACTAGCTCTTGTTTTGCACAACACTGCTGACCTCAATCTGAGAGCCAGATTTCTAATTATCAGATGATTACTTGACAATATCAATCAATCAATCAATCAATCAAATTTTATTTGTCAATTACAATTTGCATTGCAATCGAAAAGTCAGTTCCAGTACAACCGTCCATCACATACACTTAACAAACAAACATTTGGGGGGAACGATTGACTGAAGCCTTGCGTTGCCAAGGAAAGCAGCCAGCCAGCCGCTGCTAAAAAGCGCAGCTGTCAAGGCCACATTCCTCCAAACTGCCCAGACCCCGCCTAAACGGAGTTTACAGTCGCTGCCTTGAAACTCTCGAAGAAAGAGCAACAACATGGGGGAGAGGGGAGGGAGAAAAAAAAGAGACAGATGTTTGCCTATTTATGCTCTCACCTATAAAGAGACAAACAACCGACACAAAAAAACCCTCATAGCACAAAAGCACAAATAAACACAAGACAACATGTATGCAGAAGGTAAACATTTGAGACCTGTCGCGTGAGTGTAATTCATCAGTTTTATGAGTATCAGTTATGCGTGTGTGTATGGGCGAAAGTGTTTTTCTCCGTGAACACTCTCCAGAGGCCATTGTCCTTGATGTTATCAGCCGGCCCACAGTTCAGAGAAGCATCCTCAGGTGTCAGCGGGGGAGGGGGGTAGCTGGGGGCTTTTCTGGGCACTCCGCCATAACAATCCAGGAGTAGAGATAGGGAGGGAATCCAAATATGTTATTTGTTATGAGACAAGCTGCACTGCCTTTCCTGTCAGCTTTTAAGTCTTTTGCTGGCTCCACATAAATCCAATTTTCCAAATTATTGGGCTTTTTCGCACTTCACTCCCAGATTTTATCCCATCTCCCCTTGAGTTCAACCCCAAAGTCAGTCTGCGTTCCAAAACAGCAGCTTTTCGGCTTCGCTCCATTCACCTGCCAGGTTTGTCCGTTCACAGCCAGAGTGAGCGCGTCATGCAGCCGGCAGCCTGATCAAGGCCAAATGGCTCCGACATCTGCTGTATTTGCCGATACTTCAAAAATCCACAAAAACCAATAAGTAGAGATCCCAGTATCCTTAATCCAATGTGAAAATTTCAAACGTCCAGCAATGACAAGGTCGAAAGACACACCGTTTTCCTCCAGGAATTTAAGGTGTATCTCACAAAATAAGTCAAATCAGGACCGGACGGGTCCCCCTTCCGTTGCCTACCCGTCGAAAAAAATATCTTTGTTGCCATGACTGATGCTAACAAATTCAGGAATAATGCATATATTCATAAGTAATTGTAAATGGTAAATTTTACCATATTTATAACAAGCTGTACCATAAGCTACATAAGGCAGTGAAAACATTTCCTAATTGTGGGACCATAAAGGAATTCCTATCCTAAGTGAGCCAGTACGGTCTGGTACTTCATTCTACTAAAATGAGGCGGTACGCAGTTCCGGTAACAGGGGAGAGCAGCGGCCATCTAAGCCCTCATTCAGAACCAGTCAAGGCTACATGTTGCATCAGAAAATAGATCCGCTAACAATATGCAGTATAAAACACCACTTTAAGTCTCTTTTTCATTAATTCCAAATTGTTTATGAGCCTAACACTCTTGCCTTACTCTTCTCCCCTCGGAGTCAGGGGCTTTTATCAGCGGTCAGCCTTCAAAACGTGTACCACTACGTTTAATGTCCTTCTCCCATTGCAAAATGTCCCAATTAAAATCAACAGGAGATTTAGTAGTTATGTTTCATGTTAGTTTGTTCAGTCTTAACAACAAAGAACCAGTAGTGCTGCAGTGGGGTTGCTGTGTCGCCTTGCACTTGAATTCAGGTGTGCATACTCAACAGTCACCCGTAATTTACGTGCATACTCTTAAGGGGCACTTTTAGGGTCTTGTAACACTGTGAGCTTCAGCCCAGACCCTTTTTCCTCATCTTCCCTATTTAAAAGGAACCATTTGCAGCCTGTATTTACTTATTCATCCCTTGCGCTCAGCACACCACTGAAAAAACAATACAAAATAAAAAAAATTAAATATATATATATATATATATATATATATATATATATATATATATATATATATATATATATATATATATATATGTATGGCGCACCAGATTATGAGGCGCACTAAATAGTCTTCCCACTCTGCCCCTCCATGTAGACGGCTCTCTCTATCGCTATCCATCTCTGTCGGGAGGACAGAGTTGTTGGGCTACACTGCCCTCTTTCTAACATAAGGCCAAAATAAACGTAACTTTTATATTGAATTCATTTACTTGGTATATTGTTGCTAGCACGTACTCTGGGCGTGGGCTGCCTAAAGGCTACCACATACTCGGGTGTACTGTGCGCATACTGCGATCTGCGATGACTCCGTACTGACTCTTTGTGGACGTTTTACCCTTCATAGTCAAGCATACAGTACAATTGCCTACATTTCTTGTGGAAAATTCCTACAATTCCCACACTTTCTGCCAGTAGGACGAAGCGGTAGAACGGATGGTAAAATGTGTGATTTGCTAGCTGAGCACCTGGAGCCGTTTCTTTTCCAGCAGGCTCCCAATGGACACCTGTCAGAGAGAACAGGGAGGGACTGTGATGTTGCGCGTCCTTGCAATCGCCTGCTTGGAGCATCTCAGTGTATCAAGCTCGGTGTCACATATAGAACAGTTCAATGTAAAAACTTCTTGCGGCCAAGAAGTTTATAGTGTGACACTGTGTACCAGGTCGTAAAAATTGAGCTCTGCACGTATCTGTATGCGCAGAGTCTGCTTTGAGTATGCCTCGAGTACCACCACGGAGTGAGGTACACCAGAGTATGTGGTGGCCTTGACATGCATGCACTTCTAGTTTCGACCTTACAGTCAAGCAGTCTTGTAGACTGCTCAGGAGTCCGATCAGGTAGTGGCGCAGTGTACAGTAATGCTCCAAATATCCATTGAGCTGAGCAGCTTCATTGCTAACAAAAGTCATACTTACACATTTTAACAGATTTTTGAACCTGTACCACATAAAATCGGCCAGTAATCATATATGACGCACTGGACTAAAATTAAGGATTTTAAGTGTGCCTTATAGTCCGAAAAACACGGTGTGTGTGTGTGTGTGTGTATACATACATATATACAGGGAGGGAAAGAGAGAGAGAAATAACTAAAATGTTGATCGAAATCATTGAGGCAATACCAATGAAAACAGAGAAGATGTGTGGCAAATAGTGTATATGACAATGCAACAGCTCTTCCATCAAACAAGAAAAAAAAAAAATAATTCAAATCTTTGGTGACAAAGAGTTCAAGGCCAGAAGACAATGCTCTACTGTTCTCAGTACGTTGTCCTGCATGGACAACAAACAGAAAGCCCTTAGATAACACTAATATACAGACTCATGTACAGCCCAGTACAGATGACCTGATGGTATTAACCTCCATCCTAGCTGATGGGGATTACAGCAGAACAGCCTTTTAGCGTTGGTTTATAGGTTTTAACTAGAACTGGGAAAAGCCGTGAATCTTATCATGGAGCAAATAAAAGACAATATGTATCTATTAAAAACCTGCATCAAGGCCCTAAAATCATAGACATTATATAGGTAGACTCCCCATGGACTGACATTGCTAATCGGAGCTGACGTTTCAGCGTGGCCACCAACTTGAATGGGTCTGTCACGTATTTATTTGTAATGAGGAAGCTGCTTGCCCAAATAAAATAAATCTTAACTCCCTGAACTTTTAACTGATATTCACATGTTTTGGTTTGTTACAAATGGCAGAGATGTAGTTATGATACAGGTCGCTGTCAGATGTATAAAACTGTTTCAATACTGAAATAAGTTGTTTCCCCGCGGCTCTTGAGGGCGTCGGCATTGCGGTGGCTGGGGGATTTCCTCGGGGTCGTCTCTGCTCCTTGTTTGGTGGGGGGGGGGTTGCAGATATCCTGTGTCGGCCCCTCCTGGGCGACCTGCTTTAGGGGCCCCTTTGGGAGTCCGGGGTTATGGGTCCCCTGACTCCTGCCTCTGTGCTCGGGGAAGGCGGGCCTTTGGTTCTCCACAACCACTATCAAGCTATTTCCTTTTGGAAAATTTTCACCTAAACTAGTGCACTCTCACAAACTCCCACAGGTGCTGGGTCCCAGGTATTAAGTGTTCACTTATATACAGTAATCTTATAATTTATTTCTTTATTTATTTATGTTCTTTCACTTTCTTTTTTCAAATATCACATTACACATGTCAGCTTACATAATAATATATATGATTTAGCAATGGCATCTAGGTGTTATTCGGTTGTATTTGTTGCTTTATGTCTGTTGGTTGTGCTGTTCTTTTTGCATCTCTCTTTCCAGGTGACGGAGGAGACGGAGAAGGTTTTATCATTCTCTCCCTTTTATCTCCTCTTTCTTTCACCTCTACTCTTTTTTTTCCTTTTCTTTCTCTTTCACTTCTTGTTGTTCCTTTACTCTCCCATTGTCATGTCCATATAATTTGAAATTCTCCTTGCAGGAATCACAATAAAGCTATTTACAAGCACAAATCAAGTGGAGCACTATGGCGAAAGCTGTTCGCTCCACTTGTAAAAGCAAAATCTGTCGAGCTCTATCTGGCATTGAGACATCAATTCCTATTGCCACATTGCTAGACAGGACACTGGGGGGAAAAAAAAAAAAAAAAAAAAAAAAAAAAAAAGAAATAAGTTGTTTAACAAATTTCATAAATTGATGCTCTTTAACAGAGAGACATATGGCATATTAATATATAAATACATGATTTCATGCTGAAATACTTTGTTTTATGCTATTTAACAAAGACAGACATGTGGTATTAAATATGTTAATATATACATGCTTTCATGTAGAAATTAGGGCGGTCAGTTTTAATGCGTTAACTTTGTTAGACCACAACGGCGAAATTTTTTTTGACACGCCTTAATCGCGCGTCAAAACACACACACCCTTCCCTAATGTTTTTTTTCCCCGCAGCGCTCTCCGGACTGTGTTTTTTTTTTTTTTTTTACCCTCGGCGCTTTCCGTAGTTCCAAGAATGCTGGAGACTGCAGCATAACAGACCCAGGCTCAGTGCTGCCAAATCCGCTTATTTTATGTGACTTTGAGTTTTTTTTTTTCTCTAAAGTTGCTTGTAAATTTCATGAGTTGCAGGTTTTTGGGCTTGTTTCTGAAAGTGAAGTCGCTTATTTGAGCTCTAAAATAAGTGACGATAAACAGGAGTTATAAAGAAACCTGACACTTTGAGTATAATCAGCTGATGTATCCCTCAGCTGATGTATCCCTCTGCCTCATTACGTGCTGGAGCGCATCCTCCTCTAAACATAGGAGACGAGGGAGTAAAGGCAGAGGGAGCAACTCTGCCCGTATTTTCTGCAGTTTACGGTTGGAATAACTGATGATAACTGCTGAAAGTAGATTATGCGGTGTAGATCACCATTTTGAGCAGAGATTGGTTCTGAAGATGTGTTTTTACACGCTGATAACATTGCAGAAACCCAACCCATAAATTATACTTTAATGCTTATTAAATTGTTGTTTCTGTATTTGACAAACTAAGGCTGAATCACGTTGCCAAATGAAGTACGCTTGGAGTTACAGTGTCAGCACATGCAAGTTATGCGATACAAAGTGTAAGACCTGGAGACTTAAAACCTTTCTCCAGCCTTTAAAAAAAATGGATGAATGTGGATATAAACAGCATGCAAAAACATACACAGAAATTATTGTTGGTGTGAAAGCTCAGGATTAGATGAACAATAAAACTTGCGACTTTATTAAAATGTACAATTTTTATTAATTTATATGCAAATAAATTACATGTCTATCTTTGTTTAAGAGGCAAAAAAAATATTTATTTATTTACACATTTGTTTACACATTGTGTAAACATCAGGGCGTTATGATTAATGATTTAGCCATTATAGGCCAGAGTTTAACATTTTATGGCACCAGAATGTTTTCATTCCAATTCTGAAAAGTGCTTGAAAAATAAAAATAGTTTTTGTACAAGAATGTTTTTACTAGTGTAATTTACTGCAAACTTACATATTAAAATGCCCAAATAGGCTTTTACACTTTCAGAAATAAAAAGATAAAATATGCGATTAATCGTGATTAAAATTTGTAATCGTTTGACAGCCCTAGTAGAAATACTTTGTTTTATTCTCTTAAACAAGGAGACATGTGGTATTACATATTAATAAATACATTTCATATTTGAATAAAGAAACAAGTTGAATTTTTCATTCAAATTTATTTCACCTTCTCTACACGGCAACAATAATTTCTTCATATTTTTGTGTGCTGTGCATCCACACACACTGTGTTCATTAAAATATCCAGGTCATTCCAGTGACCGAAAGAACGAGATCCCGAATCTAAGCGGCCGAAATGAGTTTTCTCCGTAGTGTGTCTGGGCTCTCCCTTAGAGATAGGGTGAGGAGCTCAGTCATCCGGGGAGGACTCAGAGTTGAGCCACTGCTCCTCCACGTCGAGAGGAGCCAGTTGAGGTGGGTTGGGCATCTGGTTAGGTTGCCTCCTGGACGCCTCCCTGGTGAGGTGTTCCGGGCACGTCCCACCGGGAGGAGACCCAGGGGAAAACCCAGGACACGCTGGAGGGACTATGTTTCTCGACTGGCCTGGGAACGCCATGGGATTCCACCGGAGGAGCTGGCCCAAGTGGCTGGGTAAGCGAAGTCTGGGCGTTGCTACTGAAGCTGCTACCCGCTGCGATCCGACCCTGGATAAGCGGAAGATGATGGATGGATAGTCTACTTAGTGGCACTATGCAGAGGGATGTGTGCAGCACATCCAGGCTGTCAAACAAGAATGGACGATAGAGAACTGAGATCTAACAGGACAAGTACAGACAAGTCCATTATCTGAGGCCATGAAAATATCAGTGACATTAGTGATATGTCAGTCCTATGATTATGAGAGCACAGATGGATAACCTGGCTGCAAGCAGTAAAAAAATCTGTAAAAGAATTACATACAATTTTAGTTTAAATCAAATTTGTTTAAAACTTCACAGTATAGGGTGAGGCCTGGTACATATATATTATTGCTGTATGAAACAGTTGTATGAAAATTCTACTATTTAGTGGCTATGCTGAGCCAATAAATTTTCAGGTTCCTAACAATTCCTCAGGGGCTTTGTAACTGCCATCAAGAGCAGTTTTGGTGTTTAAGTTAATTTCATAGTTTTAATTTGCAATAAATATGTTAAAAAACAATGTTGATTTAATAACATCGACAATTGAGGGTAAAAATGCACATTTGGAATATCTGTTAACTTTCCAGGGTGGAACCAATGTTCATTGTGTTGTTTCTGGTCGGATCGATAGTTTAAATACACGGTAGATTCGGTAGAGGGCAGCACGCTGGATTTTTCCCTGTCCATGACGTTTGCAAGGAAGATTTTTGGGTTTGCACATTCCTGAAGAAGATGGTGCTGTAAGATGCATTTTTATTAACCCCTTCAACTTAATGCGGCCAATGAGGTAAACAAAGTTTATTTTGTGTTTCTATAAAGGAATGTTTGTTTGTGATATCTGTTAAGTTAATTAGTCACATGTCTCTAAATGTTACACAAGGGTGTCAACCTACTAATTCAGGAAAGTTTATATTGTTACAATTACTCTTTGTTTATTCTCCATGAGAATGCCTTATTGTATGTTGATTATTCTATGTTTTTGTACAGTTCTCACGGCATCGTTGATGACACCTGTGTCCAATTAAATGCCAGTAAACACAAAGAACGCCTTGTGTCCATTATTCGAATTGGAGGGAGTGACAGGCGACAGTGACAGTGCAATCATTCCCACCTCCCATTAAAATCTGACATCAGTGTAGCCTTTAAGTAGATAATAGAAAATTCCTTAGAGTCAACATTTAATTAAAGCTAGGGTCTGTGATTTTTCCGGAAGTTTCCCCAAGTCCCTTTTTGAATAACTGCACATGTACAAGACCATCTTACCTTGCTCTTCCGCTTTTCTGGGGGTTCGCGTGAAAAAAATCTCCCAAATCCACCCCAGTCTTATTTTTTTCTACTGAGACCTTCCTCTTCTTCTCATAAACATGAACGTGGTTTGCTTCTTGCTACTCTCAGCCATGTTCAAAGTATACAGTGAGAGCAGTGGAGCTACAATGAACAGCTAACTGCTAAGCTAACCGGATACATAAACACTAGAAGTGCGCATGTGCAGGCAGCAAGTGGAAACTGGAAGGAAAGAACACGGACACTGATTGGCATGTGGGAACTTCAGGGACAGAGGGGGGGGGGTGAGTATATAACGTCTATGGGTGAAAGCAGGAACAAATCCATGTCCTCCAGACCGAACAGCAGAGATTGGTTATAGTTTTTACAGGCCTGCAGCTCCCACAGAAAAGATTTTATTAACTTCCTATTTGTGAATGCATAATGTATTAACTACTTTCAGGATGGAAGGATGATTTTACCCAGTATGACAAAAAGTGTTTCTGAACACGATTACAAACTATAGCTTTAATAGGGTGCAAAACATCCCTAAAGTGCTTAAAGGGGCCATGACAACAAATGTAATATTTACAATATAGTAGTTTTGAGAGTATAATATGGTATGTTGCGCACTGATGAGGCTGTGTTAATTTCTAAATTGAATGCCAAAGGACCTGCTCAGGGGCAGTCAGCATTGTTAATTTTCTCAAAAACCATCAGATCAGAAAACGGGTTGTCTTTCTACATATTCATATTCTCCAATCAGAGTGCACCATCAAGCAAACAGCCTTGCCCCTCCCCTCCCCTCCTCCCCCAGCTGCTGCATTGTCTGACTCGAGAGGAAGGCGGAGCAGCAAGCAGATGACAGCCCCAGATCAGCCTCCCTGTATCAGTCACCGCTGAAGCAGCGGAGAGCAAATATCCCATATACAACCTCAAACTAACTTCACAACGGTTACTAAAAAGGGGAGCCGATATGTCCAATGGTGGTCTAAAATGCATGAAGTTTTCACTTACACCCGAAAGACGAGAGAATCACAGAAGAATTTACGGGGACTTTACTGAAGACTGTTTCCTGTGTATAAATTCAGTCATAGTTTTCGAGCAAGAGGATTTAAAAAAACTTCTGTACCAACACTGAAGGTGGTGACCATAACACTGTCATAACCCTTAAATGTATTTCATTTCTAAATGCTGTCAAATGTAAGGAAGGTGTGTTTGCAACAGAAAAATGTGGCTGACTAACTGACCAGCCAAACCACCGTCAGTGGCATGATTTTCCTGTCGCTGCCTAAGAGTTCGCTCTCCACCACTGTCCTCCACAGTCTCCGCAAACTCTCCTCTGCAGAGACTGTGGTGACTGCAGAGGAGAGTAAGAGGTCGCCGCGCTGAAGAACTGAATCCCAGTTTGCTACGGATTATGAGATTACAGAGACTGGGCTGCGAAAAGCAGTTACCCCGGAAACAACAGAGAAACAACGGACACTGGAGCCTGACATACTTGGATTGGACAGAATGATTGATTAGGGGAAAATGTGTTAGCTTGAACACATCTACATTATAGTATGATCTTCTCCACCAATGTGATGACAAGAACACTGATATCATACTGTGCATGCCCTTGAATGGGTGTACACAATTGGTCCTACTTAATGTCTGTGTGAGCAATGAACGGGTGCTCTCTGGCGTCCAGAAATCTACCTGTCTCGCATTGTTGTGTATGAGAGTCCAGTACTGAAGCTGTAAACATCCGTCTGCCTTTTAGATTAAATATGTTAAAATATAGTTTCAAGAGTCTTTTTATTACTACAGAAGTCTATAATAGAAACACCACATCTTTCAGGCAAAGATCGTAGGAGGATCGCAACTGCATGCAGTCAATTCTTAACAAGCTGGAACTGCGGCGCGGCTGGCAGCTATATGTCTATTTATTTTGGTCCCACTGTGTTGAATTGAGCCGCCAGTTTAAAGCCTTTCGTCAGCTTGGCCTCGCCTGTTTGACACTCTGCAACACAAACACTTTCATCAGCCATAAAACCATAGTATTGATATGTAACAAGGTGTTGCGCCGAGAAGGGAGGTGTGGATGGAGGGGGAAAGTGGTGTATATATATATATATATATATATATATATATATATATATATATATATATATATATATATATATATATATATATATATATACAAGGCTATCGTTAAAATACTTTCTAAGACAGTTGTTAAGCTGTTTTCAATTATGTAACAGCAAATCTTTCTAGAATCTACAACCAGAAGACATCCAGGTATTACTTGTCCTGTCTACCAGAGGCACACACACCTCAAGGGTGTCTGGAGATGAGTTATTTCAAACAAATGCAGACGTAACTTTTTCAGAAAACTCATTAGGCTCATCTGGGGAAAAGTGTGAATTCATGTATATCATTATTACTTCACAAGCATGATTTTAACCCAGGATGGATGTTAGTGCTAGAACCATTGATGCAACAGTTTGTTATAACCACTTTAATGCCAAACACTGCCTGCCATTTCTTAGGCAATCATCTCACAATGACCACCATTCAAAGCAGCACTGATGTATGCCATAATAGGAGCCAGGCCAAGGATTTTCTATTGTGTCTGCCTGTGTATGTTGTGTTTGTTTATCTGGGTAGCAGGCTGAAATAGACCCAGAGCACACAGATGATGGATAGTGAGTGGATGAGTTTGTCTTTTTCTTTTCTGTAACTCACAAGGAATTCAAACCTTCGGAATAGGACTTCTATTATGTAAGTACTGTTTACAATTTCTGTAGAGTTGTCAAATCAAATTAGGCAAATAAAACCTGAACATTGTATTTATGCATTCTCTTTTGTAAAGTGTTCTATGTACAGTTTCTGAGAGTATATAAATAGTAATGTGAGGAAAATTTGATTTGGTTTGATATTCTAAAATGCCCTCTTTATCCAACTAAATGCTTCATACACAGTATGACCACCCAAAAGTATTTTACTAAGATTCAATACAATGTTAGTAAAAGTCTACAAACAATATAACTAATAATATGAATGATGTTTAACTTATGCTACCAAATGTCCATGAGCAAATGTCTCTTGAGTTTACTGCCATCGTGTTAAGCTTCAGCTGTTTTCAGCTGTTTATTTTGAGCCAGGAGCAGGAACTTTATTAAAGCAAGGTCAAACTGAATTGAAGGTCACACTAAACACCAAACCTCAAACAAAAATAAAAGAACAAATAACGTTTGCTCTTATGGGCTGATTACGATGTGACATTCTAAAGACAGTACAATTCATGGTAAATTAGTAGCAATTATATACTAGATTTGAACATCTCATTGAAAAATCAACAGCATCTGTTGGTACAATGAAGCATCAGTCTGTAGGCAGGAGGCGTGTTTCAGCTTTGTGGAATGGAACATTTTTTCACCTAAATGGTACTTTCTCAGAGCCTTATTTTTTTTTTAAACTGTGCTGTTTGAAGAAATTAATCCACACACCCAAGACGGTCACCACCCCTATTGCAGAGAGTTGGTGCTTTAGTTTCAGTGATCACTGTAACAGTAACACTTAACCGGCTTCACTGCCATGAACATTCCATGATTGTTCTTGAGCAGTGCCATAACAATTTGTGAGACACAGAGAAGTTGCACTTCACTTCTAAATAGATTTTAATTGTTTTAATTTAATCTTAATTTGTATTAGTTTATGGTTGTCTTCAAATGAGCTGCCAGAGTTTCCAGATCCTATATGTTCTGTTGTCAAGATAGTTTAAAAGTCCAAAATAACAAAACAACATTCTGTAATCCATTTAGTCTCATGTTGAAACTTTTTGCTGCCATTTAGGCCCTGTTTACACTGTAGGCAAATTTTGCCCAGATGTGATTTTTAAATCCTTGTCAAACATGACCCCTAGGTTTTTGACACAGTTGCAGAAATTAGCTGTCAGAACTCCAAAGTCAATGGAAAATTTGTCACCAAATGAAATCCATTCTGTTTTTGTTCATTTAAAAACAAATATTTTTAGCTTCAATAGTAGAGATGCAGTCGAGGAGGTTGAGGTGATGGATTGCTGCATCCTGGCTTTAACAGTAGATAAATCTGCAAATCATCTGCATACCGATGGAATTTGACATTGTTCTGGGTCATGGTAAGATCCAAGTGACAACATATATTAGGAAAAAACCAGAGGGCCTAAAATGGAACCCCATACATAAGAGGAGCAGCAGAGGAGGAGAAGTCACTGAGCATTAGGGCTGGGTATTGTTCACAATTCAATTTGATTTAGATTCTTTGGGTCACAATTGAATTCAATATCGATTCAATATTGAATGGAATTGATATTGATTTGAATGTTTCAATGTTTATTTTGTAATCAGTAGAAGTTGAAGTAGAAGAGCATTAATATTTTTGAGCAATTAAATATCAACATGCAGTACAAAAGTGAAAACCTCACAGTACTGTATTAACATTAAAGCAATGGTTAAAACAAAAATAAACAATTGACTGAAAATTATTTCTAGTCAGCCCATATATTCCAGGGGCGATGGATGTCATGCCACATTACGTATCACACTTGTGCACTTATTGTGCAAAGTCAACTTTAACCAAATCTGGCAGTTTTAAAATATCCATTGACAACTCCTGTATCTCTCCCACCTTTCAGCTTTAGAGACTTGGTGTCATCCTGGACAGCCTTCTCCATCCTCTCCTTCACTTTCCACATCCATAACATTACCTGGTTAGCTTTCATATTTGCAGCATGAAGCAAGTTCTTCCTTCACGTTTTTGCCAAACTGGTTCACAGTCAACTCACCTCTCGACTTTACAGTTTCAACGCCCTTCCCTCCCTGTCCCCTAGAAAACCCTCCATAAACTGCAACTAGTACAAAAGACAGCAGCTTGCATCATTACACCATCTACTTCACACCTGTATAATTAACACCACTGGCTCCCTGTCACATTCAATATAAATCAATCCTATGAACATACAAGGCCAACCACAACCACAAATGTCTGACTTCATATCTATTCAAGTGAATGCAAGTTCAAATTATGCATATTTGCTATGCTATTTATCTTTTTATTATTTTATTTAATACCATGTTTACTCAGAGGGTGATCTTAAGGTGGTTATAAATAAAATATTATATTACAATAAAAGATACACATACAAACCACACTACTGAAATACTGAAGAAAACAGGGAAGTGCTTTAAAACTAATTTTGCCTTTAACATGTTCAAATTGAATAGTTTTCTATCTATTTGCTACTTCGACAGCATTTATAATTTTATCATACAAATGAAAGACTATAATTTTTCTGTATAGGTTTATATACATTTTTATTCTATGTGGGACAGTTACTGCCTCCTTTCTCTCTACTATTTCATGTCAGATCAGATGATTTGCTGCTTTCACGTGAAGTCGCTTGTCGGCAATAACACAGAAAAATGTCGCTAGATTTGTTGCTAATCGGTTTTTTGAAAGACAAAAATGCAAGAGGGATCTGAAAAGTCACTAAATATACAGACACAAAGAAAGTTGTTCTCAGATGTTCGAATCGCTGAACTTTCTGACTTGCCGGCTTGCATAAATCCAAAGAAAACGTTTGGCCATCACTACTTTCATTCATGCCATCAGTGGCCAGTTTGAGATGTTCTTCCAAATGTTCAAATGATTGAACACTGACAAACCTCAGACTGGCAGATGTGCGCTTTGCAAAGACCTGGCCAACTCTATTTCTGATTGGCTAATGTCCCGGCTCTCCCAGGTTTCATTGGTTGAGTGCAGCTTCAATTTGAAACCTTGAATAAAAAATCTAAACGGAACCAAGTGGATAGATTTTTTTGCTCTCATTTTCCAATTGATGGAAATCCGTCGCAGCGACGGAAAACTTTAACCCATGCATTAAAGTAAAGTTCATGCAAACCTAAGTTATTCCCCAGTGTGTGCTGGTCAACTCTGTAGTGCTCATTCATTAGTTAAAAAGCCCACTCTGCAGCTGTGCGTTGAGCACAGCCTGACCGGAGCAGAGGACAAGTAGAGAAGAGAAGGCATTTGAGGCACTGTGGTGCTGGACCTCCATGTGCTGAACCCCCGGCCCACCCGGCAAATCCCTGGTAAACCTAGTCCACCATTGTATTAACACTGCAGTAAAATCATTTACTTCATTTACATTTGCGTTGTGTGTTATCCAGCTTTTGCCCGTACAACGCAAATCCCTCAAAACTGTCGCTCACAAACCCAGTGGCCAGGAGAACCAATCAATTCAGAGGAATTTCTGAATATTGATGAATCGTTATTTTTACCCACCCCTACGGAGCATGACAAAAAAGATTTTGACAGTCAGGTAAGAGGTAAACCACTTCAAAGCTGTGCCATGGATACCAACATAGTAATGTAGGTGAGAAAGGAGGATACAGTGGTTGATAAAGAAATCTAAAATGTATGTGTTGAAATACTGTATGTTAAAACATTGGCGTAAATAATACTCTGTTGTCTTTGTTTGCAACAGGTTTGGCCTGTAAACCTGAGTAAAGCTGTCAAATATGACATTTGTCATTGGGTGGATAAGCTGGTATGTGACCCATGAATAATGTCAGTATCAGCTTGATTTTGATAATGGACTGAATTGAAACTATACATAGTTTGATTGTTTCTCAATAAAAAACAATTACTTTTAAAGGTAACAGAAAACATCCTGGACTGTAAACTCAGAGATGACTGAAGCCGTACAAGGAATATTCAGCCAGAAAGTAATGTTAAGCACTATAGAACCCCGCTTTTGCTTTCGGGTGAATCACTACCTCCAGACATGGGCTCTTTGCTATGGAGATTTCTAACCTGGTAATGTGATTTTCATTGCTGAAATTGAAATGACGAGGGTAAAAGAATAAACCCAGAAAAAAAGGCTTCTGCAGAGGGAACCTGACAAAATTCCCCATAAGATTCCTGTGAGGCTTGAGAATTGACAAAACTTTAAAAGAATGTGGGAAAAAGCAGAACTACATAAAGATATTTTTCAAATCAGACTACAGATGCGTTTTTAACTTAAAGGGTAACTCACCCCCAAATCAACTTTTTCTCCCTAATAAACATTATACATGGGTGTCTTATACTTCTGTCTATATATCCTGGTCATTATATTGAAAATGTACAGCACATTTGTTGAAATCCTGCTTTTATCTCCAAAACTGTCTATGTGGCACCCTCTTCACGTTCAATGCGCGTCTTACATTGAATTTTGAATACGTATTGCTATTGGTTCAAAAGATTTTGTGATGTCACACAGAATAATTGACATTGGTAGCTCTGCTGCAGTGGTGTATAAAAATGGCTCCGTCTGGTACACCTCTGTAGCGAGTTGGAGCTTGACTAGCGAGTTTTACTGGTCTTTTATTAGGTTGCCGATTTATTAGCTAAGCACTCAGTTTATCTGGTATGTATTTAGCCTTTACTAGTAGCAAGGGCTGTGTTAAAAAAAATATTTTCCAATTCTGAATTTAGTCTCATATTAATTCCTAAAGATGGATTCATGTAACCAAAGATTGTTTTGAAAAAAATGCATTTTCCACTGTGAACTTCAATGAACCGGCATTTTCGGCTCATACTCCATCCCAGAAGGTGAATTTTTGATGTCATATTTCTAATAATGCACCAGGTTAGTTTCCAAATATCAGCTGTAGATGTCTCTGGCATCCTCTGTTTTCTACCCTGGATCTGTTTGGGTATTCTGGCCCACAGCATGTTTGTGAAAGCAATTGACTCAACATTGGAGAGAGTTCGGTTCTTACAGTTGCCATTAACTACCATTACTTTATTAATTGGCTGTTGAATGTTAATAAAACACTGGTATCAATATTTTGCATAACCACACAGTCATGTAATTCAGGTAACAGCTAAAACTTTTTTTAATATGTTGTGCCATAAGGCCATGGGCAGGGATGGGATTGAATTGGGAACAACATGTAACATGAGGAGAAATCAGAATGGGTTGTGAGCAGGGGAATTTCGCACATCCACGCAGAAACAGCCTCTCTCAGCAGGGTGCCCTGCTATGGAGCCAAACTGCACCTCACTCTCTTCTTCTTCTTGCCGGTGGACTCTAAAGGAGAGGGTCTGCGCTGGGGGGACCAGCGAGCTCAAAGACTCACAAGCTGGGTAAAATGTGCTTTCTGTGAAACTCATTTTCCCGTCGCTTCAATGGAGCGACAAATGGGGGAATTCTCTTTGTCTTCTGCGGAGCAGAAGACCTAACTGGCATTGGAGAACTGCCGGCCGAATCAGAGTTAAGTCTTAACTTCTGTGTCAGACGCCGGAGTAAAGAATCCATCCATGCCAAAACCAGCTTTGTTTATTTTTGTCAGCTGTTGCAGGAAAGCTGATGCAAGACGCTGCAGAGTGGTCTCCTTTCCTCACCAGGCCAAGCTGAGACGAGGGGCTGATCGGGAGTCGCCGCTGCAGGGCTGAGTTTCACATGCTGGGGACCCGGGTCACATAGTCTGCATGTAGGACCCCAGAGCGGCCTGCCCCAACCGCATTTCGGCTTGCTCAGAGCCGCATGCCTGCTGCTGAAATGACCAACGTTTCCTTGGAGTACTGCTTTCCCTTGGATGCCCAAAGTGAACCGAACTCACACAGAGGTGCCGACAGGTTTGGCAGAGAAATAACAGGGAAAGTTAAATGGGTACTTAATACTTAATGCGTTTTTCACTGTGTTTTTGGAACACGGTGAGCTTACAGGGTAGCTCCCACTAGCATTCTTCGAACCATGCCATTGCCGATGTAATTCAAGTGTGTTTTATGGTTATAACAGACGTTATCTCCACAAGGGTTTTATACATTGATGGAATATTGATGTTTGTGTTATCCAGTCCACTCATTAAGACAAAAATAAAGCCGAAGCTTTTTAAAATTAGTGCTGAATGTCAGATAGCCTATTGCTATTAGCTTCTGGATAACTGCCGCTCTTCCCGGATGCACGACTACGATTCGTTTCAAAGGTTTGTTTTGCTTCGCTCCACCATCGTTCTGTTGTGATATTACCGCCAGGATCATCAAAATAATGGATCTCAGATTGGATTCTGAACAGTGGAAGAGTTTAACAAAGGAATTCCACTCTGGCCGTAACACGAGACTCTCAAGGCGTAGACGGCCCTTTCTCCCAGCAGGAGGTCAGCTGTGACCACTCCTGTTGAGATAAAACCTTTCTTCCACAGACAAGACTCTCTCTTCTCTTCAACACGCATTCTTCTGCAGACCTGTTCAGCTCCACTACAGCTCTCTGGGAGCAGACAAAGGAGGCCAGACCATGAGGGCCTGGCCGGCCCTCACCGACACACAAGCCAGCAGCTGAAAGATTCCCTGGACCAGCCACATTGATCCAGGGTCTGCTAGACCCGACTGCCTGCTTCAGCAGAGGACCTGACTGAATCCGGACGAACATGTCCGGGCAATTACAGAGCTAAGTTGCTGTCTTAACCCACAATCAGATGCAGGAGCAAAGATCCCTGCATGCGAAACAGCTCTGTGTATTTTTCCTCCGCCTGTACAGGGAAGTGAACACCAATGGAGCTGAAGGCTGGATGCTGAGGAAAACCCCTGCTTGGACTGCATCCCGGTCGAAGGGCCAGGCCTCCAAGCTATCCAGACCACGCCGTTAGCCACATGCGGCTGCAAGGCTAACGCTAGCCTGTCAAGAACCGAGCGCTAGCCCGCTAGCGCTAGCCAACCATTTCCTCCTTCAACGCTTCTTCCTGGAACGGCCAAAGTGGACAGAACTCACACATGAGGCATCAACAGGTTGGGCAGCGGTCTGAGGGTGAAGAAAAAGGTTTATTGGGAAATGTTTGTAAACCGTGGTGTTTAGAACAAAGGGCTAACCGGTAGGTCGCGCTAGCCAAACATGCTATTAGCATTGTTAACATCCGGTTTCGGACATTTGAAAATGAGTTCGTTTTAAAGCATAAAGCGTAACTGTTCTGCTCCGCCATCCTCCGATGGTGTTATCTGCCTTATTCCCGCATCAATATGGTATATTAATGCCGGTTTTCAAGGCAATTTTGGGAACTTTATGTTGTAACCTCTTAGCCACCGAGTTGCTGTAGCGACCCCATGCGCCCGGAGGGAGAATCGCATTAACAAATTCGGTCGTGAGGATTTAAATAATATTACAGGACAAACAGTCCTCAGAATATTATTTCAACAAATGATATTTTGTTTAACTTGGGCTTTGCATTGTGAATGGATTGAAATACATGGCAGATGTTTTAACTCCACTCCATGCTTTTGAAATCAGATCTGTAGTGAACAGGGATTCACTGAATTAATCTGATTATGATCAACCACTTTTGTTTGTCTTTGTTTGTTTTTGCATGTAAATAGTTCCTTAGCTTAGCTTCTTTTTATCTTCATTTTGCTTAGTAGTTTAGTTAAGTTTCACTAGCCTAGTAGAGAGGATTTATTAATCGAAATATTGTGTTAATTCAGGTAAACAGCATTACATGGTGATGTTCTCTGGATGTTCATCTTATTTCTGTTATTAAATTCTTGGACTTGAAAAGAAGTTGTCACTCCTTTATTCTATGTGTGTGCAGGTTTTGCTGTTAAAAGATCGCTAGTGCTCGAATTCATCCCTTTCAACCGTTGTCTTGATATCAGCTTAAGAGCTGATCATCACCAGACAATACTTAACAGACAGAGAGTTATTTATGAAACATTAAATAACTTTAAACAGTGTATAATTGCACAACAGTTCGATAGTGCTATGAGCGTTATTACCGCGTTATGTCGATTTAATGGTGTTTTTGTATAACTCTGGGATTACCTGATTTTAGCGACCGCTCGCTACAGCAACCCCTAGCCACCGGAGGTATAATTGCATTAATAAAATCAAGCGTTCTAGAAGTTTACTGATGTTTACTGAGAAAATCATTCTATAACTCACTAGCCTCGTAGAGAGGATTTGTTGATTGAAATATAGTGTTATTTCAGATAAACAGCATTCTATAGTGATGTTCTCTGGATGTTCATTTTATTTCTGTTATTAAATTCTTGAACTTGAAGAGAAGTTGTCACTCATTTATTCTATATGTGTCCAGAGTTTGCTGTTAAAAGAACGCCAGTGCTCGAATCATCCCTTTCAACTATTGTCCTGATATCAGCTTTTGAGCTGATATTCACTGCACAATACCTAACAGACAGAGAGTTATTTATGAAACATTAAATAACTTTAAAACAGTGTGTAATTAATTGCACAACAAATACTAGCAATCCAATTTGAGATTGGATCTGATCAAAAAGAATCGATCCTATATCTTGAGTCGGAATCGAAGAAAATCTTGAAATTTGAATCGATACCCAGCCCTACTAGTAGCCTAGACTCACATTTCCTGGTCTGCAGGGCGTCGCCTCCTCTCGGCACATTTTTCAAGTATGAGATCGGGCACAGTAAGGCTCTGGTATGGGGGTTTTAAACTCTCCACTGTTCATCATAGTAAGAGTAATGACAAATCATTATTTGTTTTTCTGGGGTTGATGTGGCAAAAGGCATGACATGTTCCAAAGAGCTAACAATAAAATAGATTTACATTTCAAGCTCCAAGTAACTCATTCCATGATAACACGTGTTCTACAAACATTCTGCTTCTATGTTTTAGCCTAGAGAGTGGTGCATCTTACCTTATTGGACACCAGTTTCACATTCCCTGAAGCCAGAGCGACAGCCGTATCAGCCATGACCTCTGCCTTGATGGAGCCTAGGCCTCCTGTGGCACTGGTCTTAATAAAACTGTCTAACACCACATCAAGCAGGTCCGTTATCTAAACGCAAGAAAAATGAGTTACAAACTGACCAAACCTTGGTTCAATCGGTAAGATGTTATCCATTTCTCAGGGTTCAAACTCACTTGGCCAAGGCTGCCCCAGATCTTTGCCTGGATGGAGGGATACATCTGCTTTTCATTTATTGTCATGGTGATAAGTTTGTCTAGGATGGCTGTGACACGTTGACGTTTGGCATCGTCATTATGTTTACAGAAGCGAACCAGGTTTAGAAGCCAGGGTGTCATGTACTCCAGGCAGAGATGCTTGAGCTCAATACCTTTAAGAAAACATTTATAAAATCTGCTCAACTTTATCAGAAAACACAAGTATTCATTATTCAGATATTTCTTACATACAACTAGACTATTTACCCCCTTTTAACACTGTTCAATTCAATTAAATTTATATAGCGCCAATTCATGAAACATGTCATCTCAAGGCACTTTCCAAAGTCAAATTCAATCAGATTATACAGATTGGATCAGATTATACAGATTGGTCAACAAAATTACTATCTAAGGAAACCCAATAGATTGCATCAAGTCTTGACAAGCAGCTTTCATCCTCCTGAAGGCGTGTAGAGCCCAAGGGACAGTCGTCTGCATTGTCCATGGCTTTGCAGCAATCCCTCATACTGAACAAGCATGAAGCGACAGTGGAAAGGAAAACTCCCCTTTAACGGGAAGGAAAAACCTCCAACAGAACCAAACTCAGTGTGAACGGTCATCTGCCTCGACCAACTGGGGGTTAGAGAAGACAGAGCAGAGACACAACGAGAGAGACAAAAAAGCACAGAAGCACACACACATGTTGAGCCTTCTTTAAAGTAGATTCTCTAATACAGAATAACTCTTTACTTACAACTGCCTCTCAAATTATATAGTTACTGCATGTATGTTTAGGGCATATAAGGAGTTGTAAAAACTTTGACCCATTTCTTATACAAAAGATGAAACACACTTGTGTTTTAAATACTAAATAGGGGGTTCCCTCCAAACCAGCCATTGGGTGCCTGAACAATGGATCAAGTGAAGCAAGTCCTCCTCTATTTTTAAAAGTAGAGGAATAGTAATGTTTTTGCTCAAATGTGATCCATTCCTGCGTTCTGCCAAAAAATTAAGCAGTGACATGCAAACGTGCTGGTTTCACTAAGGCCCCTTTTACACTGGCTCCACTCTAATTCATCTGCTCATCTTTGCTCAGTTGGGCTCCACTCTATTCAACCCCTGTTGGTTTTCAAGCGACCCGGTATAGCCAGAAGGTGGTGAACCCCTCCTGGGGATGGTTTAAGCTTCACCTCCAGCCATAAGTGTTGTGCGCTCTGCTGCTATTAAGAATTACTGCGTGACATTAACATCTTAAAGACATCTGTGAGATGTAGTATGGAAATAAACAGGTAGATAAATCATTATAATTAAAAACAAATAAAACAAATATCTTTTATTATGGTATATGCAAGAGTGTGTTGAATATTTTTCAAGGATAAAATAATCCCCTGGGATAAATAACTGGATCACAAAGCACAGCTTCTCTCTGCCTGTACAGGTGTTTTTAATTAGTGTGTGTGTGTGTGTGTGTGTGTGTGTGTGTGTGTGTGTGTGTGTGTGTGTGTGTGTGTGTGTGTGTGTGTGTGTGTGTGTGTGTGTGTGTGTGTGGTGGGGGTTAAGATTAAGTGCTATGAGGTTTTTGCCTCAGCCAGGGCAAGGACAAATGGGGACTTTAAAATACAAAAACGCAGACTTTTGACCGCAGTGACATTTTTATAGGTTGGATATTAGATATTCGCACTGCATTGATTTGGCAGAGTACTCTTTTGCAGAGTTGCGGGCAGCTCAGCTGTCTTTCCCTGGTGCTCTCAGCCATCTCCCTCGGGAGAATACACAAAGTGGGGGAAGCCAGACATTTCCCACAAACAGTGCTTAGATCAGAGGCTGTGAACAACCTTTTGGACCAATCACTCTTTAGAGACAAAACTTAATAGCTTTTAGTATAACAAAAATGAAAGAAAGCCTCGCTAAATCCATGGATCTTATTTAGGTTAGTAAATACAGTGTGCCTATCTGCATATAGAAAGCTGAAGTATCCTTTTTCTTTTCTTTTGCTTTCTTCAGGCATTGTTTATGGTTTGTAAATAGTAAAATTATATTTTGCTTTAACCCACCCTGTTCCTGTTGGACCTTAATATTAATGTCATTGCTCCTCAGTTTAATTTTTCCCTGAACGTCTGTTCACATCACAACTCGACTCAGCCCTACCCCTGAGCAGGGTCAGAAAAAGCCACTGAAAACAACTGTTGCTGGAAGGAAAACTTTTATTTTATGTCTCTCTTTAATAAGAAAACATTACAGCTGACAAATCAGATTTATCCCCATTTATCATTATTCTACCAGTTTGTGTCTTAGTAATGGTGGTCATATCAAATACATCAGCTGAGCAGAGCTTCTCCCACCATGTTGACTGAAACCTCCCTGCAGTCGTTGGAGGTAATAATTATAATTATTATTTAAAAGAAAATAATAATGGTCTGCCCATGGTTTACCCCACCTCTCTCACATTGACCGCTGGAGAAAAGCACAAACTTCCCTGCGACCCTGCATGGATAAGTGGATAGAGAAAACGGAGGGATGAAAGTTACAGAGTCCGTATTGGAACAATGAGGAAGGAAGTTATTAATAACTTGTGGACCCGCTAATCTAGAATGACCACACATCACCCAATAACACGCACACATACAAGCGGCAAGCGCGCGGTCAGACCTCCGCAGCGCCCTCCTCCCCTCTCAGCGACTCCAGTCAGTCCAGCATACATACATTCAATTAGTTTTGGACTAGGTATTGAAATGTCTGCATTTCGACAGATTTTTATCAGCTAGACATAGAGGCCAGCAATGATGATGCCTTTAAGTACTTTAAAGTTAAATAGTCCATATTGTAATCGTTATAAAAGGTTTATCTCTTATTCTTATCAACACATTTCATCACATCTGCTAGTTATGAAAATTGTGTTTGAAACACCAAGCTGACTGAAGTACACTGATGACTTTTCAAAATGGTTGAAAAACCAGTTTGTTATCAGTAAACTTTTCCACTAGTTAAATTACCAAATGTAATGAAAAACAGACTTTTGACCAAAATGAACAGCATCCCTCATAAAGCTCTACTTTACAATCTAACAGGAAACTGTAATAACTGCATTACTCACTTTTAAAATAATTTAAGTGAACTTATATTTTCTTATTATTTGTCCGCTGTGCTTTAGAATGCTGTCTCTCCCAATGGTATCTTCCAGTCATGCCAACTCAGTTAATAAAACAAAAATAAATCAACTGTAATGAAGAGGTCTTCAACTCCAGTCCTTGAGGTCCAGTGCTAAGGAAGAACTGAAAGATGTGCACATCGTTCAGAGTTCGATTTTATTGCCATTAAATAATTTAAATTTTCTGCAGCTATATTTAGCACAAGCATGTGGTGCTGTGCAGCCTCTCTTCTGTCAGTCTGCCGCAGGGCAGCTGTGACTACAATGTAGCTCACCACCATCAGGGTGTGAATGTGTGCATGAATGGGTGAATGACTGACCAGTGTAAAGAGCTTTGGGGTCGTCAGATGATTTATTTCAATATTCTAAGCTCGCACATCGCTTTTCTAACACAACGAGGGACGCTCTCTCAGTTCTGAACAATTTCTTTGTGCTGCTCTTCGTTTTTATGCCAACGGCAGCTTTTTAATAACCTAGGAGATGCTGAAAATCTTTCAGAGGCAGCTTTATGTCGTGCTGTCAGGAATGTTACTGTTGCACTTTTCCATAATCAGAGACCCACAAGATTAATAAAAGAACTACAAAGAATGAAATCAATAATTTATTCTGTATCAAATTTTGGCACTTCCAGCTGTAACTTTCCATTTAAATATTTTAATTTCCATTCATATATCCCCCCCCCCCCCCCCCAACACCATTAGGGCTACGGCACATTTCTTCACTTAAACAACACCACTTTCACATCAGCTGAAAATATACATATAGCCTATATGATTAATATAAAGTGAGGTTGGCACAAATTAAACACCTACAAGACAATCAGTGTCAACTCTTTTTTAGAAGGATGGGTGAACAATGCTGGCAAAAAGATGAACATATCAGATATTTTAAAAACTCACACCATCCCATCATCAATTGCATATGTTGAATATAGCCAATTAATGCTTTAGTTGAGTACGATTAAACATAACCATACTTCATCATGATTTGCTGTCATGTCCTTTCAATACCTTTCATAATCAATGCCCCCCCCCCCACTCCCCCCACCCTTTGTGTTGAATGAGTGAAGTATGAAAAAACAGCTTTAATTCTCTGTCAAATAACTCTCATGTCACTCATGTATTGAAACCTCACAGAGTGAGGAAGATCTACTCAGAGTAGTAGCTTTCTACTCAGGGGAGATGCGCCATTTTTTCTGAAACGGGACCCAGAACACCGCACACCGCAACCTGCCCAACTATAAAGGCGTCTGCCCCACATCAGTCAATGGCACGCTCGGATCAGCACCTGGCACTCACAGAGTGGGACCGTGGTACAGCATCTCACCAGAGTTGCAACATGGCACAAAATAACTTGGTTTATTATTATTTTGTTTGGAGTGTTTTATCAGAAGCACAGAGCTTCACTCTGCCTTCTCCCTCTTTGCTCTGGATTGCTGCAAGTGGGGGAAGGCAGTAGAGCTGCCTGCTCCTCTGCCAAACAACAATTTGCTGAATCAGCGCAGCATGAATATCCAATATCAAGCCTATAAAAAATATTTAATTGTGGTTAAAAGTTGGTGGTTTTGCGCTTCTTATTGTTTTCGCCATGTCTGAGGCAAAAATCTCCTCATAAATCCCTACATTTTGTACCTTTGAGTAAATCAGACAGTCTTGTCTCGCCTCTCCACTTCTGTCATCTTTTATTCATTTTTGATTTATAATGATTTATTAACTCATTTATTCTTTACTGTTTCTCAAAGATTTCTTTAAAGTGTTAATTTAATGCTTTAGAGCGGCAGAGCACACAATGCTGATGGCTTGAAGCATCACCCCCAGAAAGCATTCATCAACCCTCAGGCCTTACCGGGTCTGCTGAAAACCAACATGAGTGGAATAGAGTAGAACCTGAACATGCGGAACCAAGCGGGCGAATTAGGGGCAGCTAAAAAGGGGCTATGGACATTGTTTTTGTCTTTACAGGTGTTAAATACTTCCTGGTTGTGCTACAAAATAAACAAAAAAAAAAAAACCTTAGCAGCCAAACTCGTTGGGAAAAAAATCAGCTAAAAAGGCCAAAGTTAAATGGTAAAAGCAGAATCCACAGCTACAGATCTGATAGAAAGAACAATACAAAGAAGTGTAAAGAAAACAAACAAAACAAAACAAAGAAAAACAGTCCTGCTTCACTTGAATGACATGTTAAATGTGTAATATAGACTTACTGGATTTGCTGAAGCCAGAGATACATTCCTCCAAGAACTCCAGTGTCAGATGCGGCTCATTTGCAGCAAGGGTCTTGCTGATGGAAACAATAAAAAGTGTGTTGTTTGCTGGGATGCAGAGACCGGATGTCTCCAATAGCTGCCCTTCTATCTTTAGGTTAAACGTGCAAGTCAAAGCACAGAGGAGATTGTAAGCAGCAGACCTGGATGTGGAAAGGACAGTGAGTTATGTTAAGTCAGAATACTAAAACGTGCTAAGCTTTTGATTTAGAATCTACTAACTAAACTATTTTGACTGACAGCAACTAATTAAATACAAAGCACGGCATGTGTTTAATTTAATGAAAAATTAACTGTTCGTCATACAGATTAGTGCCTTCTGGTTTAGTCCTCTGTTCCAATACATGAAATCTTAATGCTACACAATGCAATGATACATGGATTTCCTGGATAGGGCATCATTTGGAACACTAAAGTTGGCAAACTACTGTGTTTTAAGAGTAAAGGATTATGGGCCCTTGATTTACTTACCTGAGGCTTGGGTCAGAACTCCCCAAGTTGAGCAGAGCAATGTTGAGAAGAGTCCCTGGGACATCTTTTGGACGGATCTTTGTGTGTTGGGGAATTGAGTCAGGCTGAGACAATTCCCAGCGGGTACGGATATGTATTATGGACTGGACGATAGTATCACATTCTTGGTGCATGAACGTGAGAGGTGTTCCCTGGTTGGCCATGGTTAGGGTAAACTGACTTTCATCCACCAGGCAAATCTCTTCGATCTCTGAGGCGTAATAAACATCATTGAGGAAGACAGGTTGGCCAAGAACACGGGTACGCTCGGCTGAGGTCACCTGAACAGCTGTGGAGCCCACCTGAGGGTAAAAATTATCAATGAGCTTCAGAAATGTTGTCCTTGCTGAATACTTTATAGGGATCCTTTTCTTTCTTGTTGACATTATCAGTAGAAGAAATAGCTGTTTCCATCCCCCCTCCTACCTTTATTGAGACTTTGGTGTCTTTGTGGGCTAGCTTGAGAGCATTGTGGAACACTTTGAGGTCTTCTTCCAAAGTCAAAGTGGCTGCTGGGAGTTTCTGTTGGTCAGGTTCAATGTGTTCTGCCAACTTCGCTGGAGAGTCAATAAACTGAAGCCGCTTGCTGCCCTTCAGGCCAGTCAGTAGCCTCTCATGATACTTGGTGTACTCCCTCACCCATGTGTTGCAGTTGTAGACATAAACAGCTGCCACATTCTCATAAGCAAAGCCAGGAAACACCACAAACCACTTGGACAGAAAGTCAGTCTTGAAGCGATTGCTGGGTCCAACATGGGTTAAGTCAACAACTATCTCGTAGGGCTTAGCGTAGTACGGTTTTAGGGTGAGAAGTACATGGTAGATAAGCAGGTCACCATTAATTTGGCCTGTTTTGAACCTGGGGAAAGAGAAAAAGAATTATGGTAAAAGAAAAACTCAGGTCTTCTGTAATAAGTGATTAGACTTTGGTGTTTGAGAGTAAGAAAAAAGATAAGAAAAATCTATATATAGATGCTTTGAAACATTCAGTGTCTAAAAATACTGATGTGTTTGCTTCTTTGAAAACAGTGCTTCAGCCTCCGTGGCTTCAGACCCAAAGTCCTGAAATAACCCGAGCTGAGAAAAAAAAGAAGTCCGAAGACGACTGACAGCAGATCTCGAGTCTGTTGCCCTTCAGTTCTGTTGCATTAATCTCTCCATTATCCCACAAAGACCTCTGGAGACTACCTTAAGTAAGTACAATTTATTGTTTTTTTATGATTTTTAGCAACAACAGTCAGTAAGAAGAAAATGTTAAAATTATATAACAAAAATTTGATTGGAATTTTTCTCTCTAATACAGCATTCTTTATTTCAGAACATGATGATAACACTCAGAACTCTATGCCTGTTTCTCCTGTTCCTGCTGCTGCTCCACATGGCTAAGGCAGATCAAATTCCTTCAACCACAATCACGGATTCACTAAACTCTAAAGACCAAAATGGCAGCCCAACATCTACAATGGAGCCCAACCTGACAGCCACTTACCATCAAAATCCAACCGATACCAACAATACCAGTGGTGGCGACTGCTTAATTGACACTGAGATAGGCCTAATTGCTATTGGTTCAGCAGGAGGGTTAATTATCTGCCTACTGGTTACAACATCAGTGCTTGCATGTCAGATCTGTGTCCTTCAGCGCCGGATATATATCCCCCGATCCCGCCGTTCCAACACAGAAATAATGAGTGCTGACTACTGGGGAACAGATCAAACAGAGATAGAGGGGTTGGTTGGCCCATGTGATACCACTGTTATGCTTGAGGAAGTGACAACAGACAGTAGGACTCGGACTGAAATACAAGGGGCAATGGAGGAAGATGGGAGAGGACTCGAGGAAGGGAAAACAACTTTGTGTGATTCTGAAGAAAAGGTCTTTCAGATCCAGAGCTCCAGTTCTAAGGATTCCTGTGTGGAAGTTCCCAAGGATTTAGAAGACATGCCTCTTGTTGTATGAAATGGTAACCCACATCTGTCAACCCTTTCCCAAATAACCAAATTAGTTATGTTTTATTTGTTATTATTTTGATAACTAAAGTTCATGTAAAATCTAAACCTACTTGGGTATTTCATAAAAGTTGGAAAACATTAATAGAACCTTTGATTTATTTCGCTTAAAAATAAAACAATAAACAGTCTCATTGTAGAACAAAATTTGTATAGTTTAAAAAAAGTCTAGCTCTGTCAAAACTGTTTTGCTACTGACTGATGAGAGAAAATGTTTATATAGACAAAAAATGACATTTGAGCTGAAGGATGATACAGATCTGTTTTGGTAAAAAAAAAAAAAAAAAAAAAAATCAAATGGAGAGAAAAAGGACAGGAGAAACACCAAAAAATATTTATTGAAAATATGAAGAGAATCTGAGTCAAATTGTTTTGCTGACAGAATATTCTTCCTGTCCAAGTTAGAAAGCATTATTTTTAAAAAAACACAATGTGTGAAGTTTTAATGAAAGACTTCATGAGAGATATTGGAAAAAAAAAATTTTTCTTGTGTTCATAACTCAATAGCCTGCTTACAAAGTGGCCTTCAACTTTATCTTAGAGTCAACAAGTGCTTTAGTGTTCTTTTCATTCATGCATCAATAGACATTTCTATTCAGGAAACAAACATAAAACCAAAAAAACACAAAGGTAATCAAACAGCAATCGTGAAAATGAAATCAAGACGGGATATGGCTGATCTAGTGTGCAACCAAATCTGTACTGACTATGCTGATAGCAGCCTGTGTTCCACTACTAAAGGTGATATCTATTGACTGCTGACTTGTATAAACATTACTGCTTATTCATAAATTACAAATATAGAGCGAAAATGTTGCATTAACAGATTCTAAATAAATTAATTTTACATGTTATCTGTGTATTGTTCTTCAAATCAATAATGAGTTTATTAAAGTTACTGTGTCTTTTATGTTGCATATTACAGCTGTACAGCACAGAACCAGTATTCCAATTGGGTGCATACACTGACTGTACAAAAGAAAGAACAGTGGGGACCCTTGAAAAAAGGCCATTTGCTTTGTCAATTCTAATTTATGTTTAATGTATTTATATATTTTCTCTCTAGCAATTATACAGATAGCAGAGGAGCTGTGCTTATTTTATTATTAGATGTGATCCAGATATTAATCCCAGTGGATTATCCCTTAACAATATTCAAGACAATCTTGCAGATACAGTTATAGAAACATTATTTGTAATTTCTTTCTTTTATTTATGCTTTATTTATAATGATGTATTTTTATCATTTACCATTTCTGGCAGATTTCTTAAAAATGTCAATGTTGCAAACAGCCGTGGCCTAAAGCGATGCCCAGGAGGCGCTTCCCTCTTCCAGGCCTTTCTAGGCCGGTCGAATCACTAAAGCGGGCAAAGATAAACCAAGCGGGGAGGAGTTGAGTAGGGCGGGTGAAAACGAGAAAGGCTTGTGTGACTGCTCATTTAGTGAGGAGGTGTGGTTGACCCCATTTCTAGGTGTGACACTGTCTTCTAAGAGTGGTGATTGGTTGATACAAGACACAAACAAAAACGACACAAATGCGCCCCTAGTAATCAATGAAAAGAAATTAATCGAATAGACTGGATTAAGAAATGTGTCATGATGATGACACTTAGCAAAATTGAATAATTGTCAGTGTCACACAACATCAAAATATTTGAACACACCTTATTTTAATCCTCACCATTATTTAGATTTGATTGTTATGTTTATTAATAATAATAATAATAATCAGAATAATACATTTAATTTAAAAAAGCGCCTTTCACTCAAGGAGACTGTACAGGACAAGCATGTTTGGTTGCCATACTGGTAATTTTACTACTTTATCTATTTGATATTAATGCGCACTCACCTGGCAGCATTTTACTGGGATCGCCTTCTTGTATAAAGGGGTGGTATTTGGCAAAACGACAAACATAAAATGGAGAAAAGAAATGTTGAAAAAACTGAACTGGACAGAGAAGCAGCACAGCTCTGGGAGGAGAATAGAGGAGTGTTGAAAGGTTAATTGGTCCAAATTGGTCTTGTGCAAACAGGAAGACTTTAAATTACTGTGTGAGCAGATTAATAAGTATTTTGTTCTGCGATTCTTGGTGCTTTTATGCACCAACCTGGAAAGTGATAAGTGCTCTGTGCGGCAATCAAAAGTCAGAGAAAAGATAGCATCACACAAGCAAATTTCTAGATGATTATTTATGCTATTAACATCATGTACAATACAGCAAATACTTTCTCACCTCTTTTACATCTTCCCTTTATGTATACAGTGTGTATATTATTGTCCTTTATCTTGTCTAGGGTATGTATTTATGGATAAATGTTTCTGCAACTTTTTCCAATTAGTTTAAGATGTTTATCGTTGAGAGCTTTTTACAGTCTAAATAAGATTAAAAAAATCCATTGAACTGTAGTCTTTGTACATTTCTCCTCAATAAAATAACGCTACTAGAGCTGCCTTTAGTCTGTCCAGCTACTGAAACTAATTAATTTCCCTCTTTGGGGATGATACAGTTTATCTTATCTACATATTAATAATTGTATGATTGTTAAAGAAATTTATGTGCTAATTTTCTCCACTGCTTAGGTGGTGGATCAGCCAAACAGCTATCTCTGGGGCTCGCTAAAATTCCTCTTCACTAATTCTAAAAAAAATTCACGGAACCTAGGATGCTTTGTGAATATTTTTTATCTTACTAAGGAAAAATTCTAAAAGTTTTTAGAATTCGGGAAATTCTATGGAGAATTGAAACATCTGAACCTAATCTAACGGACCAAGCCAAATGTAATGAAAATATGCCAAAGGACTTGGCATATTTTCAAAAACCCTTTGCGGTTACACTTTATTTGAAGGGGTCTACATAAGACTGACATTACACTGTCATAAACGTGACATAACACCTGTTATGAACATAAATGACTCTTTATGAATGTTTAAGACTGTTGTCATTAATTGTCATTCGGTAAATTATGACACTATTAAAGCAAAGTTGACATTGTTTTAAATGTCTTTGTTATGACAACTTGACATTAACAGAGACAAGGTTAAGTTTAGGGCTTGATTTGGGATTAGGTTAAATTAAGGGCTTGATTTGGGATTAGGTTAAATTAAGGGCTTGATTTGGTATTTGGTTAAATTAAGGGTTTGATTTGGGATTAGATTAAATTTAGGGCTTGATTTGGGATTAGGTTAAATTTAGGGCTTGATTTGGGATTAGGTTAAATTAAGGTCTTGATTTGGGATTAGGTTAAATTAAGGTCTTGATTGGGGATTTGGTTGAATTAAGGACTTGACTTGGGGTTTTGTTAAGTTAAGGGCTTGTCATAACAAAGACATCTTAAACAATGTCAACTTTGCTTTAATAGTGTCATAATTTACCGAATGACAATTAAAGACAACAGTCCTAAACATTCATAATGAGTCATTTATGTTCATAACAGGTGTTATGTCATGTTTATGACAGTGTAATGTCAGTCTTATGTAGACCCCTTCAAATAAAGTGTTACCCAATTTGCTCTTCTGGATGCTGGATTTCAGCTGCCACAGTAATACACCCAGAAGTGAGAGGGATCAGGCTGAATGAGTGTGTAGCATTCATTGTAGCATTGTGATATCGAGACATAAAACAACTATGTTTAACAAGCTTGTTGCTTATGGTTGGCAGTTTAAAATATCTCATTTCCTGTCAGTGAGGCAAGTGTTGGTTTCAACATTTTAAAAAGGTGGGGCTGTTTTCTGCTCTTAGTTCCTGCTTTCATTCAGTTGACATTCTGTTAAACCTGCTAAACTGTTTAATCTTATCATTATTAATAAATTTTGGCACTAAACCCAGGTTATCCTTGTAGAATCACTGGTAAGTACAATTTTCTACACTTAAATTGTTAATACGGTCATAAAATTCAGTGTTATGTTCAGCGGATGTTTCTAGAAAAGATTTTCAAATGCAATAAGCTTCTAAAAATAATTTAAAAGTCATTTAAAGTCATTTTAAAACGTATCAAACAGAGAAAATGACTAACTGCTTTAGCATTTTTGAGGTTTGACAAGCTAAAGATAAGAAGAAAGACAAAGAAGCCTAATTTTCATTAAGGTGTAAGCATGAGGATCGACAGACAATTGGTGTTCTGGGGTAACTTACATCTATGGAAGGCCACCACAAAGGCCAAAAATAACTTTAGCACAAGATACATACGGCTGTTCATAAAGACTATGATTGAAGTGCATCAGGTTCAGATCTGTCACAATACACTATCTATTATTGGATAAGCATGTATAATGGACTCAACTTGCAAACATGCAAAAGTTAGAATGTTAGCCAAATAAAAATATCTTTAAAAAAAGGTATGTCAAATATACTGCTCAAAACGATTAAAGGAACACCTTTTATTCAGAGTATAACATCAAGTCAGTTAAACTTCTGGAATATTATTCTGGTCAGTTCAGTAGTAGAGTGTGTTAATGAAATCTACAACAGGTCCACTAAAGGGGCCACAATAAGATGACCACTAAAACAGTAATGGTATTACAGGTGGAGGCCACAGAAATGTTTCTCACCCCCCGATTTCTTTTTGAGTGATTTATGACTGCTTTTCAGTAATCTTGCATTTGACCAGGGTCAGTGTCACTATTAGTAGCATGAGGCAATACCTGGACCCTACAGAGGTTGGACAGGCAGTTCAACTCCATCATTTTGGAATATCAAAGGTTTGCTGCATATCCCAGCACAGTCTCAAGAGCATGGAGAACATTCCAGGACACAGGCAGTTATTCTAGGAGAGCTCAACAGGGCCGTTGGAGCTCCTTAATCCATCAGCAGGACCGGTATTTGCTCATTTGCGCAAGAAGGAACATGATAAGTACTGCCAGAGCCCTACCCAGTGACCTCCAGCAGACCACTGGCATGAATGTCTCTGATCAAACCATCAGAAAATTATTTCATGAGAGTGGCCAGAGGGACTAATGTCCTCTAGTAGGCCATATGCTCACTGTCCAACATCGTGGAGCTCTACTGGCATTTGCCGCAGAACACCAGAACTGGCAGGTTCAGAACTGGTGCCCTCCTTTTCTTACAGACGAGAGCAGGATCACACCGAGCTCATGGGACAGACATTAAAGGGTCTGAGCTGTGGGGAACGCAATGCTATTGGCGGTGGATCATAGTTGGTCTTGGGAGGCAAATACGTGAAGGGACGCAGAGACCTGTACAGGATAAACAATGACACCCTGACTGCCATTAGGTATAGCATTTAAATACTTAGATTGCAATACCTAATGGCAGACCCTATGCTGCTGCAGTGGATCCTGGGTTCCTCCTGGTGCATGATAAAGCTAGAATATGCAGGCAGTCTCTGGGGGGTGAAGGAATTGATACCATTGACTGGTCTCCACGATCCCCTGATAAATCCAATAGACATCTCTGGGACATCATGTTTAGCTTCATCCGACACCACTAGGTTGTACTTCAGACTGTCCAGGAGCTCAGTAATGCCTTGGTCGAGCAAGCCACAAGACCTAAATATTATGGAATGCAGCTGTGAATGAGATAAAACACTTCTATAAGAAAAACACACAAGTGATGATAAATGACCCTAATCTGGTGTCTGACATCTCAGAGTATTCTAGAGATCATAAAAGAGCGCTCGACCCGGGAAAAACTCATAAAACACACCAGAGCCTTGCGTGATGTAAAGAAAAAAATCAGAAGTATTGAAGAAGGATTTGATTTGTCTGCTAAATACAGTTGAAGGTCTTAATGTGAAGGTGTCGCTCAGCGGACCTCTCATGCCCATTTATTGTGAAGATGAGATTTTTTTCAAGACATCCGATGCTTAACAACTGGCTGTTCTCAGTCTGAACGTCAAACACCAATTATGGTGAATGGATGGACACTCTTCAGAGACAAAATTATTATTAACTTTCAGGGAGTGTAAAATGAGAGAAAGCTTTGGTAAAGCTGCGGATCCGATACAGCAAATCTGCGGATAGAAAGGGCAAGCGTCCTTTTTCTTTTCTTTTTTTCCTTCAGCTGTTGTTCATGGTTTGTAAATAGTAAAATTATATTTCGGTTTGACCCACTCCATTCATGATGGTCATTATTAATGTTGTTGCACTTCGGTTTTTTCGGACTTTTGGAGAAAAACCTTCCCATGTGTTGTGCCAGTTCAAGACGTGACGACTACATTTAATTCGGGACATGACGGACTGCATTTCCCATGATGCAAGGTGGTCAAAATGGCCACCAACTCCCATCATGCAACGCGGCCCAAATTGCCGGCGCCCTAGCAACCGATAACGTTGCTAGGGTAAAGTTGATAAAACTCGGTTGCACCTCGCAATCGATCTTCTTCCCTGGCGCCCTGCCAACCGAGAAGACACACAGCTGTTTAACTCCGTTGGGAAAATCCCACGCCACGTGCTTGAGTTTCTCGCTGGACCGAGATTTTTTCGAAGCAAAACCATTCCCTGTGCAGACAGGAGGTCGACTCAAAAAGGTACCTTTAATTCCCTCTGATCAAATACTGGAAGCCGCCTTATCTCCCAGTGATCGAGAGAGGACGACGCGTTGTTTGGCCCAACAAGCGTCTAGGAGCCCAGAGAGAGAGAGAAAGACGAAGGAACTCTCTCAGTCTGGTCCCCGCTGCAGCCTGCGGACCCTGCGGTCGTCAAGACGCGTTCAGGACGTCGCGTGATCCAGAGCGCTCCGGACCGAAGCCGGGACTTTCACTCACCTCAAAGTAACGGGGTTCTCCCCTTTTATTTCTGTCTCACCAACAGGGTGTTTAGAAGTGCCTGGGCAGACGTAGAAATTTGTAGGCTTAGGTTAATGCTTTTATTCCACGACGAAGTTGGAATTATTTTGCTGAATATTTTCTTTGTATGTGCATGCATTTTACATTTGATTTTGCTGTGTTGATTGTGGTTTATCTATAACCCCGCCGTGGGTCACTGTTTCAGTTCTTTTCATCTTCCTCCATGCTTTTCCCCCTTTTCTTTTGCTTCTCCTTATCAGAGAATTTGATCGCTTTGTTTGAATCTTAGTTCGCGGTTTCTCTTTGAACCAGAGCGTAAACCACTCCCTCTCGGAGCGAGGTACCACCTCACCTTAGCGTAAGCGCGGTGACATCATTAAGACCTCCCCTCACGCTTCACGCAAATTTGCAGAGCATACGTCATCATAGTCGCCATCTTGGGAGGGTGTCGGATGACTGCACTGTAGGTAGCTTAGCTGATAGCTTTGTAAGGCATCAAAGCGTCCGGTAGGACTCCCACAGCTGCTCTGTCTGTCAATGCTATGTCAAATGCCGATGTTCTGAATGTGGTTTAAACAACCGTGAGCTGAACTAAGAGTTGCAACCGCTCATTTTAATCCATTTGTTTTTCTTTCCTTTCGTTTTGTTTGTTTTGTTTATTCTTTTATCTCCATATATATTTTGCGTGTTAGTTAGTAGTGAGTAAGATTTCCAAAGTCGTTGAATCAGAGAATTACTGTAACAGGGAATTGCTTTTGGTTCAATAAAACACCACTGCGGAATAGACATTGTTTTGTGTTCAATCCAATTCATAGTTGTATGGTTATTCAGAAATCAGAGCTAACCTCCTTTGGAGTTAACATCTGACATTAATACAGAGACAATATCATTGGATGGTGATAGACGAATAAGGATTTAAACTCTAATTGCAGTTACATTGGGGTTCTCATAGCCTGCCGGATAAACCTCGTCGGTCACAAGTCCGACCAGATCATTTATCCCAGCATAAATGAGTTCATAACAGCAAATTAACTAATGCATTAATGGTATAAATACTTACAAGCTTATAGCTAACATCACCACCATTTGAACTATATTTTGTTGTAGCGGAATTTTGAGTTGAATGATTTATTATTTAAATTATAATGCCAAATTATAATTAATAATAATAATAAGCATATTCAACCATCTTCTGGCATAACACCATGTCTCCTCAGCCTTGGCCAATCACTGAAAGCAGTGTGTTCACGTAAAAACCCTGCTCGAGTCCACTCGGTTTGACCCTGCTCCTAAGTAGGGCCAGAGAAACCTCGGCTGGCTCTGAAAAAAAAAGCTCTGGAAACACTCGCAAGCGGGCGTGCCGAGAGGTGTGCAGCCAAACCAAGGATGTGGAGCTGGAGCTTAAGTTCTTCCTCCTGCTGTCTCGATGTTCTACCCACAGCTTTCTTTAAGAAATTTTTGCCTGTCAAAACATCTGATTTGACTCAAATAATTAACACATGCCATCTGTCAGGTATATTCCCCCAGGCCCTAAAAACAGCAATTATCAAACCACTGTTGAAAAATAACAATTTGGACAAACTACTATTGCAGAACTACAGGCACATCTCAACCTCCCCTTTATCAGTATCAGATTATTGAATTATATTTATTATTTCCATGCTCACCTAATTACAGAAACTGCCCTTGCAAAGGTATTGAGTGACATCCGTATAAATGCAGACTGTGGAAGAACCACAGTTTTTCTATTATTGGACCTGAGTGCAGCATTTCGACACAGTTTATTACTCCATTCTATTAGGGTACCTGGAAAACTGGGTTGGCCTTTCTGGTACAGCACTAGTTAGGTTTCAATCCTATTTAAAGGATAGAGAATGGGACAGTTCTCAAATGACGTCACATTTTTCCCGAGACAGCTGGTTCCCGGCTGGTCGGACAGGAAGAGTACAAATTACATAGGCAAACAAGGAGCTTCATTTCAACCTGCTTCAATCGCGAAACCCAGCAAAGAACAGCTGAAACGTTGATTGAAATGTAGAGGGCTTAAAGTGAGCAGAAAGAAAGCAGCATTAGTAGAAAGGTAGGAGAGGCTGTCCTCTCCTCTCTCACAATGGATCAAACACGAGGAAGAAACCCACTGAATCAGCATAGAATTGCAGCTGATACTGCGAAAAATATATATGTATTATTACAGCCCTATGTTTTAATTTATTATAGAGCTCATTGCAGAAAATACATTTAAAAACAGTCAGTCACCAGCTGTAATCATACACTCAGATCCCATCTCACACACCTCTGCAGAGACACGCATACAAGATCACTGTGAGAGAGACAATCGACTTTATCCATGAAAAGAAGCGGAAGACCAGCAAGAAAACCACGGCACGCAGCTTCTAATCATCACAAATGCACGTATTTAGCTGGTATTTATACAGGCCAGGATTTTTACTGCTCATAAAATAGTTGTGGCGGGGAAGGGGGAATTGAGCCCTGCTCTCTTGCTGTGTGGCGGGTTAACTAGAAAAAGGGGTTCTGTTGGAAAAAAGTGAAACCCAAAAAAGTGACTCCAAGTTCAGAAACAACCCCAAGAAACAACAACTGCCAACTCACGAAAGTTACAAGTGACTTTAGAGATAAACAAGCTCAAAGCCGCTTATAATGAGCACACTATGCAACACCGTAGCTCACATGAACACCCCTCATGGATCGTATGTTTTAAAGCTGCTGAGAAAAAGCCAAATAAACGTATCCTACCTGCCCAGATGCTGCAGTCGCTGGTTTCAGGTCTGGACGTTCAAGTTTTGGCTCCTTACGACCGAGGAAATGTAGGGACCATATTTAGGTGTCTTTGATCAGATTCCACAGTAAACTCCTCTTGGTTACAAGCCCGTTTCCAACACTGACATTTCTCTGCAGTCTTCCGGGTTTTGTAAAATTAATGGGGGGAAAAAAAATTCATATGACGACGATCATCATATCACGAGTCACTCCAGCAGATACCAATGCAGCGGTGTTTTGTTGTTGCCATAACATGTCTGTTGAGGCAATATTCAGGACAGATCTGTTCACTATTTGATTCGCCTGTACGACCACAAGATGGCCACGACGCATGCATCTAAATTTAGTAATTTGACGTCATTTGAGGAATGCCCTATTGTTTGTGTCAGTAGGTAACTTTACATCCTATTCAGTATCTAAAAATCATAAAAAAGGGAGGGGCAGAGTGATATTACACACTTGGGAAGAATATTTAATGCGTCTTACAATCCAGCGCGCTTTATGTGTCGACATAGATACACAAAGACACGTTAATTCACAGTGTGCCTTATAATCCGGTGTGCCTTACAGTCCGAAAAATACCGTACCACTCAGACAACAAACAGCTCTACATTAAATGCTGAGATGAAATCAGTGCATGAATGTGCCAAAACTGTCTTCAGCTGACTAAAAACAAAACTTAAGTAATAATTTTTGGACCAACAGAATTGATTAATGCAACAGTGTCTTCACAGGCCTACCTAATAAGTCAATCAGACAGCTGCAGTTGATCCAGAATGCTGCTGCCCGTGTCCTCACTAAGACTAAGTACTAGGAAAGTAGAGCACATCAACCCAGTTCTAAAGTCCTTAAACGGGCTCCCTATACCTCAGCGAATAGACTTCAAAATACTATCTTAGTCTATAAATCACTGAATGGCTTAGCAGAAAAATGAATTATAGACTTATCAGTGTATCAAGCTTCCAGACCACTCAGGCCTTCTGGCTCAAGTCTGCTCTGCATACACAGAACTAGAACCACGCATGGAGAAACAGCATTCAATTCGTATGCTCCACTTATCTGAAACAAACTCCCAGAAAACTGTAAAAGTGTTGAAACCCTGAGTTCCTTTGAATCAATGTTAAAAACCCATTTCTCTAGAGTTTTCTTTGAATGTTAATGTTCAATTTAAACTGTTGTAGTTAACTAAAACATTATTAGATTATGTTTGTAGTCCAATTTCTCCTGATTCCACTGTAATGCACTGTAATGCATGTTTTCTTTTATGTTCTGTTCATATACAGCACTTTTAATTGTCTTATTACTGAAATGTGCTATACAAATAAACTTGCCTTGTCTTGGTCAGGACATACCCCGATGTTGTCAGTCATGTATACAAGCCTGTGGGGCCATTCAAACTATATAACATTTAAGCAAATTGTATCACCCTGCTATATGAGTTTTTCTGTTTCAATGTCTTTATGACTTTGGATGAAGCCCTCTGTGGGTGGTTGTCAGGACTCAGTCAGCAGGGCCGTGCAACTTGCTGCCGGCTCTGCTGCCTCCGCTCTCTCCACAGGTGTTCGCGGTTAACGGGTGGGCGGAGTGCACACACCTGCAGACACTTCAGCAGCACCGGGCCGCACTATAAGAACCGTGCTCGAACAGAGGGAGGATGCCAGAGTGTTACCTTGTCGCGGTATGCCTAAAGGCCATCAACCACCTCCTGAGCTTCAGACCCGTGAGTTCTTCGATCCCCGTTTTGGATCTAATCCTTGTCTCGTGTGTTTTCTCCAGTGCTCTCGTGTTTTTGGAACCCTTCTCTCGTGAGACTCTGCGCTGAGAAGACCAGGCTCCCGAATCCACAACCCGCTCAGATTCTGCTCTGGCGATCTTCCCCTCAAACTCCCTTGGTGGTACCAAGTTGGGCGCGAGTTTCCCCTTCCCGGATTCACCCTGGTCACCCCGGACTCTCCTGGTTCCTCCCGCTGTTCATTCCGGATCCCTGGACCCGCCGGTGCTGCTCGGACCCCATCCGCCTCCGCTCACAGTTCTCCCGGACGCCTGTCACTCCACCCGCAGGCAGGGCTGAGTCCACACCACTTCCTCCTCGGTTCGGTTCCCCGTGCTCTGTGGTAAGCTTACGATTCTCCGTAGAATTCCCTTAGCTTCACCCACAATTAATTGTGTCTCCCTCTCCTTCAGACTGACCCGATCTCCAGGCTTTGGTTCCCCGTTGCACCCCGATCTGCGGTGACAGATCTTCCTCGTGGCCCCGTGGTTCTGTTATAATAAAGACTCTTGAGATCTGACCTGTTTTCCCTGAGTGTTTCTGCATGTGGGCCAAACATATAAAGGCGAGCATGACAGAAGAACACTCTGGCCAAACAGACTCAGCGGAAGCACTCGCTAGGACGTTAACAGCTCAACAGGATCAGATCCGAGGGTTAGAATCCTCGATGTTGGGGTTGCAGAGTCAGATGCAGGGTTTTGCGGCCCAGCTTAACCAGTTAACCGGTATGTTCAATGCTAGCCTCCAGCCTACTCCGTCCGAGCCTCCTAGCCCCTCCCCCGAGGCCGCGTCAGCAGTGACGTCAGATCATGCCCCCGAAACCCCCTCGCTCACTCCGGAGAAATACTCCGGCGAGGCTGGTGATTGTCAGGGATTTTTGTTCCAGTGCTCTCTAGCTTTCAATAATTCACCACGAACTTTCGCTCTAGACCACTCCAAGATCTCTTTTGTCCTGCGGCTGTTAACGGGCCGAGCACTAAGATGGGCAGAGTCCCGTTTCCCAAATTGTCAACAGTTCGGCTGCACATTTAACGAATAGGGGGTTTTCAGTGACGTCACTGGCCAGCTTCCTGTCTGCCATCTTGGGTGGCATATTATCATATCATATTGCGAATGGATAAGTACGCCAGCACGCTAGAGCCACCAGATAAGGACGTATATCTGAGGAAATGTTCCGTGATCTTGCCTTGTTTAGCACTAATCCAGATGATTGGCCAAATGTAGAGCACTGCGACATAGTGCATTACCTGGTGTTCAGTGAAAACCCTCTGCACAGTCTTGAGGAAATGAGAGCTTACAAGGGTCTAGAGGCTCACAACCAGTTCACATCTGGTTGGGTACGAGATGTAGAAGTTATGTACATGAAGGAAATCACCATCATACGTGGACGGGTGAGTTTTAATAAGATGGTAAAAATGTAAACAATCCGACGAAAATGCGTGACAGCTTCTGCGGTGGCTGACTGCCGGCGGTGCGCGAAGGCGCTTGGCTGCAGGGCCGATCGACGCCGCTCGCGGCTTTAATTATTTAAGCAGAACAATGACCAGTGCAAAATTAAGTTGTATTTACCGTATTTACCCCGGAAGTAGCGCGGACGTCACTTTGCATATCGGACGTCTTCGGCTACCTTGTTTGTGGTGTGAGCGGGCTCTGGCACCTGCTAACCGTTAGTGCTAACAACCACTCACGCATGTAATGTACTTTTAACTAGCTGCTATGTGTTTCAAAGGTTTAGAACACACTCTCATTGACATCGGGATACTGTGGAAAGTTATGTTCGGTCGTCTTACAGCCGCGATCCAAGCGAGCCGACAACTCTTCGTTATCGCTGACACTTGTTCTCCGTGGTTGCGCCTCCAGGCAGGAAAGCGGTGGAAAATTAACCCATTTCTATGTTTTTCCCATGGCGATCATGTGTTGCGCTGTTACAGCCCACAATACAGCAACGGTTTACCATTGTTGAAATCAAGTTAAGGTGAATTTAATCAAATTAAAACACGGCTGAGAGGGAGTACAGTACGCGGTAGTCATAGGCAGTAGTCTGAGTAGCGGCGGCGGAGGCAGTCAACATGGCGGCCACAGAAAGTAATACGTCATGACGCCCAAGCCCTATTATTAATATATTCTTACATGTTTTAAATGGTTAACAGTTAATTACCTGTGACAAAGTGAGCACCGCAGACTCTGGCGTATTCCAGCTTAACACCGTCCAAATCGGACCTGGATATCCGTGTCAGCCATAGGTGACGGCGTTGTTCAGATAGCTGTTTTGTTTTTTCACATTGATTCACGATTACGGCTGGTAGGCGATAGAAAGAGCGTTGTTCTCCACCTCCACGGGCCGTGCAACCAACCATTAAACACGTTTTCCCCATTGTTCACTTTCAATACTGCCTAAGGCGTCATACAATGCAGGGTCAACGGTGCGAAATGACTGCCACCCAATATGGCGGACGCGCTGAGTAGTCACGTGAGCGTGACGTCACCTGAAAACCCCCTATTCATAGCAGAGTTTAAAACGGTCTTTGCAGCCGAGTCCGACGAGGCACAGGATTCACAACGGCTCCTGACTCTTAGACAGCGGGGCAGACGGGTAGCAGACTTTGCCATAGAGTTTCGTACCGTGGCGGCTGCGGCGGGCTGGGAGGAGCGCGCTTTAAAATCTGTTTTCCTCCAGGCTCTCGATGAGTCCCTTAAGGATGAGCTGGCACGTGTAGAGCAACCCGCCATTTTAAATGAATACATCGCGCTGGCGGTGCGGTTAGATAACCGCTTACGGGCGCGCGGTAAGAGCCGCCCCGAGAGACTGCCGGTTTTTTGGCCGGCTCCAACCGAGCGGACCCCCATCAGACCCGCTGCTGCGCCTCCCTCCCCGCCGGAACCCATGCAGTTGGGTCGGGTTAGGCTTTCTGATGATGAGCGGCAGAAGCGCATGAGCGCGAAGCTCTGCCTTTATTGTGCTTCCCCCGCTCACTTTATTAAATATTGCCCAGATCGACCAAAAGATCAGGTCCGTCGGTTCTAGCGGAGAAACCGGCGGGCCAGCCTAAGTTTACATTTTTTTCTCCTCCGCGTCTTTGCCTGCAAGCGGCGATTGTGTCTGCTGGGGACACGTTTAAGTTATCCGCCCTAGTGGATTCAGGGTGTGATTTTAATTTAATTGATCATTCGTTTGTCCTCCAGGCTAAGCTGGAGACAGTCCCTTTGAGTTCGCCTCTCCAGGTTTCTGCCCTGGATGGCGGGGTTCTTCCGCGTATAACCCACAGAACGAGTCCCCTTGAACACGTAGTATCCGGCAACCATAGAGAATGGATCTCTTTCTTAGTTTTTCCCGTTAAGCACGCCCCCGTTGTTCTTGAGTTTCCTTGGTTACAGCATCATAATCCGCACATCAATTGGGCGGAGCGACGGGTGGAGACCTGGTCGCCTAGTTGTCACGCTACTTGTCTACAGTCAGCTGTTCCCTCGTCACAGGCTCGCACACAGTCTATTCCTCAGCTTGATCCAGAGATTTTAAAACTGGTGCCCGAGTGCTATCACGACCTCAGGCAAGTTTTCTGCAAGACCCAAGCTAGTTCGCTTCCGCCCCATCGCCCGTACGATTGTGCGATCGACCTCTTGCCTGGTGCCCCGTTGCCGACTAATCGCCTTTACAACATTTCTCAGGGAGAGCGTCAGGCCCTGGAGAAATATATTAAGGAGTCTTTAGCTGCTGGGCTAATCCGTGCCTCGTCTTCACCTCTAGGGGCAGGGTTTTTCTTTGTTTCTAAGAAGGATGGTTCCCTTCGCCCATGTATTGATTATCGGGGTTTAAACGCCATAACTGTGAAAAACAAGTATCCCCTCCCCCTCTTCTCATCCGCCCTCGAACCGATTCAGTCTGCGACCATCTTCACTAAGCTAGATTAGCGTAATGCTTACCACTTAGTGCGGGTCCGCCGGGGAGATGAGTTGAAGACAGCTTTTAAGACACCACTCGGACACTTCAAGTACCAGGTGATGCCTTTCGGCCTGTGCAATGCCCCAGCAGTATTTCAGGCTCTTGTGAATGATGTCCTCCGAGATTTCCTGAATATCTTCATGTTTGTGTACTTGGATGACATTCTCATTTATTCCCAAAACCCAACAGAACACTTCCAACATGTCCGTGCAGTTCTCCAACGCCTCCTGGAGAACAAGTTATTTGTCAAAGCAGAGAAGTGCGAGTTTCACAAGCCCTCTGTCTCGTTTCTCGGACTCAAGGGGGGCGGGTCCGATCTGACCCCGAAAAGATCAAGGCGGTCCTTGACTGGCTGGTACCCGAGACCAGAAGAGAACTATAAACGGTTCCTAGGGTTCGCCAACTTCTACAGACGCTTCATCAGGGGGTACAGTCAGATCGCCGCCCCTCTCCATGCCCTCACCTCCGTCAAGACCCCTTACACTTGGAACTCCAAGGCTGACTCCGCGTTCTCCGACCTCAAGACGAGGTTCTCTCAAGCACCCATTCTGATCCACCCAGACCCCAAGAAGCAGTTTGTAGTGGAGATAGACGCCTCTGATACAGGGGTGGGTGCAGTCCTGTCTCAGAACTCGGACCTAGATCAAAAGCTACATCCCTGCGCCTTCTTCTCCAGGCATCTGTCCCCGGCGGAGAGGAATTATGATGTCGGGGATCGTGAGCTACTAGCCATCAAGCTCGCCTTGGAGGAGTGGCAGCACTGGCTAGAGGGGTCCGAGCAGCCCGTACTCATCTGGACAGATCATAAGAACCTGGCTTACATCCAGACGGCAAAACGGTTGAACCCCAGACAGGCCCGCTAGTCCCTTTTCTTTTCCCGCTTCAATCTGTCCATCTCCTATCGCCCCGGTTCTAAGAACCTAAAACCCGACGCCCTGTCCCGCATGTATTCTCCCCCCGACTCCTCGCCTCGTCCTGTGTGTTTGGAGCCCTCCAGTGGGAGGTTCAAGACCTTATTTCCCGAGCCCAGCGGTCCGACCCTGACCCGGGTACAGGCCCCCCAAATCGAACCTATGTTCCCTCTTCTGCCAGGTCCCGTGTCATCCAATGGGCTCACTCTGAGAAGTTCTCCGCTCACCCTGGCATCCATCGCACCCTAGTGTTCCTTTCCCGTCGTTTCTGGTGGCCCACTATGTCCCGTGATGTCAAACAATTTGTCCTCTCGTGTCCCGTGTGTGCCCAAAACAAGGCCTCCAACAGACCCCCTGCAGGTCTCCTCCAGCCCTTACCTGTCCCTGAACGCCCCTGGTCCCATATCGCCCTGGATTTTGTCACCGGTCTTCCCTCGTCACAAGGTATGACAACCATACTTACCGTTATTGACCGGTTCTCTAAGGCCTGCCACCTCATCCCCCTCAGAAAACTCCCCTCTGCTCTCCAAACGGCCCAGCTCCTGGTTAAACACGTATTCCGCCTGCATGGGATCCCTCAGGAGATTCTGTCTGACCGTGGTCCTCAGTTCATCTCGCGGGTGTGGAAGGAGTTTGCCGTGGCCCTTGGGGCCCGGTATACACTAAGCTCCGGTTACCACCCGCAGACCAACGGTCAGACAGAACGAATGAACCAGGAGCTGGAGACCGATCTCTGTTGTCTCACCTCCAATAATCCCTCTGACTGGAATAAATACCTCTCATGGATCGAATACGCCCATAACAGCCACGTTTCTACTGCCACCGGACTATCCCCCTTTGAGATCTCCTTAGGATATCAGCCCCCGTTACTCCCAGATGACAACCGACAGATCGCCGTCCCCTCTGTACAGGAACACATTAACCGCTGTAAGGACTTCTGGACCCAAACCATCCAACCCCTCAATCACACCACCGAACAGAACAGCCGATTCGCTGACCGGAGGCGGGTCCCAGCTCCCAGTTACCACCCCGGTCAGCGAGTCTGGCTTTCCACCAAAGACCTTCCCTCCCGAGCTGTCTCCTCGCTTCACAGGTCCTTACGAGATTGTCTCCATCGTCAGCCCCACCTCTGTCCGTCTGCGTCTTCCGTCTCACTCCCGCGTCCACCCTACCTTCCACGTGTCCCAAATCAAGCCAGTTACCTCCAGTCCCCTGTGCCCTCCGGCCGAACCCCCTCCACCCACCCAGGACCACCACGGACGCCGGATCCAACGGATTGTGGCCTCCCGTCCACGAGGTAGAGGTTTCCAATACCTTGTGGACTGGGTTGGCCGCGGTCCTGAGGATAGGTCCTGGCTACCCGGCTCCTCCATCCCTGACCGTTCCCTCATTGACTCCTTTCTCTCCTCCCTTCCCTCCACTTCCTCTTCTGGGTCGCCAGGAGGCGACCCTTGAGGGGGGGTGGTGTCAGGACTCAGTCAGGAGGGCCGTGCAGCTTGCTGCCGGCTCTGCTGCCTCCGCTCTCTCCACAGGTGTTCGCGGTTAACGGGTGGGCGGAGTGCACACACCTGCAGACACTTCAGCAGCACCGGGCCGCACTATAAGAACCGTGCTCGAACAGAGGGAGGATGCCAGAGTGTTACCTTGTCGCGGTATGCCTAAAGGCCATCAACCACCTCCTGAGCTTCAGACCCGTGAGTTCTTCGATCCCTGTTTTGGATCTAATCCTTGTCTCGTGTGTTTTCTCCAGTGCTCTCGTGTTTTTGGAACCCTTCTCTTGTGAGACTCTGCGCTGAGAAGACCAGGCTCCCGAATCCACAACCCGCTCAGATTCTGCTCTGGCGATCTTCCCCTCAAACTCCCTTGGTGGTACCAAGTTGGGCGCGAGTTTCCCCTTCCCGGATTCACCCTGGTCACCCCGGACTCTCCTGGTTCCTCCCGCTGTTCATTCCGGATCCCTGGACCCGCCGGTGCTGCTCGGACCCCATCCGCCTCCGCTCACAGTTCTCCCGGACGCCTGTCACTCCACCCGCAGGCAGGGCTGAGTCCAGACCACTTCCTCCTCGGTTCGGTTCCGGTGCTCTGTGGTAAGCTTACGATTCCCCGTAGAACTCCCTTAGCTTCACCCACAATTAATCGTGTCTCCCTCTCCTTCAGACTGACCCAATCTCCAGTTTGGTTCCCCGTTGCACCCCGATCTGCGGTGACAGATCTTCCTCGTGGCCCCGTGGTTCTGTTATAATAAAGACTCTTGAGATCTGACCTGTTTTCCCTGAGTGTTTCTGCATGTGGGCCAAACATATAAAGGCGAGCATGACAGTGGTTAATTTTCATTTTGATCAAATAACGTGGCATCCTTTTGTTGCCAAGACAATAACAATTCCATATCAGTATGGATATCCTGCATGACCTTTTCCAATTCAGATCTGATGGGTTTTCAAAGTGTTCCTTTAATTTTCTTGAGCAGTTTACAAAGATAAACACAGCTCTTCCCTAAGTCATCATTATAAATCATGTATAATGGCACATAGAAGAATGAAGGCTTTATAAAAGTAGATGAGTAATTCACCATTCACTTAGCTAATTGTTGTAAAATACAAGCCAGAGTACAACAACAAAAACTCCTTAAGTCATCATCAAACCTCAGTGATTAGAAAGACCCAAGATGTAGCCTTGACACATAACAGGTAAAAGTTGCGTATGTTGCTTATTTCTTTATCAGATGATATTGCCTCATAATGGATCTATAACCCTTTCTGTTTTAGCGTGAAACACTAAAGGTGTGTAAAAGGAGAAGACCTGAGGTCAAAATGACCAGCTTTATGCTCATAATGCTGCTGCCACTGGCAGAAATCAGCGCATTAACATCTGAGCAGCCACACAACTTCATGGATGTGACAGCAGGCGAGGTGGTCCAAAATATCCAGCTGGCAACACAACAGCTGTCAACATTAGATCAGCTGTTGATAGCTCTCAACATTACATCAACTAACACTGCTGATCGGAATACACCAGATGAATCAAGAAGCTCTACTCCGTCCCTGTACACAACGCAAACAATGTTACCTGCAACACTCTCAATGAATCCTCAGACAGCATCAACAGTTACCCTCTCCTCAGGTATATTGACCGTTAAGTCTAAAGTTTGGAAATCTATAACAATGGTTATGACTAGTCAAACCAGTAAGCAAAGAAAAAATTCAACACAACCTGTAATGCTAGTGCTAGGAAAGATCCCACAAAGCCATGGTACATTGAGAACATCAACCTCTCAGCTCAAGCTAAATGAAATGACCTCCTCATTTACATCTACATCCAAGTCGACAGCCATCTATACTGAAACCACATCATTCAAGCCTGAGGAGAACATATCTACAAGAACCAAGCCAGTTCCAAGTGGTGATGGAGCACAGTCCTCAACCCCAGTTACGCCTACACTGACTTCCAACAAGACAAAGAAAAAATATTTCCAACACAGCAATGTTGTAGCAGCAATAATAGGTGCAGCACTCTTGCTGATGATTGTAGGATTTGTGCTAATCTGCATGCACAGGCAGAGACTTCAGAAGCTGCAGACAACTACGAACTGGGCAGGTCCTTCCCCATTTCTAGAGGGGGAGACTAACAATTGCAATGTCGTACTCAGGTCATCCAACCAAATTTCTCTAACCAGTTTTCTGCCTCACAGACTTTCAAAGAGATTCTCTTTGCACCCAGAAACAAATGAGATGAAAGATATTACTTCAAGAGCCACGTTAGAAGAAAATCACCAAGGAAGCACCTTTGGTCAAGCTATGGATGGAAATGATGCAAACAAAAAAAGTCCACAGAAGCTGTTCCATATATGAAAAGTTGAAGTGAAGCTGAAGAGACAGCTGTAATGACTGTCACACAGCCCTCTTTAGCAAACTAACTGTCATCAACTGTCATTATTCTGGTGTTTGGAGTGCTACAAATCTTACAGGCAACAGCGAAAGATGGCCACAAGCAGCCATAAGCATACTTGTAAATATCTAATAAAATTTGAAGTTGTATGCAGTTAGGTGCCTGTTTGAGACTGGATTTTGGGCAATGTGAAAATCTGTTACACGTTTCTTAATGAACATGATCACAGCCTTTAACTAGAACATAATACATCAGCAATTATCACAGAAACAGAGCCTTCTGATCGCTAACAAATATGAATGCAATTTTTTTTTCTTTTAGTGTTTGCTTAGTGTACATCATGTAAATAGGTGTCTGTATATTTATCATGCATTTGATTGAAAAGAGGAAGGAAGTGTTGTAGGAGGGAAAAACAGCAAAACTTGATGTTGCCACATCCTTGTTTGAATTATTGGTTTGCTCTCTGCCCAGTAATACTAGATGCATCATGAACTAACAAAAGCTTTTGAATGCTGTCTATGTCTTCATGTATAAATTGCATAGCCAGTATATGACAGATGTGTTGCTTTACAACCTAAAAAACTCAAGGCCATGGATAAATATTAAGCATTCTGAAGTTGGCATTTCTTCTTCAACCACTTTAAGGATGCTAACCAGAAGTTGTTTTTATATATTGTGCTAAAGTTTGGAAAATATACTTTTGTTTCAAGTCAAGACTTTTCAATCCTCTTTGACCAACCTCAGTTTAAGATAGTAACTGAAAACCAGTTAGCCTGTAGTATAATGATTGTTTAACATGAATAAGATAATCACATTCTCTGGATTTGCTTTGGATAGGAATGATGCTTTAACTAAATGTATTAACTGAAAGAGTTAAAATATTAAAGGTAAAGAAAACCTGAGACAAAATGTATGCAGGTGAAAAAAAACAACTTTCAGATAACAGTTGGAGACCAAAAACAAGTAAAGAAATCTAGTCAATTCTCTAACTTCTCTCCAGTACTTAACATAACATGATGGCGTAACCTTTTCTGAAAACATGTAAAAAAAACTAAACTGAGCACAATAAATTGTCAAACAATAAAACAACTTTGAAATAAATTGTGTCAGTTAATATCTGCCCATTACAACCTTTGGTCACAAACCAAAGAGTTAAGTCACACTATCTGGCAGGTTTTAGGAGCAAGATTTGATTTCATTCACCTCCTTACTGAGTCCTTCTCTTTCCATTGGCTATCTATCTGCAGTCTATCCAGCGATCTAAAACTTTCTCACAGTGTGGGTTTAGGTCATTTTACTGGCATGACGCAGATATTATCCACTTTAAACATCTTTTCATACAAAATGAACGTATCAATTTGTGGGCAACAGCAATAAACAGCTGGATCAAGTTAAATTTATCCTTTTATATTTTCCTTTCTAACTATCCTGGGAGTAGAGGTCAAGAACAAGACCAAAGAAACAACGTCTGACAGCTCAAGGGAAGGGTAAAATACTTAATCTGCTGCACAAAAAAAGAAAAGAGGATGTGTTTTTTTTCTTCTTTTTTTTTTAAGGTTGATATTTAGGCTGGAACAAGTGCAAGCTGTGAGGATGACACAAGGTAGAAAGGTCAATCCAGAACAAGGTAAGGAACAACAAACCTAACAGGCCAGCTATAATTTAAACATCCATTTTTTAAATTCTTGTTTATTAGGGTTCCAAGGTCACAGAGCGGCAGATGAGTCATGCAATGCATGGCCGTTCGCCTGCTAGCATGTAGCAGGGAAACCTTACTGGGATTGCTCGGTTTTTCCATCACTAGGATTCCATTAGGGATATTTTTTCAATTATATTAACAAACCTGGACCAGGAAGAAATGCGAGGAGATTAAGAATCTCTTTTATAAGAGTGTCATACATCTTTACCATCAGTAAGTCCACAAAACGCAGTAAAAGCATTCAGTTATAAAATGCTGCAGTGAGAGTTCTAATGAACATTAATAAGAGTGATCATATTTCTACTATTGTAGCTTCCCTTCACTGTCTCCCCATGAAATACAGAATATAATTAATTGTTGTTTTTAAAAAACCTCTTAATAATCAAGCTCCATCAAACATCAGAAATCTGATTGTTCCATATGTTCCTAACTGAACACTGCTCTCAAACTTCAGGTTTGAAGAGCAGTACAGATACCAAAATGTTGGCGTCGTAACAACACATCAAACTGATAAAAACATACATTTTTAACACAGAAATGTGGGCTTAATGAACAGTATGTTTAATACTTGCTTAAAGGTTGTTATTTTCAAATGTTACTTTTAATCTGACAAAAGAGCCTCATTGGAACTCATATTCCAATTTATTGAATACGACTAGGCAAATGCCAAAATGGAAATACAAAAGCTTGAGAACACAACTAAAACAAACATACAGACAAAAATAATGAAGACAGAAGATATTGATCAAAACGCACTTGACCACAGATAATGTAAGGATCAATGTCACCCACTTCAACTAATGGCTTCTGTACATTCTACTTAATTATGCACCAGGGTTACCCAATTTCTGAAAATACAACAAATATACAATAGGTCATAAAATGTTATTAAAGTAACAAAATAACTTTTACCAGTTCAGACCAGCTGAACATAGAAGAGAAAAAAAGTCCACTAGACGCTCCAAGTCATGAGGCTCAGTGATCCCTTTTGAACCTGTTCTGTATTAGTGTTGCCACGTGAGATGAATCTAGGGATGCACCGATCTAAAAAATCAGGCCAATATGAATATCCAATATTCATATTGCTGTTATGGTAAAAATATATATATATTTGCAGAAATTATATAATTAAATGTAGTTCCCGACCCTTTCGACACCGTGAAAAAAGGCCTTGTGTCTGATTCAGTGTTTGGCTTTGGTGACTAATGGTGCAACTAACAATTATTTTAATAGTCAACTAATATAGGAGAGAATGAAGAGGAAGATTTTTTAAAACTTCCTGTGGACTTCCTGTTTGCGGTAAGGCGTATTGTGTCACTTCCTGTTGTTGCTGTGTGAACGACGGATTTTTGCTCCAGGCTCTCTCGCTTTTTATCTTTAAACCTCTTTGCTGTAACATCTGTTTCCAAACATAAGCACTTTTAAAACATTTTCTGTGGCTGCTCATCACGTTTGGGAACTCCTGGTGTTTCACACGGTTTGTTCTTTGGCGTGATAACAGGGCGCTAGCCTAGCTTTAGCCTAGCGTTAGCCAAGCCTTAGCCTCATAATGGCTTCTCCGTCTCTGACTAAGGGTGTGTCTCATTCCGCCTACTTCCGTCAGTGCACTGCTGATGTGCACTGACCACTTACTGCCGTAGTGCCCACTTTCGACCGTTAGTAGTGTTCCAAAAGGAACACTTATGTTAAAACACTTACCGGAAATGACGGGATGACGTGACGAACGCAACACACGTGACCGCGAATTTTTCAGACCGCCAAGAAATATATGCCGGCGTTTTTTTTTGTTTTTTTTAAAAAACAACAATCATTTACATTCACAGCATGTTGAAATTACATCGCCTCCGACGTCAATGCAGGATCCTCCAAATATTGGCTGAACATGAGGTATGTTCGTGTATTTTACAAACACCTATCGAGTACAATGCCTCGTATTACCACCATTACTTACATTTATATGATTGCGGTGTCGCGGTTTCGGCTGTCTCGGCTGAATTGTCCGCCATTATTTTCAAACTGGGAACATCTTCCCGACGTCCTTAGCCCCTCCCTTTCCGCTTTGTAGTCAAGATGGCGTCCGTTTAGTGCGAGTAGGGTCCATCGTTACACACTGCATTTTGTGGCCGTTTTTAGGGGGTCATCCGGGTACTTTCAGTGCACTGACTTTTTGTGTTATCTACACTACCTACTTAAAACTAAGTGTTCGAAGTGTAGAAGTAGGCGGAATGAGACACAGCCTAAGTCTCCTATCTGCTGCTCTCTGTGTCAGATGTTCAGTTATTCATCTGCCTCCTTTAGTGATAATGGTACATGTAATAAATGTAGTATTTTTGTAGCTTTGGAGGCGAGGGTGTCAGAACTGGAGACCCGGCTCCGTGCTGTTGAAAAACCAGCTGATAGTCGCTCCTTTGCTAGCGCGGAGCCACAAAGAGTAACTTCACGTAGCGAACAAACAGCCGCACTTGAACAGCCGGTTAAGCAGGCCGGCTGGGTGACGGTTCGTAGTAAGCATAGCTCTAGATTTCAGCCCCCCGATCACCACCAACCCGTCTGCGTTTCTAACAAATTTTCCCCTCTGAGCGACAGTCTCGCCAAGGAGCCGACCTTAATTATTGGCAGCTCCTTACTAAGAAATGTGGCACTAAAGAAACCAGGGACTATAGTTAAATGCCTACCAGGGGCCAGAACGGGCGACATAGAATTCTACCTAAAACTACTGGCTAAGGATAAGCGTGAATACCGCAAAATTGTTATTCACGCTGGCGGTAATGACACCCGGTCACGCCGATCAGAGGTCACCAAAGTTGGTGTTGCTTCGGTGTGTGAGTTTGCTAAAACAATATCGGACTCTGTAATTTTCTCTGGTCCCCTGCCTGATCTGACCAGTGATGACAAGTATAGCCGCATGTCGTCATTCAACCGCTGGTTGTCTAGGTGGTGTCCAGAAAACGACGTGGGCTACATTGATAACTGGCGAACTTTCTGGGGAAAACCTGGTCTGATCAGGAGAGACGGTATTCATCCCACTTTGGATGGTGCAGCTCTTCTTTCTAGGAATCTGGCCGGATTTATTAGTTCTCCTAAATGCTGACAACCCAGGGTCCAGACCAGGAAGCAGAGCCGTAGTTTAACACACCTCTCTGCAGCTTCTGTACCGTTACCCACCCATTACCCTATTGAGACGGTGTCTTTCTCACGGCCAAAACTTAACAGATCAAAAACTGATCTAAAGGGAACAAATCATAAAAATCTAATAAAAATCCATACGGATCACTTTGAACCAAAAATTAAAAGAATTAAATGTGGTCTATTAAATATAAGGTCTCTCCCTCCAAAGACTTTGTTAGTTAATTAATTGATTTCTGATAATCAGATTGATTTGTTTTGACTCACAGAAACCTGGCTACAAGAGGACTACGTTAGTATAAATGAGTCAACTCCCTCCAGTTATTCTAATTTCCACATTCCCAGATCTGTGGGAAGAGGAGGAGGAGTGGCGGCTATCTTTCAGTCTGGTTTATTAATTAGTCCCAGGCCGATTGATAATTACAGTTCTTTTGAACATTTAACCCTCAGTTTCCCTCATCCAAACTGCAAAGCAATAAAACCTCTTCTGTTTATTGTTTTGTATCGTCCACCTGGCCCTTACTCTCAGTTTTTGGATCAGTTGTCAGATTTCTTATCTGATTTGGTGTTAAATACTGACAAGGTTATTATAGTGGGTGATTTTAACATCCATGTTGACACTGAATGTGATAACCTTAGTGTAGCCTTTAAAACTATCCTAGATTCAATTGGTTTTGCTCAAAATGTGCATAAGCCAACGCACTCTCGGCTCCATACTTTGGACCTTGTGCTGACATATGGCATTGATTGTGAAGAATTAACAGTATTCTCTCACAACCCTGTCCTATCTGATCATTTTTTAATAACATTTGAGTTTAATCTAACTGAGTTCTCCACCCCCAAAAGAGGGTTCCATTATAGTAGACCTTTATCGGATAATGCTGTATCAAAACTTAAAGAGACTGTTCCCCTTTTAATATCCTCAGTATTGCAGAAATGCCCTGTAGATGGCAGCAATGCTGTTTCTTCCCATTCACAAATTGATACCTTTGCTAACAGCAGTGTTGGGCAAGCTACTTGTCCAGTGTAGTGAGCTAAGCTATCAGTTACTCAACAATAAATTAAGCTTCACTACACAAAAGCTACCACCTATAGAAATATAGCAAGCTAAGTTACACAAATGTGTTAAAAGTAGCTTAACTACATCAGAAGCTACTTAACGTTGTACCAACCTAATGTCAGATCAATTCAAAATGAGTCTGATACACTGGTTAAAACATTTATTAAAGATCAGCCAATGACCTAACACAGTGTAGACATTGCTTTATGAGCAGCATAATTACTGCTAGAAATAAAACAAAAAGGTTATTGGCCTAGTACGTGCGGTGGCGTTAATAATGTTTGGTGGCGGTTTTTGCATATTATATTATCAGGAGGTTGTCTTTTATGTGCTCAGCCCCTAGATTTAAAGGTGTTTTACCCAATAAGAACACTGCAGCACCAGACACAACCAGGAGGTCCCTGATCGTTGGGGAAAGGCAGAAAGAAGATGCACCATAAACTTTTTCATATTTCTTTTGTCATTTTAAACATGAAACTACCAAAGCACAAGCCAAGTAGTAGAACTAAATGTTGAAAAGAAATTAAAAGCTAAATAAAATAAACCAGGTCACTTAATAAAGCTGCATTTTCTGTATGCTTTGTATTTATATTCACATGATAATATTTTCAGAATTAATAACATTTCTGTTAAAGATTTCATTTATCTTCTGCACCAAGGGCATAAGTAGGGAGAACAAGCAGAGTGAGTTTTGTGTAATATCAGACTTTATTATTGAACTAAGCAGGATTTAGACAGGATCAGAAAGGAAGGTGCATCTTCTTTCTGCCTTTCCCCAACGATCAGGGACCTCCTGGTTGTGTCTGGTGCTGCAGTGTTCTTATTGGGTAAAACACCTTTAAATCTAGTGGCTAAACACATAAAAGACAACCTCCTGATAATATAATATGCAAAAAACGCCACCAAACGTTATTAACGCCACCGCACGTATTTTACGCGAGCGCGCGTTTTCTACGTCACCGCGCGTTCTGGCTGGAAACGCGCGGTGACGTAAAAAACGCGCGCTCGCGTAAAATACGGGTTGGAACTGCGCGTTATTGTACGGACGATAATTGGCCTCATCGGCTTGCCATAACAGACAGAGAGGCAGAGTAGAAGCTCGCGCATGAACATGTCCAACCAACAACTCTGATTGTTCACTCTGAATGTTGTTGCAAAATAGCAAACCTGGTTTCATTTATTATGTCCTGGATTTTGTAGCGTTTGTGGACGCTACGTCGCTACTTGATCAAGAAAATAACGTCACTACAGGAAAGTTACTTGATTCATAAAGCAGCGACGCTACGGTCAAGCTACTGGAAAATGTAGTTTAACTAATAGCTTCGCTACATGTAGCGGCGCTACTGCCCATCACTGGCTAACAGTGTGACTTCCTCATTGCGTTCTGCATTAGACAATGTAGCTCCCTTGAAAAAGAAGGTGATAATTCACAGGAAGCTGGCTCCCTGGTTTAATTCAGAGCTGCGTTCCTTGAAGCACAATGTTAGGAAATTGGAGAGAAAATGGCGCTCTACACACCAAGAGGAATCCTACTTAATCTGGAGGGACAGTCTATTGTTGTATAACAAGACCCTTCGCAGAGTTAGAGCAGCATATTTTTCATCATTAATTGAAGAAAATAAAAATAATCCTAGATTTCTCTTTAGTACAGTTGCCAAACTTACTCAGAGCTGCAGCTCTGTTGATCCACCCATTCCCTTAGCTCTTAGTAGTAATGATTTTATGGGATTCTTCATAAATAAAATTGATGCCATTAAAAATAAAATAATTGGCATCCTCCCAAACATGATTACCTCATCCCCAGTAAGTAAGGCAGCATTGGAGGAATCTTTAGAACCTGCACAGTTTTTGAACTGTTTAGAAGCAGTAGAGCTTTCTGAGCTATCTAAAATCTTAGCTTCATCTAAACCTTCTACCTGTATGTTAGACTCAATCCCAACCAAGTTGTTTAAGGAGGTATTCCCTTTGATCAGTGGTCCTATTTTAGACATGATTAATCTATCCTTAGTAAATGGATATGTACCACAGGCTTTTAAAGTAGCTGTTATTAAACCTTTACTTAAGAAACCTTCTCTTGATCAAGATAAGCTAGTAAACTACAGACCTATATCTAATCTTCTTTTCTTATCTAAAATTCTTGAGAAAGTAGTTGCTAATCAACTTTGTGAACATTTACAAAGCAATGACCTATTTGAGGAGTTTCAGTCAGGCTTCAGAGCTCATCATAGCACTGAAACAGCTCTGGTGAAGGTCACTAATGATATTCTCATGGCCTCAGATAATGGACTTGTGTCTGTACTTGTCCTGTTAGATCTCAGTGCTGCATTTGATACAGTTGATCACAATATTCTCCTACAAAGACTTGAACATACTGTAGGGATTAAGGAGAAAGCATTAGGCTGGTTTAAATCTTATCTGTCGGACAGATTCCAGTTTGTTCATGTTAATAATAAATCTTCCTCAAACTCTAGGGTCACCTGTGGAGTACCACAGGGTTCAGTCCTTGGACCAATTCTCTTTACTATATATATGCTTCCGATCGGCAAAATTATCAGACAGCATGGGATTAATTTCCACTGTTATGCTGATGACACTCAGCTATATTTATCCATAAATCCTGATGAATCCAATCAATTACTTCGACTGCAGTCATGTCTTGATGACATCAAAAGCTGGATGACTTTAAATTTCCTGCATCTAAATTCTGACAAGACTGAAGTTGTAATCTTTGGGCCAGAGTCCTCAAAAAATAAACTTCTTAACCAATCACTTAATCTGGGTGGCATTAACTTGGCCTCTGGTAATGAAGTAAAAAATCTTGGTGTTATTTTTGACCAAGACATGTCATTTAAATCCCATATTAAACAGGTTTCCAGAGTTTCCTTTTTTCACCCCCGGAATATTGCCAAAATTAGAAACATTCTGTCCAGGAGTGATGCTGAAAAACTAGTCCATACATTTGTTACTTCAAGGCTGGACTATTGTAATTCTTTACTATCAGGAAGTCCACAAAATGCAGTTCAAAGCCTTCAGCTGATCCAAAATGCTGCAGCAAGAGTTCTGATGAAAATCAACAAGAGGGATCATATTTCTCCTATTATAGCTTCCCTTCAGTGGCTTCCTGTTAAATCAAGAATAGAATTTAAAATTCTTCTTCTAACGTATAAAGCCCTTAATAATCAAGCTCCATCATATATCAGAGCTCTGATTACCCCGTATGTTCCTAACAGAGCACTTCGCTCTCAGGCTGCAGGTCTGCTGGTGGTTCCTAGAGTCTCTAAAAGTAGAATGGGAGGCAGATCCTTTAGTTATCAGGCTTGCAGGAACGATGTTTTGATCACCCGAAAGAGGTTCTGATCTTTATATTGGAGAAACCAAACAACCTCTCCACAGACGCATGGCTCAACACAGGAGAGCTACCTCCTCAGGACAAGACTCTGCTGTCCACCTACACCTTAAGAACAAAGGACACTCTTTTGAAGACCAAAATGTTCACATTTTGGACAAAGAAGACAGATGGTTTGAAAGGGGTGTGAAGGAAGCCATCTACGCTAAGAGAGATAAACCAACCCTAAACAGACGAGGGGGCCTTAGGTTCCAACTCTCAAAAACGTATAATACAGCTATAGGATTAATTCCGGCCAATCATCACCTCAACTCTCACCCTCATTCGGGTGATCAAAACATCGTTCCTGCAAGCCAGGCCAATAACAACCCTAACGACTCCTCGTTACAGAGGAGTGGACCAGTTTCGGTTCAATCTTCTGGCTTAATGACTTTAACGACTGCCCATTACTAAGGGGGTGGACTTGTTTCTGTTGAATTTGCATGTTATCTAAGCCATTACAAGGCCTTTGTTGGGCAGTAGTATAAAGCTTGATGCTCCACATTACTCCAGACTTTTTGAATTGAGAAATCTTCCTGGATAGGAAGTGAAACGTCTTCAAACTACGGAAAACAAGTCCAGTTGCTTTGTTTTTTACTCTTTTTGGAATGACCATGACCTGGATGACTGAGAATCTTCACCAGCATATGGGGCCTTCCTCTTCTTCTCATAAACTTGTAAGACAGTTTGCTTCTTGCGACCCTCAGCCATTTTTAAAGTATTATTTTAAAGAGAGCAGCGGCACTACAAGTAAGCTTTGGCCACCAATAGTTACCTGGATACATAGTACAAAGTAAGGACGTTCTGCAGCCAGCAAGCAGAAAGTTAAGGTGCATTCACATCAAATGTAAATGTGGCAGGCCAAGCGACAGATTTACATGATATCCATATGTACCAGGTGCAGCACAGGAGAGATGTGATGCAAAGCAATGCTAAGTGAGGCCACAGAAGCAATTCTAGCGATGCAAAGCGCACAATTTTGGCGATTAAAGTGAACCCAGAGAGACCCGAAACCTGTGAGGGATGCGAAGCGACAGTTATTGGAGTTGAAAAAGCTAAATTTTTGTGTCTTGTTGCGCCGTGACAACCAGTTAGGAACTGGATGTGGCTGTGATGTGGGGTGAAGGACTGCAGCGGAGACGAAGCAGTTTTAATTCAATAAGCTGATAGTGGAGGTCTGTGGTCGGCCTGAGTTGTATGACTCCACAAATTATTACTACTGAGACAAGGACCAAGCCTGGAGAAGAGTGAGTAAGGGTGCTGGAGTAGCAGTTAAGTGAAAGCGTCACTATATAGCAGCATTGTACTACTGTATTTCTGGCTGTGCGAACGGCCAGTGATAATGCCAGGTGAGCAAGCAAACGTAGCAACATTGCGGCGCCATTCGCGTTCAATGTGAATGCACTTTAACAAGGAGTGTGCACGCACACTGGTGTTATGTGAGCACGTCACAGTGATCGGATTAGATAAGATTATCCCCCCCATGAACTCAAAGATGAAAAAGATGGTCCACTATATCTTTAACAAGGCTTAATGTTTACAAGGACAGTAGTGTAAAAGGTGAGCATATAAACATGTTTGCAGTCAGCTTTGTTCTCAATAATGAGGCTATGGCCCCAGCATAAACGTTAAAGAATGAAACGGTTATTAATTTTCAAATATACTCTCCATCGCTGCAGTTAAACATTAAGGTAAATAAAACTATCCCATAATGTAGCTTTGCATTAATCTCTAACCATTAATCTTATTAACAAATGAAACACTGAAATAAGCCAAACAATAACCAGAGATATCTAACGTGATTAATTGGTGCTAAACCTACACTTACACTCTGGGAAGCTTGATTGTTCCATCAGCGGACAGCTGGCTGTAGCAGCGAAAGGCGGACAACAATGCAGAGAAAACGTCAAATACTTTAACAATTAAGCCATATCTTGATAAGCGGAGAAGATAGTTCAGCTTTACCTAGCTATATTCTCATCTAATATCATTTTAAAAGTTCTTTTTGTGTCTAAGAAAGGACTTTATGAAACTTTAATCTCTTTTTCACCTTTATTTTCAGCCATTATGTTGAATGAGACGTTCAAATGAACAAACTGAACCGAATCAATTCATTAACTGATTTGTGCATTTCTCAGTGTCATTGAGGAGGAGGTCAGCGCACGACCCAGTCCTAGCAAACCAGTTTGGGGAAAGGAGGGACATTCACCCGAACTTTCCAAGCTGATTAGGAAAATCCACACATAGTGCCTGCCTACCAAAGGTTGGTTTTAGCTAATCACGGTGTCAAATGAAAATGTTGTAAGCAGAAAGTGCCATGAGAAACCACATATACATTGGCCGAGGCACACTATTGACACTTGTGACAATCATCAATTCTGACTAAACAGATGTGATAACAGCAGCTATATCTGTGTACTCCTGCACTCCCATGTTTATCTTTGGTTTGGCTGTGGGCTCGGCGGCAACTCTTGCTTCCCTCACAGCTGTATTTCCCGCCTTAAACCATAATACTGCAAGGTGATTGGCAGACCCGTTTTGGGTCGGTCTCGAATAATTTTGTTCCTCCAGCAACACCAGGCTCAGTGTGAATGGTCATCTACCTCGACCAACTAGAGGTTAGAGAAGACAGAGCAGACACAAAAGTACAGAAGCACACATTGATCCAGGAATACTTTCTATGTTATATGGTAATAGCGGACGATCTGCCTCCCCTGGATGGTGTCACAGCTAACAGCACACCAAACCAGGTGTCCCTACTATGAAGAGAAAATGACAGAAAGTTAAAAGCTGAAATAACAGCAAACAATGCAAATTGGAGAACAGTAGGAGAACTCAGCAGAGTGAGAAAAACAGAACCTGATGTCCCCCGGCAGCCTATGCTTATAGCAGCATAACTACAGAGATAGCTCAGGATACCTAAGCCACTCTAACTATAAGCTTTATCAAAAAAGAAAAGTTTTAAGCTTAGTATTAAAAGTAGACAGGCTGTCTGCCTCACATATCAAACTGGGAGTTTGTTCCACAAGAGAGGTGCCTGATAACTAAAGGATCTGACTCACATTCTATTTTGGAGACTCTAGGAACCACCAGTAGACCTGCAGTCTGAGACCGAAGTGCTGATATATGATGGAGCTTGATTACTAAGGGCTATATACGTGAGAGGGAGAATTTTCTATTCTATTCTTGATTTAACAGGAAGCCAATGAAGGGAAGCTAAAATTGGAGAAATATGATCCCTCTTGTTGATTTTCATCAGAACTCTTGCTGCAGCAGTTTTGATCAGCTGAAGGCTTCAAACTGCATTTTGTGGACCTCCTGATAGTAAAGTATTACAATAGTCCTGCCTTCAGGTAACAAATACATGGACTAGTTTTTCAGCATCACTCCTGGACAAAATATTTCTAATTTTGGCAATATTCCAAAGGTGAACCCTGGAAATTTGGGATTTAAATGACATGTCTTGGTCAAAAACAACACCAATGTTTTTTACTTTATTACCAGAGGCCAATTTAATGCCATTCAGATTAAGAAGTTTATTTTTTGAGGACTCTGGTCCAAAGATGACAGTTGATTTTATAGTCACAATACAAGCTTTTGTTTTTGGGATTGTCACATTTTTATTATACAGATTTATATGTCTTAAGCACAAAAGAGCACCTTTTATTTCAGGTTTATTTTGTGTCAGATTTTTCCTTGGTGTTCCTTTTGGCCGCTGGGATGTTCTGTTTTTTAAGGTCCAGTGTTGATCACGAAAGAGCTCTAATGTGACAATATTGTGATTTGTGAAAAGCTTCTATGTGCAGCTGTGGTTAAAAAATGGCTAAAATATAACATTTTAAATACATTTTTATTTTGCAATAAACTTTTCAAACAAAAAAATTGACACGTTAATATGAGATATACCAATGCAACTTTAGGCACTATGTGGCTAAAAACATGTGTTTTTCAAGGTTAATATGAACATATTGTGATATATATCGTGTATCGCGATATAGCCCAAAGATATCGTGATATTAGATTTTCTTTATATCGCCCACCCCTAATCTGCCCCCATGCTTGCTGCTGATGTTGCGGCCATAAGTGGATTTTATTTCTGTAGTTGTCTGGTTCTGTAATTTTTGTCTACATGATTTCATGGGGCTGCTCAGTGGCGCAGTGGGTAGCGCTGTTGCCTTGCAGCAAGAAGCTTCCGGGTTTGAGTCCAACCCTGGGTCTTTCTGCATGGAGTTTGCATGTTCTCCCTGTGCATGTGTGGGTTCTCTCCGGGTACTCTGGCTTCCTCCCACAGTACAAAAACATGACTGTTAGGTTAACTGGTCTCTCTAAAATTGTCCTTAGGTGTGAGTGTGTGAATGGTTGTTTGTCCTGTCTGTCTCTGTGTTGCCCTGCGACAGACTGGCGACCTGTCCAGGGCCCCGCCTCTCACCCATTGAACGCTGGAGATAGGCACTAGCACCCCTCGCGACCCCATGAGGGATAAGTGAGTCAGAAAATCGATGGCCTGAAGAGATTTATTTTTGTCTATAATCTTTCACTTCTCCTGTTATGTTTGGCATCAGTTTTTACCCAATACCTTCACTGCAATAAAATAAGGTTGGGCATCGAGAGAGCATTTATAGGTATGAAGATGCCCTTGGTAAAGCAAATATGTTTGGCATCATTACGGCAGCAAGAACACCAGTCTGCGTACCTCGAAGATGGAACTGACAAGGGGGAAAAAGAAAAGACTACAGCAAAGGAAATAAAGCATCTCAGAACAGAAGAGCTGTGGAGTTATTTAAAAAATGGCACACTTAAATTAAATGTAAAAAATGTCCAAGATAAAAGAAAAGATAGAAAAACACCAGCACATTTACAGATAGAATTACAAAAACTGTAATAGATATATAAAACTAATAATTATGTCAATTTATTTTTGTGCACTTATTTACTGAAATAAGTTTGCTACTCCGGGTCCACCATCCGGCGTCTCAGGAGGGGGAAGCAGTGCAGTACCAACACTGTTTACAGTGGGGGTGGTGTGCTGCTGACCTCAACACGGGACGTCGTGCATCGGTGGGCGGAATACTTCGAAGACCTCCTTAATCCCACCAACACGTCTTCCATTGTGGAAGCAGAGCCTGGGGACTCTGGGTCGGGTTCTCCCATCTCTGGTGCTGAGGTCGCCGAGGTGGTTAAAAAGCTCCTCGGTGGCAAGGCCCCGGGGGTGGATGAGATTCGCCCTGAGTACCTTAAGGCTCTGGATGTTGTGGGGCTGCGTTGGTTAACGCGGATCTGCAGCATCGCGTGGACATCGGGGGCAGTTCCCCTGGATTGGCAGACTGGGGTGGTGGTCCCCCTATTTAAAAAGGGGGACCGGAGGGTGTGTTCCAACTACAGAGAAATCACACTCTTAAGCCTCCCTGGTAAGGTCTATTCAGGGGTTCTGGAAAGGAGGGTCCGTCGGATAGTCGAATCTCGGATTCAGGAAGAGCAGTGTGGTTTTCGTCCTGGCCGTGGAACACTGGATCAGCTCTACACCCTCAGCGGGATCCTGGAGGGGACGTTGGGAGTTTGCCCAACCAGTCTACATGTGTTTTGTGGATCTGGAGAAGGCATTCGACCGTGTCCCTCGAGGGATCCTGTGGGGGGTACTCCGGGAGTATGGAGTACCAGACCCTTTAATAAGGGCTGTCAGGTCTCTGTACGACCGGTGTCAGAGTCTGGTCCGCATTGCCGGCAGTAAGTCGAACTCGTTTCCGGTGAGAGTTGGACACCGCCAAGGTTGCCCTTTGTCACCGATTCTGTTCATAACTTTTATGGACAGAATTTCTAGGCGCAGCCAAGGTGTTGAGGGGATCCGTTTTGGTGGCCTTAGGATTGCGTCTCTGCTATTTGCGGATGACGTGGTCCTATTGGCTTCATCAGGGCGTGATCTACAGCTCTCACTAGAGCGGTTCGCAGCCGAGTGCGAAGTGGCCGGGATGAAAATCAGTGCCTCCAAATCCGAGACCATGGTCTTGAACCGGAAAAGGGTAGAGTGCCTTCTCCGGGTTGGGGAGGATGTGCTGCCCCTAGTGGAGGAGTTCAAGTATCTTGGGGTCTTGTTCACGAATGAGGGGAAGATGGAACGGGAGATCGACAGGCGGATTGGTGCGGCGTCTGCTGTGAAGCGGGCGCTGCACCGATCCGTTGTGGTGAAGAGAGAGCTGAGCCAATAGGCGAAGCTCTCGATTTACCGGTCGATCTACGTTCCTACCCTCATCTATGGTCACGAGCTTTGGGTTGTGACCAAAAGAACGAGATCCCGGATACAAGCGGCCGAAATGAGTTTTCTCCGTAGTGTGTCTGGGCTCTCCCTTAGACATAGGGTGAGGAGCTCAGTCATCCGGGGAGGACTCAGAGTAGAGCCGCTGCTCCTCCACGTCGAGAGGAGCCAGTTGAGGTGGCTCGGGCATCTGGTTAGGATGCCTCCCGGACGCCTCCCTGGTGAGGTGTTCCGGGCACGTCCCACCGGGAGGAGGCCCAGGGGAAGACCCAGGACACGCTGGAGGGACTATGTCTCCCAGCTGACCTGGGAACGCCTTGGGATTCCCCCGGAGGAGCTGGCCCAAGTGGCTGGGGAGAGGGATGTCTGGGCCTCCCTACTGAAGCTGCTACCCCCGCGACCCGACCCCGGATAAGCGGAAGAAGATAGATGGATGGATGGATGGAAGTTTGCTACTTTTGTTTTTATAGGTGTTTGTGTTGAATACTCCTCCTATCTCTATACCCCAGTTTGTGTTGAAGAGGCTTGAATATAATTTGTTTAATGAATCATACTATATTTATTTCTAACACTTGCATATACTGATTTAGTTCTCCAAAAAGACATGAATTCTATGTTTAAAGGCTGCTGTTATAATCACTAAACATTAGCCGGATGTGTTCCTGCTCAACTCATATGTCCACTCTCTCTTTCTCTGCTTATTTGTTGTTGCTGGTTTTTTTTGGGGGGGTTTTTTGGCTTGTTTTGTGATTAATAGTTTTTAACTATCTAATTTCATCAATAACTGTTCTTGACTAACTTTAAGTACTTTACCTATGGAATGAAGTCCATTGCAACTGAAGTGAATCAGAGGCAAACTAAGTAGGCATAAAAAAGGTCTGAAGTAATTTGTTTTACCGTATTTTTCAGGCTATAAGTCGCCCCGGTGTATAAGTCACATCGGTCAAAAAATGCGTCATAAAGAGGAAAAAAACATATAAATCGCACTGGACTATAAATTGCATCGGACTATACGCATTTATTTAGAAATTCATTTCACACAATCTAAGACTAAAAACTAACATTTAATCTGGTAAATCAATTTATTAAATTACGCAGCTGCATCCACAACCAGCTGAATACTATGGAACATACCTGGGAGGTTGAATGGGGTAAATTAGCAAATCCGACCAGCAAGGCTTTATCTATTTTTTAATTTGTTTTGCATGATCTGCAACGCTGACAGGGCAGGGAGGCACGTTCGGCTCAGCTCTTCTACTACGTCGGGACAGTGGCAGGACAGGGTAAATACCTTTTGTTGTGCTAAACTTTTTTACTCCATCGTGATACACTGAAATCGGGGCCATTTCTGGGGACAGCTTTTGCCAGCGACGGTCATCAAAAACGCGGACAGTACCCCGAAACTGGAGACATCTGGTCACCCTATTTTAAGTGGTACAGGAGCAAGATAGTTTTCACAAGCCTAGCGAGCCCTGTTGTGCCTATAGACGGTAATGTTTACTCCTTGGTTCATACTGGTCATGATGAATTACCATTAAAATTTGATATACAAGTCACACCTGAATATAAGTTGCAGGATCGGCCAAACTATGGAGAAAAAAAAGTGTGACTTATAGTCCGAAAAATACGGTAGGTTTTTAGATCACTACCTTCAGTGGTACTTAGAAAACTATACTATTTTACTAACAAGGTTTAAAAGAAAAACAATTCGCTTGTATAGACTCCAACAATGGATTGTCCTACCTGCGGGCCACATAGTAGAACACAGGGTTGCCAGTCTTGGAGGTGCCTGCCTGGTAGAATATGTTTAGCGTCTTTAAGGCTTTGAACTCTTCCTTTTCATGAACCTGGTGCCTGTCAAATAAAAAAGAACATAGGGGTTAGGATTAATCACATTTTCTTTGCAAACTTTAACATTTTTGTGACCAAGACCCCAACAATAGATTGGGGTAGGAAAGGAAACTGCGTAAATCAGTCATAGCCAAACTTATTGCCACATGAACCAAAATGTGTGATGCGTTTGGGGGTTTATTTATTATTATTTTTATATATAGTTTTTCTGGGACTTTCTGGGCAATAGTGGCTTGTTTTTCAAAAAGTAGGCTGACAGGAAAGGGGGTTTGTGAGAGGGGGAAGACATACAGTAAAGGATCTCAGGCCAGAATTGAACCCGGGTCAGCCGCGTCGAGGACTAAGGCCTCCGTATTTGTGTCGTGCTCACTACCCTTGCACCATCGGCACACGCAAGAGTAGTGAGTACTCATTGCCAGGTTTATTTTCTTTATTAAAAATGCAAAAATAATTTTACAATTTTTTTTATCAGCTCAACAATAATAACACAACTTCATGAAGTGAACAGAGTAGATGCATTTTTGTTAAAAAGGCATCTGCAGGATCACTACATCCAAAACATAAAAAAGGTTTCACATGCTTTGCAGGTATATATGGTTTCCAAATCTTCTGGCTCACTTTTTCCTATTTTTTTTTTGGAGATTTTTCATGGCTCTGGTGGCTCGCTTTTTAACACAGTAGGCTGACAGGAAGGGGGAAGAAGAGGGGGAGAGACACGCGGCAAAGGACCGCGGGTCGGAGTCGAACCCGGGTCGACCGCGTCAAGGACTAAGGCCTCCGTACATGGGTCACGTTAACCACTGCATCACCAGCGTGCCCACTTTTTCCTATTTAGTTGGCCTAGATTTCTTTTCCTATATTTAAAGGAGCAATAAGTGACTTTTCACCACTAGGTGAGGTGTGAGTAATGTCTGTGCACCAGATGTGTATCAAGATACGCCTGGACCTCCGCTCCAGCTGCAACCCAGCCCCCCCTTTCCCCTCCATTTCTGACCCATCGCCTTGTATGCGGATAAATTCACAGCAAAACAGCATCACCTTTCAGAGGAACATGTCTAGTAAGTAACTCCTAACTTTATAATGCTGTTAACAAGAGGACATTTTGGTCCGCTGGGCGTGCTCTCCGCCATTTTGTGCCTGGCGGTGGCATTTTATGGGCAGGGAAGGGCCAAGCCCTGAGTGGGAGCTCAGCTATGTAAACAAGAGACTAGAGAACAACACAGAGAGATGCTGTCTGATGTCATAATATAGTCCATCTAAAAAGATACCTTTGGATCTTCACAAAAAAATATTTTGTTCTTTCTATCTAAAATAGTGAAATTTCGCGTATTGCTCCTTTAACAAGGAGTATGGGTCTTTTTTAGAAAAACACTTGCAAAGCTTAGTGGAGTGTCCCCATCGTCTGCTTTTAGTAAAAGTTGGTGGATGTTTGTGGCCTATTGACAATGGACTTAAAATGAAGACAAAGAAAATTTAATAAAAGGCATATATTTTCCTGTTATACCTAAACATTTTGATTGAACTTTTGGCCGTGCTTTGTAGACACCTGGCCTACACTATGACAGTATCTGCTTCAACAAAAGAAATAAGAAAAATTTAAAACGTATTACTACGTAATACTTTTATTACTAATTAATTAGGTGAACTGACCTCCAAACCGGCAATATGATAAAACACATTTTAAGGCACACGCCCCATTTTGTGTTTGAGCCTTAGGCCATGATTACACTGCAGGTCTTGATGCTCAATTCCAATTTTTTCTGAAATAAATTTTTTTACGAGGTCATTCACATTTCTTTTAAAATGTCGCCTATATCTGACTCCCTTGTGAACTCTTTGCAGCTCCAAACTGACCCAACTGGAGAAAAGAACAATAACAATGACTTCACTCCCAGCACGCTTTGGTCCACAAAACATAGAAGAAATAGGTTTTATGAACAGAAGCCCTTTATTGTGTAAGCGAGTGGTGATGGGGAATGTATTCTGGCTTTTTACAAAGCTTTGGCTGCCATTTTAGCACAGAGGTCTGTTTGGATGTCGGACAAAGCCAGAAATGGTGGGGCAGGGATGTCAGCAACTTCACAGAGACCAAGTTGATCCAGAAATTTAGGATGTTGAGGGCAACTTTTGATTATATATGTCACTACCTCGTCTCTCGACTCCTAAGGCAGGATACTCGTTGTAATCCATCATATTGCAATGCAATGGGAGCAGATTACAATATGCTGCCCACGTCGAAATGCAATACAAGAAGTGTCCTGTCACCTCTTCGGCAATTAAAGTCCTTCGTGTGCAGGATTGTACACAAATTTTGCACGTCAGTGTGCTACGTCCTTTGTCCAAACAGTTTCTATAGGAGCCTTTGAATATGGCTTTAATAGAGGTTTCCTTCCATATATTAATGAGGTGGACAATTGGACCTGGCAGCCACCACCCCTATTTCACCACAGGCAGTTTCTGTTTACTAAAATAGCCTCCTTTAATCTCTAAAACCAATGTTCCTCTCCATCTAGGATGAGAACCTCTTCATCACTAAAAGAGTGACTGCTGCAGTTTACAAACAACTCTAAAGATTGAGGACGTTTCTTGGGGGAAGAGACCAAACTTTTCAACAAAGAAGTACCCAGAAGGACCTATCCAATTTATTTTTTTACCTGGATTATTGAGATGCATCAGGGCATTTCTGTTTGTTCTTGTCATGACCTCTCATTAATTGTTTTTGTACTATAATTCATTTGGATTTGAAGATAATTTTGGGCATACAAATTCCCTTTAAATGGGAAGAACTTCTCTGTTTATCTGTACTGACACAGAATCCAGATGATTCTTTGGTATCTTAGGTTTGGCTGTTCATAAACCTAGCAAGAAATTAAGTGTAAAATTATCATTGTTGGAGGATTGGCAACAGGTTTTTCATGGTTTCTTCATTATGAAAAGAATCACATTTTTCAGTAGACTTCAGTCTGACAAATTTGATAAGATATGGAATAAATGGAAAAGATGCACTGGGTTAAAGTCCATTTGTGTAACCCTCTGTACCATTTATATTATTTTACAGTCTATATATAGTTCTAAAAGATCACCCCCTATTCTCCATTTATTGTATGTTTGCATTGAATATGTAAATGTTCAGAAAATAAATAAATGAAATAGAAAATGTTGGGTTGTGGCCCACTAACATCATTCTAGGGGCAATAAACTTTAATCAAGAAATTCAACTGCATTACAAGGAGGTGATATTTATTCCATTCCACATTTAACGACATGGACAGAGGTGAGGGTGATTCGTAAGGATATTCCTTTTGTGCCCATTAAATTGATCCCAGATCCCAACAGCAGATATTTCATGGTCTGTGGCTATATCCAGTGTTCTCTTTTTATTGCCTTGTATTTACAGTCCTAATAGGAACTATTTAATCTTTTTCACGATATGGAAAACCACCAGATAATTATGGGTAGTGATTTTAACTTTGTGCAGAACCCGCTACTATATAGGTTGTCAACTAAGGCTGCCCCTTTATTCAAATCAGTTAAGAACTTGCTAATCCTTGCACAGCAGTTTGTGCTGACTGACCCTTGGAGGTATAAATTCCCTTAAGGTAAGACATTGACGTCCACCACTCCTATTCTCGGCTTCTCTTAGACAACAGACAAGAGTTTGTCCTCATTTCTATGAATAGAGTCAAAACTAGAGCTGGGTATTGTTAAGAACCTCACAATTCGATTTGATTTTGATTATTTGGGTCACAGTTTGGTTCAATATCAATTTGATTCAATATTGATGTAAATGCTTCAATATTGATTTATTTTGTAATAAGTAGAAGTACACAAGTTTTTAGAGCACCTGTTTATTTTTGATATTTATTTTTGATCCACAGTATGCCAGTGCATATATTCATATTTTTGAGCAATTAAATATTAATATGGAGTACAAAAGTGAAATCATGACAAGTACTGGATTAATATTGAAGTAAACTTAAATGATTCTCCTTCCTCTTAGAAACCGCCACAATTCACATCATTTATTAACAATAACATATCTGAAAATAAAAGCATTAGCAGTGTGTGTCAATGGAGAGTAAAAGTAAAAGAAAAAGAAGTATTACAGTACTCAGAACCGGACTGGGGAGAGAAAAAAAGTGGTCTGGGAGTTCCTGGCAGACTGGCCAACTTTCAAAAGCTGGGTTGAAATCTTAATGAAAAACATTGGCCTATATATGAGTGTGTGTGTGCTATATAAAATATAGCAACAACATGCAGTATATAGCCTATAAGGTAAAGTATAACAAAGCCACATAGTTTCTTGCCTTACAAACTTAACTTGAACCTGACAAATTTAAGAACTGAAAAGCTGCTGTATTTATAAACCTATATTGTTCACTCTATGGGCCCAGCTCCCATGGCTCGTATTAGCCAGGCGCAGCTCGGCTCTGCCCGCTTGAGAATGTTTCAAGAGCAGTTTTTTTAAGGCCAGCGCGGGCTTCTCCAGCCCCGCTCAACAGCAGGGTGAAACCGAGCTGACTCGAGAGGAGTTTTGATGTAAACACTGATTTCAGTGATTGGCTGAGGGTGGAGAATAAATCAGAAGATTTTCTCAGAGGAAGTCCAGAAAAACTGAACAGCGACAGCGTCGAAACTAAGAACCACCATGAAGTGGGTCAAATCGAAATATGATTTTACTATTTACAAACCATGAACCACACCTGAGGGGGGAAAAAAAAGAAAAGATAAAGGACACTTCAGCTTTATATATCCAGATGTGCTGTATCAGATCTATAGATTTACCGATGCTGTAAATTTTAACTCTGTGACTGAAAACAGCCAGAGGGAGCAGGGGTCTGCTTTGGCAGAGGTGCCTGGTTCACTGAGCTTGTACTGTTGAAATGTCTGAAAGAGGCAGGGAAACAACTGAAATATGCAGGACAATAGATCCCAAGGACCAAAGTTGAAGTCCCCAGCTATAAAGCGTCAATGTCGCAAACAGGGTGTGGGGCGGGGCTAAAGCCACCCCCAGCAGGTGTTTCCGTTTTCCAGGCATTCTTAGGCCAGTCGAAACACAAAAATAAATTGAGTAGGGAGGAGCAGAAGCGAGCGAGCTAAACCGAGTAGGGTCGGTGGAACTGTGGCTTATGGATAACCTCTGCAGAAACTATTTTCTGCTGTGTTATGCCATGATAAATAGTTGATCTCAGATTGGATCCTGAACAGTAAGGAAGAGGTGACAAAAGAATTCTGTCCTGCTGCAGACATGGCCGGAAGGATGGCCTCTATCCTCTTTCTCTCCCCTCCTGATTGCCCTTTTTCCCAGCAGGAGGTCAGCTGTGACCACCTCCCTACAGACAAAAGGCACAGACAAAGAGTCCCTCTCTTCTCTTCAACTCTTCTCCTGACTCCAAGCTGCTGAGACACACTTCTCCACACGCTCCTCAAGAGATGACCAGCTCCCAAGGAGGGGGGGGGGGGGCTCCTTTCTTCGCAGCCATGTCACGGAAGGCCCTGTAGGAGCCATACACAGGCCTGAAAGAAGGCCTGGACCATGAGGCCTGGTCAGGCCTCACCGACACACCAGCCAGCAGCTGAGGGAGATTCCCGGAGCAGCCATGCTTGATCCAGGGTCTGCTAGACCCGACTGCCTGCTTCAGCAGAGGACCTGACTGAATCCGGACGAACATGTCCGGGCAAATACAGAGCTAAGTTGCTGTCTTAACCCACAATCAGAAGCAGGAGCAAAGATCCCTGCATGCGAAACAGCTCTGTGTATTTTTCCTCAGCCTATACAGGGAAGCGAACCCAGACAGGGTGGAAAGCTGTGGAATTCTGAGGAAAAGACCCTGCTCAACTCGGACTGCAGTCGGTTCAGAGAACGTGCTCGCACCAGGCCTCCAACCCAGACCACGCCGTTAGCCACATGCTGCTGCAAGGCTAACGCTAGCCTGCCAAAAACCGAGCGCTAGCCCGCTAGCGCTAGCCAACCATTTCCTCCTTCAACGCTTCTTCCTGGAACGGCCAAAGGGGACAGAACTCACACATTAGGCATCAACAGGTTGGGCAGCGGTCTGAGGGTGAAGAAAAAGGTTTATTGGGAAATGTTTGTAAACCGTGGTGTTTAGAACCAAGGGCTAACCGGTAGGTCGCGCTAGCCAAACATGCTATTAGCCTTGCTAACATCCGGTTTCGGACATTTCAATTCAATTCAATTTTTTCAATTCAATTTTATTTATATAGCGCCAAATCATGAAACATGTCATCTCAAGGCACTTTACAAAATCAAGTTCAATCATATTATACAGATTGGGTCAGATTATACAGATTGGTCAAAATGTCCTATATAAGGAAACCAGTTGATTGCATCAAAGTCCCGACAAGCAGCATTCACTCCTGGGGAACCGTAGAGCCACAGGGAGAGTCGTCTGCATTGTACATGGCTTTGCTGCAATCCCTCATACTGAGCAAGCATGAAGCGACAGTGGGAAGAAAAACCACCCATTAACGGGAAAAAAAAACCTCCGGCAGAACCGGGCTCAGTATGAACGGTCATCTGCCTCGACCGACTGGGGTTACAGAAGACAGAGCAGAGACACAACAAGAGAGACAAAAAGCACAGAAGCACACATTGATCTAGTAATCTGTTCTACATTAGATGGTAATAGTCGGTGATCTGTCCTCCCTGGATGATTTCACAGTCAACAGAACGTCAGACCAGGTGTACCTACTATGAAGAAAAAAGAGAGAGAACAAAAAGTTAAAAGCTGAAATGACAACAGTCATTTCAATGTAATGCAATGCAAATCTGGAGAACAGTAGACTGGAGAACAGTAGAAATCAGTAGAGTGAGAAAAATAGGCCCTGATGTCCTCCAGTAGCCTAAGCCTATAGCAGCAAAACTATAAAGGTAGCTCAGAGTAACATGAGCCACTCTAGTTATAAGCTTTGTCAAAAAGGAAGGTTTTAAGATTAGTCTTAAAAGTAGACAGGGTGTCTGCTTCACGGACCAAAACTGGGAGTTGGTTCCACAGGAGAGGAGCCTGATACCTAAAGGATCTGCCTCCCATTCTACTTTTAGAGACTCTAGGAACCACCAGCAGACCTGCAGTCTGAGAGCGAAGTTTATACGTTAGAAGAAGAATTTTAAATTCTATTCTTGATTTAACAGGAAGCCAATGAAGGGAAGCTAAAATTGGAGAAATATGATCCCTCTTGTTGATTTTCATCAGAACTCTTGCTGCAGCATTTTGGATCAGCTGAAGACTTTGAATTGCATTTTGTGGACTTCCTGATAGTAAAGAATTACAATAGTCCAGCCTTGAAGTAACAAATGCATGGACTAGTTTTTCAGCATCACTCCTGGACAGAATGTTTCTAATTTTGGCGATATTCCGGAGGTGAAAAAAGGAAACTCTGGAAACCTGTTTAATATGGGATTTAAATGACATGTCTTGGTCAAAAATAACACCAAGGTTTTTTACTTTATTACCAGAGGCCAAGTTAATGTCATCCAGATTAAGTGATTGGTTAAGAAGTTTATTTTTTGAGGACTCTGGCCCAAAGATTACAACTTCGGTCTTGTCAGAATTTAGATGCAGGAAATTTAAAGTCATCCAGCTTTTGATGTCATCAAGACATGACTGCAGTCGAAGTAATTGATTGGATTCATCAGGATTTATGGATAGATATAGCTGAGTGTCATCAGCATAACAGTGGAAATTAATCCCATGCTGTCTGATAATTTTGCCGATCGGAAGCATATATATAGTAAAGAGAATTGGTCCAAGGACTGAACCCTGTGGTACTCCACAGGTGACCCTAGAGTTTGAGGAAGATTTATTATTAACATGAACAAACTGGAATCTGTCCGACAGATAAGATTTAAACCAGCCTAATGCTTTCCCCTTAATCCCTACAGTATGTTCAAGTCTTTGTAGGAGAATATTGTGATCAACTGTATCAAATGCAGCACTAAGATCTAACAGGACAAGTACAGACACAAGTCCATTATCTGAGGCCATGAGAATATCATTAGTGACCTTCACCAGAGCCGTTTCAGTGCTATGATGAGCTCTGAAGCCTGACTGAAACTCCTCAAGTAGGTCATTGCTTTGTAAATGTTCACAAAGTTGATTAGCAACTACTTTCTCAAGAATTTTAGATAAGAAAAGAAGATTAGATATAGGTCTGTAGTTTACTATCTCATCTTGATCAAGAGAAGGTTTCTTAAGTAAAGGTTTAATAACAGCTACTATAAAAACCTGTGGTACATATCCATTTACTAAGGATAGATTAATCATGTCTAAAATAGGACCACTGATCAAAGGGAATACCTCCTTAAACAACTTGGTTGGGATTGGGTCTAACAAACAGGTAGAAGGTTTAGATGAAGCTAAGATTTTAGATAGCTCAGAAAGCTCTACTGCTTCTAAACAGTTCAGACACAGCGCAGGTTCTAAAGATTCCTCCAATGCTGCCTTACTTACTGGGGATGAGGTAATCATGTTTGGGAGGATGCCAATTATTTTATTTTTAATGGCATCAATTTTATTTATGAAGAATCCCATAAAATCATTACTACTAAGAGCTAAGGGAATGGATGGATCAACAGAGCTGCAGCTCTGAGTAAGTTTGGCAACTGTACTAAAGAGAAATCTAGGATTATTTTTATTCTCTTCAATTAATGATGAAAAATATGCTGCTCTAACTCTGCGAAGGGTCTTGTTATACAACAATAGACTGTCCCTCCAGATTAAGTAGGATTCCTCTTGGTGTGTAGAGCGCCATTTTCTCTCCAATTTCCTAACATTGTGCTTCAAGGAACGCAGCTCTGAATTAAACCAGGGAGCCAGCTTCCTGTGAATTATCACCTTCTTTTTCAAGGGAGCTACATTATCTAATGCAGAACGCAATGAGGAAGTCACACTGTTAGCAAATGTATCTATTTGTGAATGGGAAGAAACAGCATTGCTGCCATCTACAGGGCATTTCTGCAATACTGAGGATATTAAGAGGGGGACAGACTCTTTAAGTTTTGATACAGCATTATCCGATAAAGATCTACTATAATGGAACCCTCTTTTGGGGGTGGAGAAATCGGTTAGATTAAACTCAAATGTTATTAAAAAATGATCAGATAGGACAGGGTTGTGAGAGAATACTGTTAGTTCTTCACAATCAATGCCATATGTCAGCACAAGGTCCAAAGTATGGAGCTGAGAGTGCGTTGGCTTATGCACATTTTGAGCAAAACCAATTGAATCTAGGATAGTTTTAAAGGCTACACTAAGGTTATCACATTCAGTGTCAACATGGATGTTAAAATCACCCACTATAATAACCTTGTCAGTATTTAACACCAAATCAGATAAGAAGTCTGACAGTTGATCCAAAAACTGAGTGTAAGGGCCTGGTGGACGATACAAAACAATAAACAGAAGAGGTTTTATTGCTTTGCAGTTTGGATGAGGGAAACTGAGGGTTAAATGTTCAAAAGAACTGTAATTATTAATTGGCCTGGGACTAATTAATAAATCAGACTGAAAGATGGATGCCACTCCTCCTCCTCTTCCCACAGATCTGGGAATGTGGAAATTTGAATAACTGGAGGGAGTTGACTCATTTATACTAACGTAGTCCTCTTGTAGCCAGGTTTCTGTGAGACAAAACAAATCAATCTGATTATCAGAAATCAATTCATTAACTAACAAAGTCTTTGGAGGGAGAGACCTTATATTTAATAGACCACATTTAATTCTTTTATTTTTTGGTTCAAAGTGATCCGTATGGATTTTTATTAGATTTTTATGATTTGTTCCCTTTAGATCAGTTTTTGATCTGTTAAGTTTTGGCCGTGGGAAAGACACCGTCTCAATAGGGTAATGGGTGGGTAACAGTACAGAAACTGCAGAGAGGTGTGTTAAACTACGGCTCTGCTTCCTGGTCTGGACCCTGGGTTGTCAGCATTTAGGAGAACTAATAAATCCGGCCAGATTCCTAGAAAGAAGAGCTGCACCATCCAAAGTGGGATGAATGCCGTCTCTCCTGATCAGACCAGGTTTTCCCCAGAAAGTTTGCCAGTTATCAATATAGCCCACGTCGTTTTCTGGACACCACCTAGACAACCAGCGGTTGAATGATGACATGCGGCTATACTTGTCATCACTGGTCAGATCAGGCAGGGGACCAGAGAAAATTACAGAGTCCGATATTCTTTTAGCAAACTCACACACCGAAGCAACACCAACTTTGGTGACCTCTGATCGGCGTGACCGGGTGTCATTACCGCCAGCGTGAATAACAATCTTACTGTATTTACGCTTATCCTTAGCCAGCAGTTTTAGGTAGGATTCTATGTCGCCCGTTCTGGCCCCTGGTAGGCATTTAACTATGGTTCCTGGTTTCTTTAGTGCCACGTTTCTTATTACAGAGCTGCCAATAATTAAGGTCGGCTCCTCGGCGAGACTGTCGCTCAGAGGGGAAAATTTATTAGAAACGCAGATGGGTTGGTGGTGATCTGGGGGCTGAAATCTAGAGCTATGCTTACTACGAACCGTCACCCAGCCGGCCTGCTTAACCGGCTGTTCGAGTGCGGCTGTTTGTTCGCTACGTGAAGTTACTCTTTGTGGCTCCGCGCTAGCAAAGGGGCGGCTATCAGCTGGTTTTTCAACATTTGAAAAGGGAGTTCGTTTTAAAGCATAAAGCGTAACTGTTCTGCTCCGCCATCCTCCGATGGTGTTATCTGCCTTATTCCCGCATCAATATGGTATATTAATGCCGTTTTCCAAGGCAATTTTGGTAACTTTAAGTTGTAACCTCTTAGCCACCGAGTTGCCACAGCGACCCCAGACGCCCGGAGGGAGAATCGCATTAACAAACTCGGTCGTAAGGGTTTAAATGATTTTACAGGACAAACCGGTCCTCAGAATATTATTTTAACAAATAATGTTATGTTCAACTTGGGCTTTGCATTGTGAATGGATTGAAATACATGGCAGATGTTTTAACTCCACTCCATACTTTTGAAATCAGATCTGTAGTGAACAGGGATTCACTGAATTAATCTGATTATGATCAACCACTTTTGTCTTTTGTTTGTTTTTGCATGTAAATAGTTCCTTAGCTTAGCTTCTTTTTATCTTCATTTTGCTTAATAGTTTAGTTAAGTTTCACTAGCCTAGTAGAGAGGATTTATTAATCGAAATATTGTGTTAATTCAGGTAAACAGCATTACATAGTGATGTTCTCTGGATGTTCATTTTATTTCTGTTATTAAATTCTTGGACTTGAAAAGAAGTTGTCACTCTTTATTCTATGTGTGTGCAGGTTTTGCTGTTAAAAGATCGCTAGTGCTCGAATTCATCCCTTTCAACCGTTGTCTTGATATCAGCTTAAGAGCTGATCATCACCAGACAATACTTAACAGACAGAGAGTTATTTATGAATAAATAAATAATCTCATCACCCTGCAGCATTTTTAGCAAATCGGTTGTAAGCTCATCTTAAGTACAAGCAACACATGGTTAAACGTGTATGTGCACTTTCCTATAGAGCTTTCTTTTTATCTCAACTTTTCAGTGCCACCTCACAACTAATGCGGACCTATTTAATGTCGCGCATAGCGTCAGTGATTGACAGGTAATGCTTCGTGGAAGAATGACATGATGAACTAGAGCCACAGCACCGTGCATCTCTCTGTAAAATGCGAGGGAAAAACTGAGGTTTTAACAGGGAATAGGCTTTTTGATTTGTGACTGCTGAGCTATACGCGCTACAGAAAGTTTTTAGTTTTGTTGGTCAGGTTGAGTAGTAGTTTTCGTCATTTGGATATTCACATTACTACATCCTTATCTGACCTATATAGAGACAATGGGCAGCAAATGTACAAAAACTCCTGTTCTTGTTAAATGAGGAGGGTAACTGCTCACCTGCCTGGGTGCATTTGGAACAGGACTGCCTCATTCTCCCTGCCTTATGTTCACAACTTCCACTCACTCTTTTGTGTCTGCCCAGCTTCCTGCTAGTCTACTTATCACTAAATATCTGGAATCAGCTTAGAAGACAATTTGGGTTCAGGTTCTTCAGCTTTGAACTGGGTTCAAAGAAATTACTTTTCTGAACCCTCTGGGAGAGACCCAGCCTTTCAGTTATAGCACTACAAAGGAAACTAATCTGTTGGGGACTTATACAAGGACGTCTTTTCATCTAACCTGCAAGTCCATTATCGTCAAATTCCTCAGTTTTATGAAAAGAACTTCTGTTTCAAAAAGCATGGTACAACAATGGGTTTGTTTGGAATGGGATATAAGTAAATAAGAAAATATGGAGAAGTATACGATATTTAGAAAGAGGAAAAGCTTAGCTAGACTAGCTAGACTGATGGGGAAATATATTAACGTAACAAAAATTTTGAACACCGTGGTGAAAGCCACTGAAGACATGTCCAAGAGAGGCTAGGTATTTTGCTGAAGGTCAGCTGAAGGTCAGCAAAATACTACAGACGGTGTTAGAGCAATTAAAGCAGCAGACCTAGAGTAGGGTGGTCAGAGGAGACGGGAACAGCGATATGAGGAAGAGGCATGATCCCAGCTTGAAAGAGTAGCTCAGAGCCTTCAGGGTGACCTCGCCCATGCCTTCGAAAAATTGAGGTTTACCCAATGATTTTGTTGACTGGTTTATTTGGTTTAGGGTGGGCATTAAGTAAACAAGTGAGGGTTTTGGAGGGTATCTAACATAGTGAGGCCATAGCCAGCATGGACCTCCTTAATCAACTGATGAATAAGTTGCCTTTCGAGATGAAGCAGGGTCTACCACTACCTTGGAAGCTTAGTCTGGGTTTTGATTCTACTCTTATATTTTCTATTTCATATGTTCTGTGGTGGATATTATTAATTATCAGTTAAGCGAGCACACCACTCATTTTAATCAAGAGAAAGCGTTTGAATGTCTCTGTCCCCTAATGCAGTCAGGAATCAGAATCAGAAATACTTTAATAATCCCAGAGGGATACTGTTTCAGTACAACCGCCATCACATACATCACAAACATTTCAGGGGGAGACGATTTACTGAGGCCATGCTGCCAAGGACACCACTTACACGGTGCCCACAGGGCGCTGCCATTACTCTGTGGAAAGATAGGGGCCACAATAGGAAGGTGGGAGGGAAAAACGCATATTTCAAACTTTATCCATATACAGAATGCCGTTTGAGATATCAAAAACCTCGGCACGAGAAGCACAAATAAGACGAGACGCATAAAAGCAGAAAGGTAAACATTGGAGACTAGTCACTTGTAAGTTCATATGTTTTTGTGAGCATCAATTATGTGTGTCTGTTTGGGTGAAGTGTTTATTTTTCCATGAACACTCTCCAGAGGCAATTGTCCTTGATCTTATCAACCGGCCAACAGTTCAGAAAGCATCCGCAGATGTCAGCGGGGGAGGAGGGAGCGGGGGAAGAGTTCTGAGCACTCTACGCCATAACAATCCGGGAGTGACAATGATAGGGGAGGCATAATACAAATACTTTATTTGTTATGAGGACAAGCTGCACTGACATTCCCGCCAGCTTTAAGTCTTTGCTGGCTCCAAATGGCGAATCCAATATTCCAAATTAGTTGGGCTTTTCCGCGTTTCACTTCCAGATTTTATCCCATCTCCCCTTGAGTTCAACCACCGAAGCCAGTCTGCGTACCCGCACATCCAGCTTTTCAGCTCTGCTCCTACAACATCCGGGTTTGTTCGTTCACCGCCTTAGTGATCGCATCATATGCAGCCGGTAGACTGATCAAGTCCAAATGACTACCGACATCCGCTGTATTTGCTGATACATCAAAAACCCACCAAATCCAATAAGTAGAAATCCAAGTATCATGAATCCAAACATGTACACGTCTCCACGTCCAGGACTGACAAAGTCGAAAGTGTGTGTCTGTGTGTCCTTGTTTATGTTTGGCATATGTATATAATAATTATTGAACTTTATTGATCTCACAATGGAGAAATTCATTTCTGCCTCTTAACCCATCCCCTTGGGGAGCAGTGGGCTGCCACTGTGTGGCGCCTGGGGAGCAATCGGGGGATAAGGGTCTTGCTCAGGGACCCAGAGTGGCAGTCAGTGGGAGTTGAACCCAGAACCTCTGGGCCACCACTCCCCACAATATATTTGTGTATAAATGTGTTTGTGTATATAGTAATAAAAAATGTATGAGTGGCTGTGTTTTGCAACATACATACATTTATCAGAATATTCTTTTACCTTTAACCCCACTAAGAATATTTACATGCACTGAACCCTTTGTTATAATAACTATAGTTTTAAAGTTTTCATCAAAAAAATTTCAAAATTAGTTTAATATTCAGCAAGTTATAGTTGATTCAAATTGATTCTGCGCCTCCTCTATTGCACTGAGCAGAGCTGTTGACCTCCCGAAGATGGCGCCCCCAAATCTCGTCAGCGCCCATAGGCGAAAGCGGTCGATGCGAGGTCTACTCTTTAGATTATGTCTATGGTTGCACTGGAAGGCCCAGCCCCTGCACTCGAAACACAACCCAGCGTGATTGGATTAGACACGCCCTTCCAGCCAACATCCAGCTTCAAATGTCAGCTTTTCAAATTGGCGTAAAGCCACTGAAAAATGTAACGAGCATGAAAGATCAGAGTTGCACAATACAAGTCAATACAAGTTGGCTGCTTTGGATGACGTTTCCATTAGACCCTTGGTTGCGTGCACTAAAGTGTATATGACAAAAAAGTAGTGAATCTCAATCTATTTATTTATTGTATTTTAATTAGGCCTATAGGCTCATAGGTCTTTTGTCCAAAAAAAAAAAAAAAAAAATTCACAGCACCCCCTGTTCAAAACTACTTCCAGCGGCCCTGCGCGCAGAGGTCAGTTTTTACGACCGCGTACACGGTGTCACACTATAAAATGCTCGCTAACAGAACCCTGCGTGATGTAAGGTGTGGATCAGTGGGAAAACAGCAACTGAAGGTCGTATAAATAAGAAAGGGAAAATGCGGAAAAAAAACAAGAAAAAGGATATTCAGCTTCAAAGGCTAGCAGTGCCAACCTGGGTCAAGCTAGCAATAGCCAGTTGAGCACTATTAGTGTCAATCCCAGTGAGGTGCTGAATGCCATAAAGGAGCTGAAAGTCGACATCAGAGGTGACAACGCTTGAGGCATGAAATAAATAACCTGGTGCAAGAAATTAAGGGGAAGCTGGACAACATTGTCAAGGACATGCAAAGCATCTCGGAACAAGTCGAAGAGACGGCGACATGTGTAGAGCAGGTGGAAGGATTGGTGGTAACGGTAACCGAGACTCTCTGGACCGCCTTGGGGAGCAACAGGCCCTGCAGTCTAAGCTGACCAACTTGGAGTCTCGATCGACATGGAACAATATTCGCATCTTTGGGCTTACAGAAGGAGAAGAGGGGACATCGGTTCAACAGTACATCGACAAGCTTCTAAAGAAAGAATTGCAGCTTCCACTGGGCTTTGACCTAAATATACAGCGTGCACACAGGTGCCGAAGCCTCTCCCCGATGCCCCCCCTCCCCAAGACCAATAATCAACTTCCTGGAGTTCACCACCAGGGAAAGAATATTGAAAGAAGTCTGGAAGAAGAGGATTCGGGTTTATTATTGTTGACTTGGAAGAAGCGGCTTTATCTTGTAATGGACCACGTCTTAAACGTTGAACTAATAAGATGGCAGAGCTGGGCTGTGCAGGCATCCTCCTTTTTGGGCCCTTTCTGTATGAGAGGCTTTACCCTCGATCCACCAATGGGGTCAGAGTAGAGAGGGAGCACATGCGTTGTTGAGGGGTACTAACTCATTTTGTTCATGATACGCATGGTAGGATCTCTTGACTTGAAACTCGCTTCTTTAAATGTAAATGGCCTGAGTAATCCAGTTGAAAGGAGTAGGGTGTTAGATAAAATATAAAGGATAGCACGCAGGTTACATTTTTGCAAGAAACACATATGTCAAGGAAAGAATATAATACATTTAAAATATTTGGTTATTAAAATTCTTTCTCTAGCTCTTGCAAAAAAAGCTGTAGAAGAGGGGTTTGCTATCCTGATATCCAACTCTCTCAATTTTGAGCTGATTGAAGAAAAGTGGGATAATGATTTATTTATTCTGGTAATAGGAAGGCTAGAAAATGTTCTGGTCACTTTTGCTAATGTTTATGTCCCTCCAGAAGGTGGCGGACTTTTTTTCAAACTGCTATTTGATACAATAATATTAGAAAGTGAAGAAATTCTGGTCTGTGGTGGAGACTGGAACACAATTCTGAATCACTCTCTGGATACAACAAGCCTAAGAAGACAAAACTACCATAAATCTAGAGATCTCAGTTTGTTTTTCAAAGAGATGGGCAAGTTGATCCAACCATTTTGTGAGACACAGTTAACGTAATAATGAGAGGGAAACTAATGTCAAGAACAATTTATTTAAAGGAGATAAAGAAAATAAAGAAACATTTAAAAAACTTACAGAAACAACAAACTAATCAAAATGTGGAATTGGCAAACCAAATCAAAGAGATCAAAAGACAAATAGATAACATTTTTAACGAGGAATTAGAAAAGAGGTTTAGATTCACAAAACAATCTTTTTAAGTATCAGCTCCGAAAGCAACAAAATTACTAGGTAGTCGCATTAGAGCACAACAAATAACTAAATAAATAAACAACATTAGAGACCCCTGGACTAATAAAATAAAATATGAGCCTGGGGATATCCATAAGAGCCTGTTGATGAAGCTGATATTGATCAATACCTATCCGTTCTGGACTTCCCCTCCATAGGATCAGTTCAGAATGGACAGTTAACTTCCCCATTACAAGGAAAGAGTTGGACTCTGCAATTAGTAGATTGAAAAATAAGAAATGTACGAGTAGTGATAGATTCCCAAGTGAATGGTACAAAATCTTTATAGATGTCCTCGCACCAATCTTGTAGGAATCCCTAAATTTCAGCTCTCCCCAAAGGCAAAAATAAAGAACGTTGTGAATCATATCGCCCAATTTCTATTTTAAATATAAATTACAAATCGTTTGGATTTGTAATTCGTAAGGATTGATAATTTTCTCCCAGAGTTAATAGATGAACACCAGACTGGGTTTATAAAAGGAAGGCAGACACAGGATAATATCAGGCATACTCTAAACATTATAGAACATATTAATAACTAAAACTTGCCAGCAGCTCTTGACGCAGAAAAGGCGTTTGACAGGGTAAGCTGGGTTTTTATATTTAGAGTATTAAGATTTATTAAGTATTAAGGTTTTAATGATCAATTTGTAAAATGTATACAAGCTTTATGTTGTGATCCAGCCGCAAGAATCAAATTAACGTTCATCTTTATAAAGGTTTTAAGCAGTGGCGGCTGGCCCATAGGGGGCGCTCGGGCGCTGCCGTCCCTAGATGTGGAGGGGAAAAGTGATAATATATATAGATTTTAAAAGTATTATCAATGTCAGTTTTTACTTAATAGTATGTGGCTACATGTAATATGAATTATTAAAACACTTCTACCAATTGACTCTCATTTAACAGTGCATTTCCACCGACAGAACGTACCATTTCTCTTCTTCTACACTTCTAGGGCGCTGATCCAAAGCGCCCTACAAGTGTAGCGAAATAACCAATCGTATACTGTTGCTAGGGAAAATTTATAAATATTTGGCCAATCAGCACCACCAAAATGAATGGCTTTGGGGCTCCTGGAGTCTTTGCCACTGCCACACAGTGATATAGACCAATTCACGCGTGACGTCACGAGCTACATCCGCGCTACATCCAGGTCCCGCTGGTAGGCAAAAACATTACTGTTTTCGTCTACCAGCGTGACAAAACGGGTGAATTAGAGCGTGCTTTTAGTTTATTTTTGGAATCTAAACAATGCCTACGACTTGTTGTGCTCCCGGTTGCACACAGAGGCATTCCAAATCGTCGCTTGTACGTTTCTTTCGTTTACCGAAGGACGAAGAAAGAAATGGATAATTTCAATGAAAAGGATGTAGGCAGGCAATCCCAATGGACTGTGGAAGCCATCATACCACGACAGAATTTGCAGTCTGCACTTCATCTCCGGTAAATACAACTTAATTTTGCACTAGTCATTGTTCTACTTAAATAATTATATAAATAAAAAAATAGGATATATACGAATATGGCAAGCCGTTTTAAAGGCACACTATGCAACATTTTTCAGTTAATTAATGTGTTCCATACCGTTTTGGATGATTAAATGAGTCATTTCAGGTCAAACAAAGGTTTTCTCGGCCGCCCTGGTGGTCTGTAGGGGAAATACCGTACTTGCAATTGCTGGAACCCTCGGCCCGCACCCACAGGCTCAGAAGTATCGTGCATCGCGAGAGTCGGTCTTGCTTTACGGCGAGAACTGCTACACGCCTCCAGTGAAAGGCATGCTCGGTGCTAGTGCAGTGGCGATAGTTGTGCAGTTATCATGGCGGAACCAGCGAGAAAACAGCGAAAGCCCATGTCGGAGCAGGCAAGAAAGAGGAAAATGTCTCTGGACAGAGAGAGGAGTCGTACACGGGTGAACATCGGGCAAGCTGTTTCCGAATGGCGAGAGCGAAAAGAAAAAGAAGGCTGCAAGGCTGACGCGGACCTCGCGTTTCTGCTGATGCGATTGTAAGTAACATTGGAATGGTTTCTCTCTCTCTGTGTGCATGTTCATACTTTCACTGTGTTAGTCATTGTTTGTACAGCCGTTTTTTCGACTTTTCGTTGCGTTCGCCTGTCTGCTGTAATCCGGGCTTACACTGTTTGAAATTCAGTCGGCCGTCGTGAGGTTTTCGTGAGCACATCCTGCTGTTCAAGCAGAGCTACGAGGGGGCGCCCTCCCCTCATCTCCGTCCCCGCCAGGGGAGGGAGGGGAGCGGGCGTCCCTGAAGCGACCTGCGCCCGGCCCGGGACCATCGGGGCCCGGGGAGGGCGTGCGTTCCGGTCCGCGCGCCGCGACGCGCTGGCGGTCTGTTTCCGTACGCCTCCGCTCGCGGGCTGTGGGGGGGTGGGGGGGGGGGGGTGGCGGGCGGTCTGCCGTGCCGCGCGGCCGCCGGGGCGTCTCGTCTTTCCTCTCTCCCCTCCGTTCCCCCCGACGCCCGGTGCCTCCCGTGGGCCTCACCCGAGCCGGGCTCAACCCCCTGGTCTGGGTCCCTGTCACCCACTGGGGCACGACGTACAGTGTGAGCACTCCGGTCGCGTCCGAGCGTCGCGCCGTACAGTGTGAGAACACAGATTGTGAGCGGTGAACTTTTAAACCCCGCGGTTCCGTTGCACAGTTTGAGATGTATATAAGTACCACGACTGAAAAACTCGTACAGTGTATGCCCGGCTTAAGCTCAAAACAACCGCGCCTGGCTTGACGGAGAAACCAGGAGAACAGCTGAGCATCTTTACGACAGTGCACTTTTACTTTCGCCCTCTGGGGGGAGCCTCGCTGGAAAATCAACCCCGGTTGCATAGTATACCTTTAACATAAATAGGTGATGTAGCTAGTAGCCAGTCAGGCAGTGACGTAGAGATTACGGCGACGACGACAGAGAGAGAGACACACACATTTTGTCATGTGGTGAGTTTGAATGTTGGGCTATTTGTTTTGAAGAGAGTGAAAGGATTTTGGAAGGTACTGTGAACATTGTATCATGTAAATAATTTTGTCAGCTGATGATTTTTTTCATATTTTGAAATTCTGTTGTGTTGTGTTGTGAAACCCATTGTGTCATTGTGAAACTGTCTGGCTGAAGATAATGGCAGTACAGTATGGTGTATGTGTACTTTGTGTGTTTGGTGACAAGTAGGGAATTTGAGTGTTGTATTTCATACTGTTCCTTTCCAAATTAAGACCTAAATATCTAGCTGTAAATAGTTGAATGTATCTGTAAACTGCTGATTCTGAGAAGGGAATTAAATGCTTATTGTGGAATCGTAATTTTCCGACTGTTAATTTGAATGCATGTACTGTGTTAGGCAGGGAAATCTATTGGCCAGCCCCACCAAGATTTTTTTCCACCAGCCGCCACTGGTTTTAAGCTTGGTAGGGGTACACGCCAGGGCTGTGGCCTCAGTCCAACTCTTTTTATGATAGTCATCGAACCAACGGCGCAAGCAATTACTGTATTTTTTGGACTATAAGGTGCATCGGATTATAAGGCGCACTGTGAATTTACGTGTCTTTCTCCACATATAAGACGCACCGGATTATAAGGCGCATTACATATTCTTCCCAAGTGTGTAATATCACTCCGCCCCTCCGGTAGGGGGACCAGATGCCGCCGATTTCTGGGGACAGACCCCGTTTTGGATGACCTGTCCCCAGCAAAAGCTGTCCCTGGAAATGTCCCCGATTTCAGTGTATCATGATGGAGTAAAAAAAGTTTAGCGCACAAGAGGTATTTACCCGGTCCTGCGGCTGTCCCGACATAGTAGAGCTTTGCCGAACGCACATTCCCCGCCCTGTCGGCGTTGCAGTTGAGACAAAATAAACCAACCCCAAGGCAGAGATTCTGTGCTTAACAAAATCAGAGACATCCCTGGTTTTCATTAGAGAAATCAAATCTGGTCACCTTAAGGAGGAAATATATTGGCCGCATGACATAAGCAGCGCGGCTTACGGGCGTGTTTTTAAATGCGTAAATTTACACCAGACGCTGCAAAGTATGCTCCACAGCTGCGTGATTCTGCAGAGAGAAGAACTTTTGTCAAGGGTAATTATCAGTAATATATGGATAAGGTATTAACTTATCAGTATTATATCCTATGTTTTGTTCTCCGAAGTCTGTGTCTTGACCATATCTAATTAGAAATCACATATTTTAGTTTATTAGCTTGTTAGCTTGTCATAACTACATCATCCATAGATCTTTATTTTCGACGACTCTTATTGTGGGATACTTCCGGAAGTGAACAGGATGTTTTTCCGTTTATTCCCTGCCAAACAGGAGCGTGTACGCATCTGAAATTAGAACTTCAATCTAATTTAGCCATTGTGTAGTGTTATGCTTCTGGTGTACATTTATTGACTGATTAAAATGAAAAGCTAACATAAGCGTAGAGCGAGTGTATGCTGCTTTACTGTGCTTTGCAACACGTCTGGTGTGTTTTCTCCTTAACACCGCTCTCTCCTGAGAGGGAGAACTATCCATCTCTGCCGGGAGGACAAAATAGTTGGATGACACTGCCCTGTTTCAACATAAGGCCAAAACAAACGTTACTTTAATATTGAATTAACTTACTAGGTTTGTTGTTGCTAAGATGTACTCCGGACGCAGGCTGCCTTAAATGAATGCACTTCTAGTCTCGAAATTACAGTAAGGCAGTCTTGCAGACTGCTCAGGGTTCCGATCAGGTAGGGACACAGTGTACCGTAACGGTCCAAATGTCCATTGAGTGGAGCGACTTTGTTGCTTAACTAAGTCGTACTTACACATTTTAACTGATTTTTGAGTGCATTGTACCACATAAAATCGGTCAGTAAGCACAACTTTAATCATATATAAGGCGCACCGGATTATAAAGCGCATCATCAATTTTTGAGAAAATATAGTCCGAAAAATATGGTAAACAGTTTGAGGTCCTGGAAGGAATAAATATTTCGAAACAAATTAATAAAATTGGGCTTTTTTCAGACGATGTTATCACATATCTCCAGAATGCAGACATAATTCTTCCCAAACCACTGAAAGTTTTGGGTGAATACAACCAGATGTCGGGTTATCTTTTAAATATCACCAAAACACAAGTTCTCCCCATTAATTACAAACCAAATACAACAATTAGGCAAGATTATAAACTAAACTGTGTACACTCCTCGAGGGAAGAAACTTTCAAACATACAGTAAACTCAAAAGGGAATTTGGTCTAGAAAATAGAGACCTGCTTAGATATTTGCAGCTAAGACATTTTTATGACACAGAAATTAAAACAGGGATTTTAGCAGGAGGCAACTGGCTGATAGATTTACTGATTGTGGCATACAAAAATGCTCTTAGAAAAATTGTGTCCAAGCTGTACAAGAGTCTACACAGGCAAAATGGAATAAACTGAATAAACAGTCAAATTAAAATGGGAGCAGGAAAATTAATATTCAATCACTCACTCATGTTTTTTGGTCATCTTCAAAACTGACAGAATTTTAGTTACTCTCAAGACTCCCAAGGATCCAAGGACAATGGTTCTAGGTTTGATACCTGACGCTGTAACTCGACCTGTAGATGTTTATCTTGTAAAGATTCTGATAATTGCATACAATAATGCAGTTAAAGACTGGTTAAAGACTGACCCTTCAAGCTACACCCAATGGAAAGACATTGTAGAGGAAATATATTCCATGGAGAAACCTACTCTCTCAGGACTAAAGCTGAAACCCTAGAAAGACTATGGTCTAAGTGCGACAACAACGCAGCGAAAACCTTTGAAAACTAAATAAAAAGTATTAAAAAAATATATATATATATATATATATATATATATATATATGTATATAAGGGCTGTCAGTTTTAACGCGTTAACTTTGTTAGACAATAACGCTGACATTTTTTTAACGCTCGTTAATCGCGTGTCAAAACACACACACACCGTTCCCTAATGTTTTATTCCCTGCAGCGCTCTCCGGAATGTGTTTTTTTTTTTCTTTTACCCTCTGCGCTTTCCGTAGTTCCAAGACTGCTAGAGACTGTAACAAAACAGACCTGCGGTCACTGTTGCTAAAATCCGCTTATTTTATGCGACTTTGAGCTTCTTTTTTCTAAAGTCGCTTGTAAATTTCATGAGTCGTGGGTTGCGGTTTTGTGGGCTTGTTTCTGAAAGTGAAGTCGCTTATTTGGGCTCTAAAATAAGTGAGCATAAACAGGAATTATAAACAGACACTTTGAATATAACCAGCTGAAATATCCCACCGCCTCAATTCGAGCTGCAGCACATCCTCCTCTAAATGACATAGGAGCCAACGGTAGTAAAGGCAGAGGGAGCAACTCTGCCCGTATTTTCTGCAATAATACGGGCAATATTATTACGGTTGCAATAATCTGTGATAACTGCTGAAAGTAGATCATGCGGTGTAGATCACCATTTTCAGCAGAGATTGGTTCTGAAGATGAGTTTTTACACCCTGATAACATTGCAGAAACCCAACCATAAACCGTACTTTAATGCTTATTAATTTGTTTAATAAGCCTTAGTTTGACAAACTAAGGCTGAATCACATTGCCAAATGCAGTACCCTGGAGTTACAGTGTCAGCACATGCAAGCTGTGCTAAACAGTTCTCTTTCAAGGGTATTAAGCTCCTGCCCAAGTTACAAGCAAAGTGTAAGACTCTGTAATGACCTGGAACTACATTTGTGGGGTGGATAGCAAAATGAAGAGGGTGAAGGGGTGAAAAGAGCAGGGCTAAGGAGACATCTCTGTGTGGGTTATTGCTGAAGTAGTCCTTGATGTGCTGCTTGTACCTGTGCTTTGCCTTCTGGATGCCTGTTTTCAACTCACTTCAAGCCCTGCTGTGGGCGAGTCTGTCTCCTGATTTGAATGCTGCATCACAGCGTTCAGCAGGGTCCACCCATAGGTTCTAGTTAGGAAACACTGATTGTCTTTGTAGGTAGGGCAGCATTAGTGCAGAAGTGGATATAAGACGGCACAGATGATGTGTTACTCTCCAAGTCAGCGTCCTCTTTAAAACCTTCTCAGTCTGTGTGTTCAAAGCAGTTCTGTAAAGCCGAGCAGGCCTCTTTACTCCAAACCTGAATGGTTTTGGTCACAGCTCTGGTTCTGCAGATCAGTGGTTTGTAGGCAGGGATCAGGTCCAAAGAGTTGTGGTCTGATGATCCAAAGTGAGGAGCTGCAGCAGCCTTATATGCTCCTGGGATGTTGCAGTAGACCTAATCTAATAGATGATTATCTCTGGTTGGTAACATGATGAATCTATGGAATTTGGGGAGCACAGCTTTTAGTTCAAAATTAGATTAAAGTCTCCAGCAACGATCACAGCTGTCTCCGGATTGCTGTTCATTTGACTGGTGATGAAGCTGTCTAGCTCTTCTAGGGCTAGCTTAGCGTTGGCTTTAGGCTGGATGTATGTTGCAATGATATTAATAGAGCTATACTCAAGTTTAAATGGCCTGCACTAGATATTCCTGGTCAGGGAAGCAGAAAGTTCTGAATGCCTTTGCAGCTGTGCACCAGCGGTTGTGGATGTATACTGCTAACCCACCCACCTTTTCTTCTCTCTGCTGCTGCTGTCCGGTCCGATCAGAACAAAGAGTGGTCTGCTAGCTACACCGCACTGTCAGGTACATTTCTATCCAACCACGTCTCCGTAACGATCACTAACCAGCTGTCCATCTTACGTGCGGCGATTCTCAGCCGGATCTCATCCAATTTGTTGCCGAGGGATCTTAAATTGACTAGGAGGAGGCTCAGCAGCGCCAGCCCCGGCGGCATGGGTGGGCATTGGGGGGCCGTGTCCGCCCGCAGAGCCAGTCGTGCCTGCCTTGGACTGGAAGCTGGGTTTTGATTTATTTTTTTACCTCAGAGTGGCCAACTTTGTATTATTCCTATCTTTGAAATCAAATCAAAGACTGAACGACATGCTAGCCAATTACAGCTAGAGAGGGACGGGTAACTGAGTCATTCGTAGCCTATAGAGAAGAGATGGCTGTGCTCACCATCAGTAGTGTGGCATGGATATTCTGAATTATTTTCAAATAAAATAAGTGACAATGGTTAGGTAGAGTCGCTAGGAGCAGAACCAAGCTAGAACCTAGCCAAATGGAAGAAACTTGAGTTACTTGCAGGCAGAAGGGAACACTGCTTTGGTTCTGATCCTCGTGCTCCTTAGCTCATGTAGTTACCTCTCCTAGCATGAATGTTTACTTCCGTCAGTGTTCAGTCTGAAATCAGTGCTCATGTCATGTTTATCACAGTGCTTATGCCTGACTTTTGAGTTAATTGAATGGACACAGCACTACACTCAGTGTTGCCAGATCTGACTGATAGTTTCCAGCCCAAACATAACGGAAAACCTGCGCATCTAAAAAAACAAAAAAGAAACAGTCCAAATCTCAGCCTCTCTTGGACTCATGTTAAAAGTGTATAATTATTACACAAATAATAAAGAATATGCCATTAGCGCACCACTGCACTGAAGCAAAGAAAAACGTTGCGCATACAGGCTCCCCACAAAATGTGCAATCAGGCAACCAAATAACACACAAGACAACTTTCACAATCGTGTCATGGCAACCGGAAAAAATTGTATCAATAGCCTTCCAACATGAATTGTAAATCTAACTTAATATATAATTCCTTTCTCTCATGGAGCATAGATCAATCTTAAAATTTCGCTTTCACACAGCCATGAAACATTTTTAAGTTGATGAGTAGATCTCAACCCCATTTGGGGCGTTTACAATATTGACCAATACAATTTCATAGTAGCACTTGATTAACCAGACTATTTTCATTAATAATGTCAGGTTCGACAGATTCTACTCATTTCAAAAATAAATTAACTAGTAAAATAAGTTAAAGGAGATGCCATTTTATTAAAATATGTAAGTTTTAAATTTTCTGCCACACAATGACAACTATTATATTTTGTTATTAATTATTCTTAAAAGCTCGCCAAATGTTGTGAAAAGCTTCCCAAATTTTTACATCTCGCCGATAAGCTGTTTTTTTTCAGCAAACCACTTCACATCTTTTGAAACAGCCAACTCATTCACCAATTTTGTCTTGCATTCATGAGCATGTGCAAGAGATCTACACAGTGGTAAAGCTGCCTTACTCTCTCAGAGTGCAGAGAGACAGTTTCTACAGAATATGGTCTAAGTGGCTAAGTGGCTCTAAAACATCTTAAAAAATATTTCTCAGAATCAGCTTTAACCGCCAAGTTTGAGTGCACAAAAAAGGCATTTAACTTTGTTCTACTTTGCTCTCAATGACAATATTGTAGATATATAAAAAGGGAAATTATATTTTTGTAAATATGTACATATACAATGTTAAAAGAGGAAGACAGTTGGATTGGTGCAACTATTGATGGTATTGAGCTGGGTACTCTGGTTGTTAAGTGTTCATCAGAGAGACAGCCGGGTGGAAGAAAAACCTTTTCTGTGGCGGTTGGGTCTTTTAAAATGGTGTTTTGTAGTGCCGATCTTAAGCTAAATGTTTTTGACAGATTAATGGTAGTTTAAAAAAAATAGGACTTTCTGCAGTCTCTCCTCAATCTACTGCTTCTGTTTGTGCAATGCATTGTGCAATACCTTGCTGACCCAAGTGCTTAAAAGGAATCATCAATGCAGCCTTGGTAGAATGTTAGAAGCAGAAATATATTAGGGCGCTATGAATTTTTGTTTTTATGTGTTCCTACAACTGAACAGCTTTTGAGGCTCGAGAGATTAAGTTTCACAAGAACGAGAGTATATGAGTACAGTCAAGAATGTATACTGAAAAAAAGCACCAATGTTTTTTATTAGTAACATATACCTTAAATGAGCATTGCAAGTTTAAAATACAAAATAAAAATTCTTTACCATACATGAACAAAATGAGTTCTCCTCTATTTACCGCAGTTGCCTCTATAAACTCCATTAGTCAGTTCATGAAAGAGTGATTTGGGGCAAATTCTCGATGTGCAAGTGGGTGTGACGCACTGCACGCTCTCGTTCACTCTGATACTTTGCTGAGTCTCCACCATAATCCATACATTAGCGTGAGAACACGGGCTAATTTCCAATATTTATAGCTTTCCTACCTCACAAGACATCACACCTCTAAACAAAAGACTTGTGCAGTCGCAGCAGCAGATGCTTTTCCTCTTCCATGCATGTACATAACATGGCTGTCATTAATACTTGTCACCAAAGGGGCTAAACTCTGGAACTAGCGCAATGCACCTTTGATTTACAGGAAACCCTTTGTAGGCCTAAAAGCAAACTAAGAAACAGAGGTTGTTTGAAATCATCTATTAAATACATTTTAGATTATTTAAGACATGTTTACATGTACACCTTTTCTTGTCTAAACCTTTTTTTTCTACCTTAAAATTTGATGAAAAGTTTTCTAGTTAATGAAGTTTTTATTCATAGCTGGTTCTGATATGAAAAAATCAATGTCTGATGTAGAGGTCCAAACTCATATGACATGTCCCATGATAAACTTTGGTTCTTTCAGGAAAACATTGATCCTATTTTTTATATTGTATGTATTTCCTGTGGTTTGGGCTTTTTCCTTCATGCAAGTTTCGGTGTCTGTGAAGTAGAATACTTCAATATTGTATAAGCATAAATATCAAACATTAAGTAAACAGTTTATGTCAATTATCGTACCTGGTCATGAACTCCTCAAATTTGGAGCTGGTCAAATTGAGACTAGACCAGTGAGTGTCAGCCACAGGCTTGTGTTCTGGGGGTCCTAGGTAGGCAAGCAGGGTTGCCATCTTGTCAAAAGGTCGCCTGCCTACTGCCTTGTGGTCTCTGTAATTATTTCAAAATGATTTGATAACAAAGCCTCTCATTAAAACACGTTTCTCATTTGAGATTAGCAACAATTAACAGGGTAATCCTAACCTGTTACTGGAGAGGTACTGGCCAATCCTCTCTTGGTTGTTCCACAGCAGGCGGTGGAGAGCCAACACATTACCATCACTGATGAACGACAAACTGTGGTTGACTGAGTCACTGGGTGGGGAATCAGAGGCTATGTCCAAGAAAAACCTGCATTAAATAGGACATTAGAGCTAATCAGGCAAAAACAGTAATACTTTCTAGAATGTGTTTTTTGTTTAAAAAAAGGTCTACTGTACAATGCTACCTTAGGTCTGTTAGTGCTAAGTAAATCTGTGAAAAGGTTTTCTGACAATGTGTTCCAGCTGTATACAACACTTCTATGGTATCTTACCTTCTTGCAGAATCAAAGTTGCTTTTAACAAAGTCATTGAAAGGCCTCATATGTTCTTCTTTTGTAAAAAGGACATGGTTTGCAATACTCTGTAGAATCTAAAATAAAGACACAAATACATGAAGAGGGGATTTATCCTTAAAATTACTCAAATCAACTTGTTTACTTCTACTGATCACTAAAAAAAACAAATTGTGACCCCAGGGATCTCCTTTATCTAATTCTAATTCAGTTAACAGACTAGGTTAAAACATCCAATCATGTAACCAGCTCCCTTAAATTTAGCCTTACTTGAGGGAACTATGAAATCCATTTTGGCTTGGCTAAAGCAAGGAGAAAGGCTGTCTGCTAAATACCAGCCTGTTGTGTGATTTGGGGACATCCTGATCCTAATGCTCATACAAAAACCAGCAGAGTAAATTCAGAGTAGAGTCAGCAGTAGCTAGTTTATCTCTGGCTGTCTTGAGGGCTGGTATTAACACACCTTCTGTCCAACTCAGATGAAAACAAACAGTTATTCACATCTAGCAATCTAAACAGCATGCTCCAATTTCTTTAAACACTTAAGCAAATAAACACAAACATGACAAATAATGGTTGGCAAAATGACAATTCCATAATTCCAAAAATACAAATTTCCTTTAAAATTGATACAAATTCAGTCGTTTTCTACACAATAGCTAAAAAGGTACACAATAGCTCTGCAGATAGAGAGACACTCAACAACTCCTCTTCCGGCTGGGGATCACCTGCCCAATCATCGCTGAGAATTAAAACTAGTCAGCTGCTGCACACAGATTAACAATGTTACATAACAAGCACATCTAAAGAAGAGCTTTTTAATCGCCAAAGCAATACGTTTCTTCATGATTTTGTGGCATTCATTCCCATCAAACCGTTTCAGACATGTGGCAGATACAGAAGACATAGAGCAAAAGTTCAGGGGTTGAGAACCGAATAAAATGACCAGTTACAGAGAAAGTGAACAAACATGCTGTTGTACACATAGCATGGAAAAAGATCCTTGTTTATACCATAAAAATATTTACCGTATTTTTTGGACCACAAGGCGCACCAGATTATAAAGCACACTGAATTAACATGTCTATGTTTGTCTATGTCCACACATAGGGCGCACCGGATTATAAGGCCCATTAAATATTCTTCCCAAGCGTGTAATATCACTCCACCCTTCCCCTGTACACAGCTTTCTCCTGAAAGGGAGAGCTATCCATCTCTGTCAGGAGGACAGAGTAGTTGGACTACACTGCCGTGTTTCTAACATAAGGCCAAAATAAGCGTAACTTTTACATTGAATTAACTGATTTGGCAAAGCCGTACTTACACATTTTAACAGATTTTTGAGCGCATTGTACCATAAATCAGCCAGTAAGCACAAGTACGGTAATCATATATAAGTTGCACCGGATGTTAAGGCGCATCATCAATTTTTGAGAACATTTTAGGATTTTAAGTGTGCCTTATAAGTCTGAAAAATACAGTATTTTCTAATTAACTGCACAAATGATTCCAAATTACACATGTCAATACAGTACATTAACAATTCTTGTGTTATCTTTTCAACTTCTTTGCTTCACAGGAAACAAATGTTCTAAATGGATGCTGAGTTGGCAACTAGCTAGTGCTTTTGCTCTAATTAAAGCAAAAAGGTCACTTACAAAAAATACTGAGGTGCAGAATATTTTCCTTTGTATAGGTATCGAGTTTGAAGTTTTAGTATTGTGACAATCCTAACAGAAACAGACAATATTTAAGAGGTGAACGACAGCAGAAGTATGCCTTTACAGACCTCAGTGTGGGCACAGAAACACTAAATCACACAATAGCAGGGGTTCGCAAATTTTTTCTGTTGTCCACCCCATTGAAGAATGAAAAAAGTCAGGCCCCACATACCAACAAAATGGGTAAAAAATTTTACTTTTATGGTTTTCTCTCCCAGTGCATTGAAGTTTTCACTCTGAAGATTACCCAGAATTCCTTTTACATTTTATAATAGTGAAAACATTTTATAACAATATTTTCTTACAACTGGAATTTTTTAACATTACCACACTATAATCTATAGTATATAACATTTACAACAACATAACATCATAAAGTGTCCCATATAATTTTCCCATAGACCTTTTTAACTAACACCTGTGCTGTATTTTCTGTACAACCCCCGCCCACCTTTAAGAAGCACTGCACTATAGTGACCACTCATCCATACAACAGCCAGTAATCCTCCGATCTATACTGTACAAAACTGTAACAGCTATTAAAGAGGATTCTATGGTTGGCTACATTAAAAATTTTAACCCTTTATGTTCCTTCCATGGGTTGTTGTGAACAAGGAGCAACAGTCTTTGTGACCATAAACAGCAATAAATAAGTGCAGCAGATAAAATTAAACATAAGTTTTACTGTGGAACTTGTCTGTAGTAGAGCTGTCATCGAAATGAGCAACCTTTTACTTTGCCTTACTGTTGTTTAATAAACGAAGAGCCACTCATGAATGCATTGGTGCAGCAACCTCGCTATACCCTTTCATTTCTTTTATGTCAGCCCCACCCAAGAGCTTTCCCAGCTTACCTTGGACATGAGCTTGAGACCTCGTTCTACCCTGGGCAGGGGTTTTTTATCCAAGATGCCAGCCTCATAAGGGGACACAATGGCTGGGTTGATGAACCGTAGGAACATGGCACTACCCACTGCACCTATGCTGTTTTGTGGGAACCGCTGACTCACGACCTGAACGGATAGGGATGCATAAAATGTAAAGTGGGGGTGCAAAAAAGGACAGCAGAGCAGAGAAAACAAAGGGAAATATAGAGCAAACAGAAGAAAAAAGATATGAGAGAAGAAATACACCAAAAGTAAAGATAAATGTATTGACAAGGCAAATTCTCAACACACTATAAAAAAAATTAAGGATCCTGAATAACGATAACAAAATCTTAATGTAAAAAGAAGAGCAACAGAGCAAAGTGGGCAGTAAAAGTTCAGGAAGAGAAACGGTAAAATAGTGGAAGACATCCAGAGCCAGGATGCAAGTTATCGATTAATGAGTTAATCTAAAGTTGATTGATCTTAATCAACTAAAAATGTATTGATAAGTGTGCATTGTCTTAAAACCCCCAGTTGTCTCTTGTATCAAGAGGGTCTTTTCATAAGATGAAGGGCTATTTGTTTTACAATATGCTAAATTCAAAAAGGAACCTCATTATATTTTAACACCTTCTTGTGCCAACTTTTTAAAATACTGACTGAATTAACCAAAAATGTGATTTACTAATACAAAATTAAATTTAGACATATGTATTACATATAACAGGAACCTGTGAGGCTACTGAACAGAAAAAATAAGATGAATAGACTAGTACATATGAAACAATTATAATCCCCCATAAACCGAGAGATGTAAAACTATAATGTAAAGGCATTTAAATTAAAGGTTAATTCAAAAACTAACCATAAAAATAACTTAAAACATCCTTGAGAGGGTTAAGAATATAATCAATAGTACTGGCAACTGATCACAAAGCAGGAACACAAAGAGGCTGTCTGACCTAAAAAACAGACATTACTCTTTGCATGCTTTGAATTGACTCCTCTTTGTATTAATAAACATAGAACCAAGTAAATTTGTTTAAAAAACAAAACAGCATGTTTTGGATGGTCTGCTGTGAGTCATGCAAATCTTGTTTACAGGCTGCTCCGTCTTGCAGCAAGGCTGAATGGGCGATATTTAAGTGATAACATAAGGAGCTCGTCAAGTAATCATATTTAAAAACAGAATGGCATAAAGCTTGTTTTGCATCAGAGTGAATTAATCTCACAATGGACTCAGTTTGGAACATTTCATGTTCCTGGAGTGCCTCCGTCATGATTATTTCTCTTACAACTATCATGAGGCCCTTTTCCATTAGAGCTCAAAAGCCCACCAAGCGTTTCCACACGGGGGATTTCAGTCTCCCCAGGCTTTACTTTCACAGGAAAAAGGTCCTGATCTGGGGGTAGGACAATTCAAGAAGTCTGGGGCTTTGTTCAAAGGGCGGGGTTGTGTGCTGAGAGGCAAAACTGTCTGCCACAAGGGGGAGTAAGGAGCAGTAAGGAGACAAGGAGTTTACAAATCGATTTTATACTCTTAATTTATCAGAAAAGGTAGTTTTAAGATGTTTTTAGGCGAGACAGTACAACACCAATGTCCATCCATGCAGTCACTTCATCAAGGTTATGAGCCAATTTTGATCCTGTACTCAGACTTTTCAGGAGCGACAAGGACCCACTGACAGGCTGGTCTCACCACTCATTTCTTACTGACTGCACTATTCAGACAGCACTAATGGCAAATGCTGATGATCAAGAATGAGGTGGATACAGTGTGCAGAATTTAAATTTTTTAAGAAAAATGGACCACGTCCTATTTATTCACGGAAATGTATTGGAAATCTTTGTGCTTGATGTGTTTGCAACAAATTTCAGTACATAAGGAATACAATATCCGCTGCCATTATGAGGCTCTTTACTGCAATAAAATCCAACAGCTTGCAGGACAACTGAGAAAAGATAAGTGTATCCAGGCTACTCATATATTTAATGAAGATAAATAAGGATCGGCCTGATCGACCGGTGTCATAACATTTTAAAAGGAAAAACAGCCGATGGCAAGCCCAGAGCGATCATACAAAAATTACACTATTACCAAGATTGCGTTGTACTTCTCCGCCGTGTACTGGAAGTTGGTCCACTATGCCAAAACAGTTCAAAGATCCTAAAAGAGAACATTGTGTGATAGACAATACATAACGGTAACACTGGCCTGTTTTAATTTGTTTTTGTTATTTTGGATATTTCCATGTCACATTTTGGACTCGTTAGTATATAAATACAGGAATTTGCTGAACTAAATACTTAAATTTATTTATTTAATTCCATTGATGACACTGTGGCATGGTTATTTGTGGTATTACAATACTTATTCTTGGTAGATTTGTGACGCTATAACAAGTTATAATTCATAAGTAATGCCATTTTATAATAATTATTTTTGTTATTTAAATTTTGATAAAAAGACAACATTGTTATAACTACCCAACTTTTAATAATGTATGGTGTTAATAATTCTTATGATGTGGAACCACTGGGCCGTGTTACAGGAAAATGGGAGAGGGATCTTTCTACTGTAATTTCATGTAGACGCAGGGATAGCTGGTATAAGTGGGCTAGTAGGGCTAAGCCATCCCAGATGTTTACAATAAAAAAAATTAAATACCTAATAAACACAAATTAAAAATATAGGCTATCACATTTTGTCAGATTTACAACAAAACCAGTGCCAAACAGTCAAATACCAGGGTCTTTCCATAGGGCTGATTTTTCACAGCCCCACTCATGTAATGTCTTTCCTGGTTCAGAATGATTGACAGATGTCTCACCACGCCCCCTAATTTTGTTCAGCCCGAGGCCACAATTTAGCCAATGAAGGTGGACGTGTAATAACGTGCATCAAGCGGGAGTCTATGTGGGTGTGGTTTGATGTAGACCGAGTAGGTATGATGGCGAGCATAATTAACATAAATGAGGTGGATTATTTATTTTCTCACCAGTTTTACTTAATGTCTTCTGAGGAAAAACTGGAAATGAAGAGGTTGGGGGCGCATAGACCAAAGGATATTCAAATCCAGCAAAAGGAAAAGTGGCAAAAGCAGAGTTTTTCTGTGACTTGGTTTCACCAAAAGGACTGGCTAACTGCAAGTGTACCTAAGAAATCTCTTTTCTGTTTTTCGTGTTTGCTGTTTGGGGCAAACAGCTTGGACTCAACAAGGAATTGTTAATATAAAACATTTATCATTGAAACGCCAAATGCAGACGAATTAGGTTGGACAACCGAGAGAGGCTCTGTGTAAGCTTGTTTTTTTGGTATGTTTTGGTGGCTTTTTAGCAGTTGTCTTTCAGCTGATAAAGGACATGTCCACTTATAGCAGATTTTCTTTATTTCAAGTTGCATGCGCTGTTGCTGGAATCCAATCTGCAACGTTTTATTACGTATAAATAATTAGCTGTTAGCCCACCCTACAATTATCACCACCAGCCGCCACTGTGTGGACGCATGGCAATCTGTGATTAATACTATTCATTGAATTCACTTGGCCTGCCTCCTTCTTATAATGGGCTACCCAGGTCACATTGTTAAACCCTTATTGGCCACACACAAACTATAGGTACCCCTTACATTTGTATAGGTTAATGTTGGTGTTAGGGTTAGGGTTAGTAAATTTTGATTTTCATTGTGTGGGAACTTCTTTAGGACTGTGCGCCACCCAAGTATGTTTGCACACCGTCTCCTTGGGCACATTTAGGATATGATTTGTATCATTATTGTATTTGCATTTGTGTGTATTTCTTTGCAAACAAATACACCTACATGCATGTATATACACATATACAGTATAACAGAATATACATTGTTGTGTAAGAGAGACTAGATGAATATTGTTCACCACTACTTTCCGTTTTCTTGTCAGGAGGAGCAGAGAAGTCTCCATGTGCTCCACTATCCTATCAGGGTACAGACGGGAAACAATGCAGCACTGGGAAAATACAAGCGATGGGTCACAACAAAAGATTTCTACTTCCAGCCCAGGTGCATGAATTCAAGTCACTGGAAAACACTGTTTTCCCAGTATTTGGTTGTTATTGCTGTGACAAACTCCTATGTTGACTCACAAGATTGATGTGACAGGATGAAGCAGAAGCCTATGACATGTCAACCTGGGATAAACACCTACCTTTCCCCACCAGCAGAGGAAAGAACAAAGCTCAGACAGCCATTGTGGGGTGCTGTGCGGCAAATTCTGCAACCACACCACCAAATTATTCAAAAAAGCAGCAAAAAGTCAAGATTGGAAACGAGCTTTAGTAGGACAAGATATGTAGGGACTGTGCTGCAGCAAGACAAGAACTGTCACTGGAAATACTACCAGGACTCTGACATACAAAAGGGAATGTTTTTGTCAAATACCGCCTGATTCAGGGCTAAGCAGTAGTGCAGTTGGTAGCAGGGGCATAACCATCATCTCACAAGTGAGGGGGACACATTTTTCAAAGCTCTACTGAGTGATTTATCATCCTCCTGCACCGACCCAACACGACTTGGGCTCGACCCTGCCCCGCTTGGTTTTACTTGTCAAAATTTGTGTTTCGGCTGGCATAAAAATGCCTGGAAGAGGGAAACACCTCCTGGGGTGGCTTTAGCCCCCGTCCCTCACCCCATGTAACATGTCTTGTTTGCGACATTAATGCTTTAAAGAAATGTGCGAGAAACGGTAAAGAATTTAAAAAAATATTATAACATATAAACATATAAAAATGAAAAATACAAATCATTTTTGTATAATTGTATATGCAAGATTGCCTTGCATATTTTTTAAGGATAAAATAATCCACCGAGAAATACCAGCATCACACATCAGCTTAAACTAATAATAAAATCAGGCACAGCTCCTCTACATGCACAGGTACAGTGTGTGTGTGTGTGTGTGTGTGTGTGTGTGTGTGTGTGAGTGTGTGTGAGAGAGAGAGCGATTTGATGAGAATGTTTTTACGTCAGCCATGGTAGGAACGACGAGAGGACCCACATTTGACTGCAGTGAATTAATTTTCATAGGATGGATATTGCATTTTCGTGTTGAGTGATCTTTGGTCAGGGGAGCAGGCAGCCCTCCCTCCTCAGTCTTCTCTCAGTGGGAAGCCCGCACCCGCTTTTCTTCTCCCCCAGGAAAGGGAGACAGCAACCTGACTCTCCCACACATGGTGGATGGATCAGGGACTGTGAAGAAATTCTTGAACCACACACTCTTCTGAGACAAAACTTAACAGTTTTCAGTGTGTGTAAAATGTGAGAAAGCCTTGGTAAGGTCAGTGGATCTGATTCAGTGCGTCTGCATATAGAACTCTTAAGTGTCCTTTTGCTATTCTTTTTTTTCCAGGTGTGGTTCATGGTTTGTAAATGGTAAAATTGTATTTCGGTTTGACTTAGTCCATTCATAGTGGTCATTAATATTAATGCTGTCACTCTTCAGTTTTTCCCTGACTTCCTCAGAGAAAACCTTCTCATTTCTCCTTCCGCTTTAGTCCACTTGGTTTGACCCTGCTCCTGAGCAGTGCCAGAGAAACCCGAAAATGCTCAAAAGTGGGCGGAGTGGAGTAGAGCGCAGCCAAACCGTGGTGATGAAATGGTGCCTTAGTGACTAAAGAATTAGATAATCACTAACAACCACAGTATAGCATCAGTACTTTAGTTCATTAAACTATATACTAACAAAATCTAAGGTTTTAAGTTGCCAAACTCTGGTTTAGTTTATACAATGACGCTTGACATCTACAGGGTAAGTAGCCAGATCATTAATTGTCAAATGACAGGACTGAACATGAAATGTCTCCTCTCTCACTCAGCTCTTTCTAAAGATTTCTTTTAAATATGTGGAAAGGCATAGTGAGCACAGATTCTGTAAGGAAATTATAGAGGATTGGGTTTATTCAAAGACTAGGTAATATGGACCAAAAAATAACATACCTATACTTTATGGGTTGAATGCCAATGTACGATATTTATCTCAATATATGTTTCTTTTCATTAAGTAATTATGAAAAGGCATATCTGAGCCTTTTCATAATTACAAAGCGTTATCCGAAATTGTTCACAGGCACATTTTTAACAAACAGCTGTAGATAAATACCGATCCTCTTTCTGCTTGAAGCCTGTGATCTTCTTCATCCCTGACCACACATCTGATATTGTTCCTCTGCAGTTTACTCTCCAGCTTCTTCCTATACACCTCCTTACTGTCTCTTTTGTATGCTCCTCAATAACTCTTTGTCTCGCTCCCTAAAGGCACTTTTTTCTTGTTTAACAGTACCTTCAGGTCACTGTTGATCCAAGGTTTGTTATTAGGGAAGCATCTCACTGTTCTGGTGGGGATGATGCTGTCCACACAGAAGTTCATATAGTCCGTCACACACTCAGTCATGGCATTTATGTCAGTAATAGTAATATCATCTTTATTGTCATTGAAACATACATTACAACGAAATTTGTTCTCTGCTTTTAACCCATCACCCTTGGGGAGCAGTGGGCTGCCATGTGCGGCGCCCGGGGAGCAATCTGGGGTTAAGGGCCTTGCTCAGGGACCCAGAGTGCACTGGGAATCGAACCGGGTACTTGCGTCCTTCTCTGAGTGCAAGCGCGCTGCTCTAACCACTCGGCCACGACTCCCCATGTGACTTGCAAAGAGAAATCCAATCAGTAGTTTCAAAACAACCCAGTAGGGGTTCTTCAGCGTCCTGTGACCACTTTCTCACAGCCCTTTTTGTTACAGGTAGTCTCTTGGCAAGGGGTTTATAATCACTAGATATGGCCACAAAAGAATTGGGGTGTTGTATCTGTATCCTGGCCACAATGGAACTGATGACATCACATGCATTGTCGGCAACAACTGAGGGTGGAATGTAAACAACCATCAAAACATCACTGGTGAACTCTCTTGACAAATGATATGGACAAAAACTTACTGCCAATAGTTTGATGTCTGGATTGCAGAGACACCATCTGTTGTTGACAAGCACTGCCAGTCCACCACCTTTCCTTTTCCTGCTGCTCTTTAAATCTCTCTCTGCTCGTATAGTAAGGAATCCCAGCAGATACATTGGAGTCAGGGATAGAATCCTGCAGCCATGTCTCAGTAAAACACATAATACTGCATTCCCGATACTCTTTCCTTGTGAGGGCTTGAAGTTCATCCAACTTGTTAACTAATGATCTCACATTGCCTATGATGATGGATGGCAGAGATGGTTTGAACTTCTTCTTTCTCTCTCTGCTCTTTGCTCCTGCTCTGTAACCACAACGCCTCCTTTTCAACTCCTGTGGTTTTTCTGGCTTCAGTTGTTGTATTATTTTTGCTTTTGCGATGTTAATTAGCTGCTCCCTGTTGTAAACCTCCCTGTTGTTATGGTTACGCATCATAACAAAAGAGCAAAATATAGAAAAGTATTGGGAATAATCAATCCAGCCGCCCAGCATCCAATACAAGAAGAATCGGTTGTCCAACAAAGCAATCTTTCCAAGAAAAGCAGGAATGAAATTTTGAAGAAAAAAGAAATAAAATCTCAATCAAAGTTACAGAGTTACTTCAACGTGCTGCCACCCTGAGAGGCGCAATTCTAGAACACTTATTCTAGATGGGTGAGTTTCTTTGTTACCAGAACAAGGAGGTCTTCCACAACACTGGGACCTTCTCCTTAGTCAGGCCAAGGTCGAAGAGGTGCTGTAGAATCCTAGACAGCTGCTCAGTGCAGGCCATAAGAACTCTGGGACTGATACCAGCTGCACCTGCAGCCTAATTCCAGTTCAGTCTCTCCAGCGGCCTCTTCGCCTTACTTCTAAAGACATACAGGTGTAACAGGGAGGGAAGGGGAGCATCAGCATCTTCAGATTCAATTCAGCAAAAATGTGTAGTAGCAGAAAGGTCCATGGCTAAAGAGAAAAATAAAACACTGGAGGAAAGCCTTGGGTCAAAAGAAGGTCGGGTATCAGTTTGAACCTCTATTGTAAAAACTGTCCCTCTTCCTACGCTTTCCCTGAAAAAATGTTTACTATCAAATATTGTACTTGCTGTCTGTTTTTTTTTTCATGATGCGTTGGAATTATAGTCAAATTCTTTGTTTGTACCCACAAACTCGGCAAATAAAGTTAATTAATTCGGTAACATCCTGGATTACACCGTTTGTTGTGAGGCCAATCCACTTTATTTGCTCTTGCAGCTCCTCTTTAAAACAGAGGAGCTGCAAGAGCAAAGGTCAGGTTGTATGGTCAGAAAGCCCAGCAAAGACATGCTTGGGTTTGGGGATCCTGCAGCCAAGTCAGTCTTAGTGAAACACATAATACTGCATCACCAATACTTGGCTTGGTCCTAGTTAGGGCTTAGAGTTCATCCATTTTGATCCCCGATGAGCTCACATTTCTCATAATAATCTATGGAAGAGATGGTTTGAAGTTCCTTCATCCCTCTTTCCTCTTTGCTTCTGTTCTGCATCCATGATATTTCCTCTTCAACTCATCTGGGATTTTGGGCTTTTGTTGAATTATTATTTAGGCATTTGAGATGTTAATAAAGTGCTCCGGGTTGTAAGAAACAACGCATTGTTGCTAAGGTTATGCATCCCAACAAATATCTAAAAGTAAAAAAGTATCAGCAAAAACCCTTCCAGCGGCATAGCATCCAATAACAGAGGGGATTAGCATTCAAAAAATCTGTTTTCATCCACAAAAGGAGGAATTAAAGGTTTTGAAAAGAATATATCAGAATCAAAGTAACAAAGCTACTCCAACATGCTGACAATTTAAGCGGTGCAATTCTAGAATGACGGGAAACCTCCTTGGTAATCAATTAAATTCAAAAATACTTTATTACTCCCAAAGGGAAATTAAATGCTGGTGTAACTCATACGGGTTTCTTCCATGAGTTGATGTAGACGGTGATGGCTGCAGACAGGACGGATCTCCTGTAGTGGTCTGTCTTTCAGTGGATCTGGAGAAGCCTCTAACTGAAGACATTGTTGTTGCATGTTGATTGAGAGGATGCTCAGGGTTATCCATAATGTTCTTCATTTATTAAGACTCCTTTGCACAGTCATCTCCAGAAGTCCTAGAAGGGTCCCCAGAACAAAGCTGGCCTTCTTTATAAGCTTGTTGAGCTTCTTTAAGTCAGTGGCTCTGATGCTGCTACTCCAACAGATGATGGTAAACGGAGATCACATGCTCCACAACAGACTTATAGTGCAAACCCTGAACGACCTAAGCTCCTGCGGGAAATAGTGTGCTCTGTCACTTCTTGTAGAAAGTGTTGTGCAATCACACGTTTTGAAGTTATTTAAAGCAGGGTTTATACAGGAATGAGTAACCCCAATTTAATGCTTTTTAATGCTCTTTTAATGCTCTTAGAAATAAATTTAATGCCATCAACAAGTACCCATATATATATATATATATATATATATATATATATATATATATATATATATATATATATATATATATATATATATATAGAACTTGTTGATGGCTATGTTCAGTAGCCATCAACAAGTACCTCCGCATGCAGTGTTGCATTGGATCCAAATGTTGTTCGAAGACCGTCTGATTTCCCGACGTTAATGGCAGTAGAGCTCGCTCCAGCTGCTGCTGTGCTGTTTGCGGTAGCTAATGCGGACGTGACTGCGTTGGTTACAGAAAAGTAACTTGACATTGTTAGCTGTTGTCTGCCCCTTGCAGCTTATCTGTGGCTGTCTGCAGTGGTGTAGTGGTCTCTGGAGAAGTGGGTATACTCTCAATGTTTGCCCTTTTAGACGCAGCTCAGAAAAATGCTGTTTTAGAAACAATGACATGTAACACTGCTCTATTTAGTTTACCCAAAAATCCATCACTAGGGTTTACTCATTTTAGCCTAAAATATTTAGCCTAAAACATTTAGATTACAATATTTCCTTGAGCTACTACGTGAGCTGTGAAAATACTGTTGTCTCTTTTTTAAAGATTTTATCCAGCTTCTGGCAGGTAATGTAAAATTGTCTTTGGTTTATATTGAAGGAATTCCTACACTACATCCAGAATCAACATTTCATTACTTTACTGTAGGTTTTTCAATATAGACCTAGATGATAAGGCATATGGAAAGTCCTAAATTGAATGAGAAAGAGAATCTATAGAAAGAGATAAAGTTAATGACGAGGAGAACATCAAAACTCAAATCTCTTTGTCTTTGCAAATGAGGAATTGTCAAATATACCAGTTGAAACACCCAAACAACTGTTGATCCTGTTGATTTAGACACCCTGACAATGAATGTTTAGCCCCTCGATTTTAAAATGGACGGTGATTTTAAACTTGACAGTCAAAAAGGGGCCTCAGTTAAGTCATTTTTATCATGTAAGGAACAAAGCAAAGGTAAAACCTATTCTTTCAAGGCAGAAATACGGAAACACTACTCTAAGTCTTCATTTCATCATGGCTGGATTAGTGTAATTCTCTTTATCTCTGAATCGGTCAGTCCTCACTCAAACGTCTGCAGCTGGTTCAAATGCTGCTGCACACCTTTTAATGGAAAAACATAAAATAAAGCACATTACCCGATCCTGGCCTCCCTTCACTGGTTGCCTGTTTATCTTAGAGTTCAGTTTAAAGAATTTCTGTTTGTTTTTAAGGATTTAAACAGCTTATTATTATTGTTGTTTTAAACTGTTGATTCTTTACTCAAGTCATTTTATTAGATGTTATTTTGTTTTACCTCGTGTTAAAGTGCTCTTTAAATAATGATGACAATGATGATGATTATGATCACAAGAAACTTTTGCATCATCACCCAGAAGCTGGAAAGAAAAGAGACAAAAAGATTTTTCACACCTCACTTAGTAACTCAAGGAATTACTTTAAACTAAATATTTTAGGCTAAAATATTAAACTGTTTATTGGTTGTTGTTTTTTCTTCAATCCCACCGTTATGTTTAGTAATTTCTGCCAAAAACTGCCGCATTTTCATTTAATCCATCTGAATGCAGTATTTGCAAGCCCTACTCTGATTGGATGGAAAGAAACCGGTCTGTGATTGGCTGGTGAGGTGGACAGTTTTTTGTTTTTTTTTGAAGACAGTTTTTGAAGTCAAGAGCGCACAGACAGAATCCCGCGAGCCGCGCACAGCTGGTGTTGAACGTGGAAGCAGCAGGTCACGGGCAGACACGGAACCGAAGGCGAGCAAAGTGGATTGAGAAGAGTTTATCAGTTTTGAGCGCGTGACGTTTAAACGCTGAATATCTGTCTCACTGCGCGCTCAAACAAAAGACACAAATATCGCTCCAGAAGTTGATATAGGCAATGCTGACTGAAAAATAAGTGGCTATGCGCCGTATACCCGTGTACACCCTGGACTACACTGTCCGACTTCGTGTGAGACCGTAAAGCATTGACACCCATTGTGCAAAGCTTAATTTTTTTTTACAAACACGGCAAAATCCTTCGTCATCTTTACCGTCGACAGGCTGCAGCCATGTCCCCAATTCCTCGTTTTCCATCCGCTTTTGTTGAAATTAGCATTTTCCCAGTCTAGCTCTTTCTCCGCCTCGAGTCCCTTTTCCGAACATTGTAAATACATACGGCTTTACGATGAACCGGAAGCAGTTCCGCGCACAACGCGGAATCAGTTATATCTGAAATAATATATCTGACGAAACTGTTTTTATGACCGTATTTTTTTAGAAAAAATAAGCCATTTTTAATGCCACAGATAACCACATTTAATGACTTTTAATGCCAATTAAGGCCTTAATTTTAGAAAATTTCATTTAATGACTTTTAATGACTTTTAATGCCCCGCGGAAACCCTGTAAAGTTTATGAAATAACTCTGTCTGTTAGAAACTGTCAGGTGAATATCAGGCCAAATGGGTTTGATATTAGGACAATAGTTGAAAGAGTGATTTGAGCACTGGCATTCTTTTAACAGTGCACATATATGGAATATGGCAACTTCTCTTCAAGTATAAGAATTTATTAACAGAAATAAATGCTGATCCGGGAAACACCTGTTATAAAATGTTGTTTACCTGTATTAACAACATATTTCAATCAACAAATGTTCTCTACTAGGCTAGTGAAACAACTAAAATTACTAAGCAAAATTAAGATTAAAGAAACTAAGGTACCATGTGCACACAAAAAACAAAAGGACAAATAAAAATAGTTGAAAAAATCACCATAAAAATTATTATTAGACTAGTCACGATTCCTTGAATGATTCAAGGACCTCAATTCATAAAATTCATTGCAGTGCTGTGTTCCAGGAACGTAGCTACCACTAATGATCCCCTGCCCTACTGATACATGGTGCCAAGTGGGATTATCGGCTATGGAGGGAGACACAGAGAGGAAAAAGCTGCAGAGAAAGAGACACCTTTAAACATTTTTAACTAAACAGAAAAGAAAACTCCGCAGTGATCCAGCTGGTATCGACTGAGCTTTTAGCTGACTAAGTTTAGCTGTGAGCGCAGTGATTCTGCTCAGCCTCCACCTTTCCTCTTTGTTTTGATTGGTCAATTTAGCGGCCATGCAGCCAATCACATAAGGATTAGACCATTATGTGAAAACCTGGAGGGGTGCAGCCGTGAGAAGAGGGTGAGTTTGTTGTTCTGTAAAATATAGCTATGAGGGACAGGTGAAAACAAAGCATCTGGCAGCAGTTTAAAGATATTGGGAACAACAAAGCAGAGCTCCTTCACTGCAGAATAAAAGAAAATTAAGAGAAAGTTCCACTACAAACCTGCAGAGACATATCAGACCTGTCCATTTAAAGGACAGTATAGTTCTGTTTCTGTTCTGTGGATTTCTTAACTGTTTTTTATTTTTGCAAAAAAAAAAACTTGACTAAAATATTACATCTTTCTGTGAATCAACGGCTGTTTTTGAACTTTAATTTTTCATTTTTATCGGAATATTCCTTATTATTTCTTAATAGTTCCGCAGTATTTTTTCCCTTTCCGATGCATCTTTCTCTTCTGCTGTACAAAAGGGTTCTGTTCTGTTTAAATAGACTTATGCTTTTTAATGCAGAATGCAATATGCAAGTGAAGCTTTAGTGAAAACTGTCACAAACGGAAAAAAATCAATACAAAGGGAGCTGCACTGTGTTGATGTTCAGTCAGCCAGAAAGGGCCAAGCTTTTAACATATTGATGCTAGAACCTTCTTAGTTAAAGCTGTATCTTTTATTATTCAAAAAAGAATTCAATTATTTTTCATTTGCATTTTTTCTTTTATTTTTATCACACATAAAATAAGCTTACAGCTATAGTTGGTAATCCTGTTCAGAAAATTTTTTGGTTATATGTGGAAGGAATTTTAAACAATAACTGACTTCCTGGAGTTACTGAATAAGGAAACGGTGGAGTGATGAAGTTCCAGCACTTTTATTGAGAAACAGAGCAGATATCACATAGATGGAAAGTAATCACACCCCACGGTCCCGCTGCAGTCTGCGTCTGCCTGTTCCTGCCCCTCTTCCTCCCCGGCTTCCCCTAAATACCCCACAGCTGTACTATGAGATAACAACAGATACAGTCATATTGGCAGAGCCGAGGAGCTGAACTGCAGCGCCTTGTGTGTGACCTTCTCCGAGTTGGCGTTAGGCCATAGTGACTTCAGAATAATATTCCCATAAGATTATATCGGGTGAAATGGTTCTTTCATCCTGAGAGTAGTCAATACATTATGTATTCAGAAAAAGGAAAAGAAATTAGACCCTTTGTGAAAGCCACAGGCTTGTAAAAACACTGCCCAATTGATTGGTCCTGCCCATGCCTCCCTCTGTCCCCAAGTTCCGGGGGTATCCCCTTATCTATCGGTTGTCCAACATGCATTGTGACGGGCCCACGTAACGCCAATGTGCGTGCACGTTTCTTCCTAATTTCTGCTTGCTGGCACACTTCTAGTGTTTATGCATCCAGTTAGTTTGAGTGTTAGCTGTTCAGTGTAGCTCTGCCGCTTTTGAAAATGGCTGAGAGTCGCAAGAAGCTAACTGCCTGACAAATTTATGAGAAAAAGAGGAAGGCCTCAAAAGACAGAAATAAAACCACATTGTATTTGGGAGATTTTTTCACGCAATCCCCCTGAGGAGCAGAAGAGCAGGTAATGTGGCCTTGCACATGTGCAGTTATTCAAAAAGGGACTTGAGCGTTTCTTACTTACATTTTCTCAAACATCGCAGACTCTATCTTTAAGTAATTAAGTAAAAAAAAACTGCTAAATGTGCCAATGTTTTATCTGAGTACTCGATTAATCGTCAGAATAATCCATTACAAAAATAATTGTTTATGACAGCCCTATATTAGACCCTGAGGACTATTTGAATACTTTAAGCTTTCAGGAAGCGTTGTTGGTCAGTGCAACCAACTGATTTCATGGAGGAGAAACATTTGTGGAGCTCTGCAGCATATTAAAGAATCCTACACAGCAGAGAGAAAAGTTATGTTAAAAATCTCAGCTGACAAGAAATGAAGGATTTCAGAGAAGTTGTGTACACTATAGCATGTAAGGCGTGCAGCTTTGCAACTGGGGGTAACATGGATACGTTGTTTAGTCTTTAGATGAAGTAGTATGAAAACGATGCAGACATAAATGTATTAAAACGTCTCCTGGAGCACTAACGCTGAGACCAAAAAGAAAACAGAGAATGCAGTTTCTCAAGAACCGTTAAAAGAAAGTGCATAGAATGTCAAAAAAAGCCGATATTAATACGGTTTTTAAGGGGTGTTGTACACAAAGTTAGACATGGAAAAAAATTAACAAATTACAGAAACACAAAAACAAAATTTTAACAATGAAGGAAAAATGAACAAAATGAATACAGTATAATGCAAAAATGCATTTTCTGCTTTAGGGGGAAAAGTGTGTAGAGAAAAAAAGATTAACCAAACTTACTGCTTTTTTGTTTTCCTTTTTTTCTTTTAGTGTTGCCTTATTCAGTAGAGAGTGGCAAGTAGCCTATAGAACAGAGATGAGCACAATCATGGTCACAGCACTAGATACAAACAGCAAACTTAACAGTCCATGACATAAGTTAAGGTCACTAACTGAGAGGCCAAAGTTACTTTAAATATTTACAAAGCTGCTTAGCAGTTGTACAGCCTATTAATAAATGAACTGTTATAGATGTATGTTCCTAGTCAATTTAGAAAAAGGAAAACCTAACATGGAGTACCCCCCCCCCCCCCACCACCACCACTACCACCACCCAAAAAGAGACGCATACACCAAGGAAGAAAAGTGGGCGAAAGCCTCTAGAGGTTAGAAAGTTCTAACCTAATAAGTAATAAGAAGACTTATTCATACCATAAATAGTATGCTTTGACAAACTTCCCTCCTACTCACTGCATGAAAAGTGGGATATTTGGCAGTTATTGGTACATAAAATTGCTTTGAAACTCATAATTAACTGCTGTGTAAGGCAGTATTATGTGCATCGAAAACTGCCAGTAATTGGTGGGAACTTTGTTAATCAGTGTTGCCTTCATGACCCTCCTCTCTTCAGGTGAAGGGGAGGCTTTCACATGCAGAAAGTTGCTGTAAACCAGAGGTCACGGATTAGCGGACCAGGGTCCGGATCCGGACCCACCTGCTTGCTAATCCGGACCCAACCTGATTTAAAACATTTATATATTACTGCATGTTGTCCAATGACAGTGTCTAACTCAGGGGTTAAAGTTCTCCGTCGCTGCGACGGATTTCCGTCATTTGGAAATTGAGCGCAAAAAGTCCCGTCTAGACTTTTTATTCAACATTATAATCTGAAGCTGCTCTCAACCAATCAAACCTGGCAGAGCCGGGACATTAGCCAATCAGAAAGAGAGCAGGGCGGGTCTTTCCAAAACGGACATTGCCAGTCTGAGGTCTATCGGTGTTCATCATTTTAACTTTTGGGAGAGCATTTTAAACTGGCCACAGATGGTATGAATGAAAGTAGCGGTGGTCAAAGTTTTCTTTGGATTTATGCGAACCAGCAGGTCAGAAAGTTCACCGGAATGAACAGCTGACAACAACTTCCCTCGATAAGCGTGTCAATCTCCTCCTGCAGTTAATTAATTAATTATTTCCACCTGTGGCCATGTCGTCTGTCAGCGTTTATTCCCTCACTGATAAACGCGGCGACCAACCAGGGATCTCCTCGTGATTCGCTATTATCTTTTATTTAAAACACAAAGAAGAGTAACGCGCTAGCTCAGGCTAATTTAGCATGACCCTTGAAGAAGAAGAGTCGGAATGTGAAACGATGTGGCGCATTTGACTGGGTTAGATTCGGAAAATGTAAAAAAAAAAAAAAAAAAAACCTGCGCTGTTCTGAAACAAAGAAGGCAGAGCTTCATCGGCTGTCAGTCAGTATGCAACAGTGTTCACCTGATGAGCAGCTGCGCTCCAGGACACTAAATAAAATGACAAGGATTTTGATGCTCACAGATTGTTAAGAAAACTACATCAAAAAGATAAAACAAATAAACTGCAGCTACAACATGGACTGGAGAACGGGTTCTAACTGGGTGAGGCCAGAGAAAGGCGATTCTCAGTGAGTTTTTTTATTAAGTTAAAGTGGAGCGCGGACATAGGGTTCATCCTGGACAGGTCTCCAGTCACTGGCTAAAATATAACCATTTTATTGAACTTCAAAAAAGTTAAATCATGCCTGTAATGATTAATTGGTGAACAATAACGAGCACAGCAGGGACTTATTATTGTCATGTGCAATCTGTGTCAAATTAAAATGTATTATGTCATGATAGTGTTGGTGATGTGTCCTGCATTTCCAAGGCTGTGTTTGCCCTGTATGATCATAAAATTGGTTTATATTGAATGTGACAGGGAGGCAGTGGAGTTGATGTACAGATGTGAAGTAGATGATGCAATGATGAAGCTGCTGTCTTTGTACTAGCTGCAGTTTATGGAGGGTTTCTGGAGGACAGGGAGGAAAGGGAGCTGGGATTGTAAAGTGGACTGTGGACCAGTTTGTCAACAGTGTGAATGAAGAACTTGATGCTGCAGAGATGAAAGTAACCCAGATGATGATGTGGATGTGGAAAGTGATGGAGAGGCTGTCAAGGATGACGCAAAGGCTCTAAAGCTGAAAGGTGGCAGAGATACAGAAATTTTCAATGGATATTTTAAAAGTACCAGATTTAGTTGACTTTGCACACTAAGCAAGTGAGCCAACTAATGCGGCATGATGTCCACGCCCCGGCAATATATGGGCTTGCGAGAAAATGTTTTCAGTCAAACATTATTTTTGCTTCAACCCCTGTGCTAACTTCACTTGCACTGCTTCTCTTGTTAATATGGCAAAGCCCTCCGGAGCGTTCCCAAACATATCCGCTTGCTGATACATACGGAGAAAATAGCTCATTTAAAGGCGCAGAACGAATGAGCACCTTGATATGTGCTTGAGGTTGGCTTTGTTGCCAATCAAACCCAGGTGTAAAATCCTTGCAGGGCAGCCTAAAGCTCACTTCTCTCATTAAGCCATAAAAAAGAAATTAAAAAAAGTTCAGTTGTTTTATAAAAGATGTGAAAGTCAAGAAATTGTCTATATACCAAACTGTGAAAGATTGTGGTTCTCTATTTCAAAAAGCACTTTGGATTTTAAAATAGAAAAACGTTCTATTTTTATGTTATTTTTTTGTTTAAAAAGTCAATGTATAAGGTGGATGCATAAACATTTTATTTCAGTGTTAAATACTGTTTAAAGTAATGGATTGTAATAAAAAATGTGTCCGGACCTTTACTGGTTGTTGATTTTCTTTATTCGGACCCCGCTGATTTTTAATTAGTGACCCCTGCTGTAAGACATGCAAATGTAAATCCAAGTACTCACCACTGGTCTTGGTGAATACCTTCTGTAACCTCATGCTTACATTTTAAGGGGATAGTGTGCAACTAATTTGGCTTTTTATTAGCAAAAATCAAGTATTGCTTTCATAAATACTTATTCTGCCAAAGTCTAATAACAATCTAATCAAAAATGAAAGCGTTCTCACAGCTTAGAATTAGTTGTTTATAAATACATAGGTGGCGGTGCACTCAATGGAAGACGGAATGTTGCGTCGACATTTTTGATTACTCTGGCCAAAAGGGGACAAACTTGTTAGCCTTACGCTTTTTACCTATCTGTCTTCTGTATGAAGATGTGCTGGAGTAGATATGGAGGACCATCCATATTCTTTTCCCAGCGAGAGGGAAGAGAAGGTAAACAAAAAAAGAAAAAGAAGTAATAACCAAGAGAAAACAAGAGTCTATATCGGCGCAGCTATAATTACCAGATGGAGTGGAGATAATTCATGTGGAAGCGCGGATTCAAAATGGATGAGGAGGTTGCAGGCGTTCTGCTGTACAGATAAATTAATTTAACAGTGAAGTTAATTTTGCTGTTATGTTAGAATCAGGGCCATGTAATCCAGCAACCAGTGTCTGAAATTAACTTCCTGATTCACCGGCCCAGTTGGCCGGTAGATGTAAAAATCAACCGGCCAGGCATATTTTTTACCGGCCAAAATATTAATCCTGACCAGACCTCAATTTGTATCAAAAATTAAGAGTGAGATTATGTTAATTTTCGGGGGGTGTGGTTGGGGGCGTGGCTGTCTGGACCCTGGAAGAGAAATCTTTGTTTCCTGACTTTAATAAGAAAATATTGTAATTGATTATAAAAGACACAATAAGAATTATCACATTTACATCCAGGCAATAAAAAACACTACAGATTATCATTATTCTATCCGTGTTGGTCTCATTTGTGAATGAGGCAGAGTTTCATCAAGCCTATACGGTTCAACATTTTTCTCTCAACTGCCACACTTAAAGCACACAGGGGTTCACGCTGCGTCTCCAGCTGCTGGATTTTAACCTTGTGCGCTGCGCGCGAGGGATAAACAGTGGGGAAAATGCATAAATGAAGACTGTAACGGGCTCCTTTAGAGGGAAGAGAATGAATAATGGGTCTGAGTTGAAGCCCCTGATTTTACAAGTTCCTTAAAAATTCCACACCTTTATTACATGTAACGTAAATTTGCGCACCTGAATTCAAGCGCAAGGCAGCAGCCCACCGAAGCACCACTGGCTCTGTGTCGTTAAATACAAAAGAGCATTAAACATAGCTACTGACTCTCCTATTGATTTTAATTGGGACATTTTGGTACGAGTCGAAGGACATTAAACGCAGTGATTCACGTTTTGAAGGCTGGTCGCTGACAAAAGCACCTGGCTCCGAGGGAAGGGAGGAGAGAGGCGCAGTTACAGCGCTGAGGCACTGTAACTGCGCCTCTCTCCTCCCTTCCATCGGAGCGCACGTATTTCAATGCAGAATTTATAAAAACGAAACTTATAAACAGACTAATGGGCATATTAGACTGTATCTGGTTAGCAGATCTGTTTTCTGATCCAGCGTGCAGCCATGACTGGTTATGAATGAAGGCTTTATCTGGGAGCCGCTCTCCCCAGAAATAAGATGTGAAATAAGATGAACCAGCTCCGCAGAAGGCGGGTTAGACTGAGCTCTGTGAACGAATCATCTGCAGCCCAGATGGGCTTTGTTATCAAGTGAGAATGCTATACAGCAGGGGTTTTCAAATTTGTTGAAGGTGAGCCTCCCCTAGGAATAGGTAAAGATAACCACGCCCCCCCCCCCAACCACAAACCTAACCCACACACGTCCCTGCAGTAAATGCATCTTTCTTTCGTGTTCCTGGAATGCTGCGTTTCAAAACCAACTGATAGCCCAACACATGTTTTTTATTGTATGTCTTTTAACAAAGTACATTCATTAAAAAAGGCCTATTCATAAAATATCCATCCAAATATTTTCATTTTATGTGCTACTTTTACTGAAACATCACGGACAGAGGGCCTACTTTTAAAATTGAACTGTCATTAGAGCAAATTCATAAACTATTGTTTTCAACAGCAGACAAACTGACCTAAACAGACGCCAATGATAAACTGAACTCACGTCAACAGGAGACGTCAACTGAAATAATAATAATAAAAAAGATAACCTGAATTTAACAGATGTCAACATATTACATATTCCGATTTACATATTTAGGCTAATTATACACAATTTAAACCTATTGCTATTTTAACAAACAAGTATTTTATTAGATATTATTTCTTATCTGGTGTATTTCTGATGTTTGGCACTTTGTTTTACCTTTTGTTAAAGTGCTCTTTAAATAATGATGACAATGATAATGATTATGATCAGAATAAACTTTTGCATCACCTCCCAGAAGCTGGAAAGAAAAGAGACAGCTGGTGTTAAGCGTTCAATGGGCAGGTCCAGCGCGCGAGGTGCGCAGGTCCAGCGCGCGAGGTGCGCAGGTCCAGCGCGCGAGGTGCGCAGGTCGCGCGAGCTGCGCAGGTCCAGCGCGCGTGCAAAGTCGCGTGCAGAGATGGAACTGAGCGCGAGCACAGAGCGTGGGTTGAGAAGAGTTTTTCAGAGTTGAGTGCGCGCCAGACCGGTTTTGAGCGGGCGCGTGTTGTCTCACTGCGCGCTTGGATTGGTTTCTGCGTGATCAAACAAAAGGCACAAATATCTTCTTCTCCAGCACATTCTTCGCGCCTCCCCTGTGAATCTTTGGCACCCCCCAGGGGAGGCGCGCCTCACCTATTGAAAACCCCTGCTATACAGCATTCTCACTTATTAAGTTCCTTCAGGTCTTCATTATTATTCCGTACGTTTTTCGGCATCTAACTACTCCTGCATACTTCAACCGATTTAAACAATTTTCGTATCAAAACGTTCAGCTCGTTCACGACATTACTGCTATGTCTTTTGGTAATTATAACTTTTATAATATTTAAAATATTTAACTTTTTGTGAGTTTTTTGCTCTCATTGAAATTGAATGGAGAATCCTTCAAATTCTTCAAATTTTTCAGCTTTTTGACAGCTTACTGCTTCAGCCTACTTTCAGCTAGAAACGCCATTCAACTTTTAAAATGTTCAAATAACCGTCAGCTATATTCAGCTCCTTCAGCTTTTTCATATCTTTCACCATTTTCATATAGTACCTCCTTAAAATAATTTTAGCTTTTCAAGAAATTCAGAAAAATGAATGCGTTGCTATGGTTGCTAGGGAGTTCATTTAGAGTGGCCACTCTAACGATTCTATAGATTTTCCTTCTCTGAACAACTTCTTCCTACTCACTCAATTTTCACTCTATTCAGATAAATTATACATCAAAACGTAGGAATTTTTGTCTGGATTCTGGAAATGTAACCCTCATTGATGTAGCATTTATAGATTTTTCGCAAATCACCCCAGAGCACCACGAAGCCAGAAAGCTCTCCATTGATTTTCTTTGGAGGTGTGGTGAAAAATCACACCTGACATTCCCAAGCGACACATGTTTTCGCATCGTCGCTACTCCTAAACCGCTTGATGTACAGGCATGAGACTTTCACACATTCATGTCCAGACCCTTCTGGCGCTCATATAAAAGGAATTTTGTCGATAAATGTTACGGTTTTGCCGCAGGAATAATTTGTTTGGGAGTAGCGTTTTGGAAAAATGCTAAAACAGGATCAAACTTCCATCCCCCCAAATGAGGCACTTTTCTACATCGTCGCTACTCCTAAATCGTTTTATGTACAGGCATGAGACTTTCACACATTCATGTCCAGACCCTTCTGGCACTCATAAAAAAAGAATTTTGTTGATAGCTGTTACGGTTTTCCCGCAGGAACAATTTGTTCCGGAGTAGTGAATGTAAAACATCCCGAAAACGCTTTGGAGCTTCATTCTTCCACATCATCCACTTTTTTTACATCGTTGCTGTGCCTACACTGATTTTTGTACAAACATAAAAATGGGCTCCATAGTCCTCAAAAGCCTGCTGATACTCACAGTGAAAGAATTATTTTGATATCTCTTATACTTTTTCAGCTACAGCAATTTGTTCGGGAACCTTTTTAGAGGATTTCTGAAATTCGCTAAAAATCCCCTTTATATCATAATTTTTTACGCCTTTATTAAACTTTTTCCAGCAAAATCCGATAGCTTCTCTTCTTCCCCTATCCGTTACGAAATAAACGCAGAAAAAATTACGTCTCTACCATTTACGGATCAGGAGATATGGAGCGTTGTTCGAGGCAAAGTTCTCCATTATAACCCAATAGGCAGACTGACGCAAAGTGTCTGCTCTTCTGTAGACTGGCCCGCTGCAGGTGTGTGAGAGAGTTTCCATGACGACGGAACTCTGAGAGGGAGAGGCTCCATTGAGATAGAATGGCAACTTTCGACGCTCACTGCAGTTGCTGTGATTAATGTAGGAATCTGAAATTCGCACAGTCACTTCCTTAAAATTTTCAAGTGACTTTCAGCCATGTGTCACTTTTCTGTCCCATTTTGGATTTCACATGCTTTCCTATTGGGCCTTTGCTTCCAACAGGACCTGGCATGATGCCCAGACACGACCCAATTGGCCAATACAGCACCACCCACCTGTGGGAAATGGCGCTACTGACCGTTTTGGTCAAATGTTGAGTTCTGGGCCCAGATGTGGTGAGGCTGAGTTGCTAAAGGAGGCCAATCTAACCCATGAACTTTGGTCATGTTTGGTGACAAAGTATTGAAACCCCTTTTTGAGGCACTTCCCAGTACAGGATTTGGACCAAACTGACAGAGTACAAACACCCGGTGATACTGAACACAACCATGCTAGCGGGTAATGGTTAGCATGTTGCTAACCAGAAGTAGCTTTAGGAAGGTCCTACCAACTTCTGCTTAGCTGGGGTTGTTCTGCCTTTACAGACAAATAGAGGGCTACAGCTGTGAGGGAGTCTCCATGACAACGCTGCTAGCCAGAGGCTTCTAGGAGGTCCATTGACTTAACATGGCACCTTTCAACGGCCACTGCGGGTGCTGTGAAGACCGTAGGAAGCTGAAATTTGCAGTGTTACTTGCCGTTAGTATTTTTGACGATACCACGAGGCAGGCGCCTTGCTAAATTTCTTCAGAAATTTTATAGTTGTTCTTAATCTTCAAATTCTTCAATTTTTTAAAATGTTTCAAATTTTTCAAATTCCTTCAAATTTTTTCAAATTCTCCAAATTTCTTCAAAATTTTCAAATTCTTCAAATTTTTCAAATTCATTCAAGTTTTTTCAAATTTTTCAAATTCCTTCAAATTTTTTGCAAATTTTCAAATTTTTCAAAATTCTTCAAATTCCTTCAAATATTTCAAATTCTTCAAATTTCTTCAAATTTTTTAAATTCTTCAAATATTTCAAATTCTTCAAATTTTTTAAATTCTTCAAATTTCTTCAAATATTTCAAATTCTTCAAATTTCTTCAAATTTTTCAAATTCCTCAAATTTTTCAAATTTCTCAAATTTTTCAAATTCTTCTATTTCTTCAAATTCTTCAAATATCTTCAAATTCTTATTTTTTTCAAATTCTTCAATTCTGATTTCAATGTTTTCTGCATCTTCTGCTCAATCATTCTGCAGATTAGCATTCTCACTGCTGTTTCGCAGGAACAGCTTTTTCTATTTTTAATTTTATTTTTAATTTATGTGGTACAAAGATTTACTCGCCATGTGGCAGCTAGCCCTCTGAAATTCACTCGCCAAACGGGAAATTTACTCGCATTTGGCGAGTGTTAATTTCGGACCCTGCCAGCAACTACTCTGTCCTGCCAGCAGAGACGGCTAGTTTGTTTGTCTTTGTCTCCCTCGCACTTCACTTCACCATAGCTATTAGCAGTAGCTTGGTACCAGATACATGGAGGACATACTTGCTGACATTGTCACTTTTATGATACTCCACGGCTTCTGTAGTAGTCATTACTCGCTTAACGGCGAGGTTGTTTGTAATTCATTTAACACACCGCTAGATGGGTGATTTAGCAATGTTGTGTTGATGCAAGGGACTACAAAGGTTTAAAGTAAATTGTTTTTATTTTCTTTGGTTTAATAGAATTGGGTGCTCATATTCCTTGTAATCTCTTTAAGACTTATTCCATCAAAATCTGTGACTACACATGAAACGATTGAGGAAACATTCAAACAAGTTAAAATTGACAAGAAATTATTTTAATTTATATTACATGATAATATAAATTTGCAGTAAAATTACAATAAATTCGAGTTTGACCGGACAAAACAGCTCCCATGTCTTCTGTGTCAGAGCAGGCAAATATAAACAGCTATTATGATTATGTTCAGATTAATATAGATGCCTCAAAATATTCAGCTGTAAAGATTGGAATAGCCATTATTGTACCAGATTTTTAAGTAGCTGAAGGAAAACAAATTACAAATGGGTTGTCACTATACATAGGGGAAATATTAGGATTATTATTAGCAGTAGAGGTACTGCTAATTACTGATTGTAAAAATGGTCCTCAATAAATATGGTCATTGTGTATTAATTCTAGACTCAACATTTCAGTTGCAGTGTATGTGTATACATTCCACACTGTTGTTATCCGACCCCCAGTTGGTCATGACAGATGGCAGTTCACACTGAGCCTGGTTCTGCTTGAGGTTTCTTGCTGTTACAGGGGAGTTTTCCTCTTTCCTCGCTGTCACTATATGCATGTATGAGGGACTGCTGCAAAGTCAACGACACACTGCAAGCAATTGTCCCCTGTGACAACATGCTCATCCAGGGGGCGTGAGTGCTTCAAGTTAATGACTTGATGCCATCTGTTGGGTTTCCTTTGACAGAGCAGTAGTTGCTAATCAACTAAGTGAACATTTACAAAGTAATAACCTATTTGAAGAGTTTCAGTCAGGCTTCAGAGCTCATCAAAGCACTGAAACAGCTCTGGTGAAGGTCACCAACGATATTCTCATGGCCTCAGATAATGGAGTTGTGTTGAGACTTGTCCTGTTAGATCTCAGTGCTGCATTTGATACAGTTGATCACAATATTCTCCTAGACAGACTTGAACATACTGTAGGGATTAAGGGGAAAGCATTAGGCCGGCTTAAATCTTATGCGTCTGACAGATTCCAGTTTGTTCATGTTAATGAATAAATCTTCTTCAAACTCTAGGGTCACTTGTGGAGTACCACAGGGTTCAGTCCTTGCGCCAATTCTCGTTACTACATATATGCTTCCGATTTGCAAAATTATCAGATAGCATGGGATTAATTTCCACTGTTATGCTGATGACAGCTATATTAATCCATAAATCCTGATGAATCCAATCAATTACTTCGACTACAGGCATGTCTTGCCAACATTCAAAGCTGGATGACCTTAAATTTCCAGCATTTAAATTCTGACAAGACAGAAGTTGTAATCTTTGGACAAGAGTCCTCAAAAAATAAACTTCTTAATCACTTAATCTGGATGGCATTAACTTGGCCTCTGGTAATAAAGTAAAAAATCTTGGTGTTATTTTTGACCAAGACATGTCATTCTCCCATTTTAGCTTCCCTTCATTGGCTTCCTGTCAAATCAAGAATAGAATTTAAAATTCTCCTTCTCCCGTATAAAGTCCCTAATAATCAAGCTCCATCATATATCAGAGCTCTGATTACCCCGTATGTTCCTAACAGAGCACTTCGATCTCAGACTGCAGGTCTACTGGTGGTTCCTAGAGTCTCTAAAAGTAGAATGGGAGGCAGATCCTTTAGTTATCAGGCTCCTCTCCTGTGGAACCAACTCCCAGTTTTGGTCCGTGAGGCAGACACCGTGTCTATTTTTAAGACTAAGCTTAAAATTGTCCTTTTTGACAAAGCTTATAGTTAGAGTGGCTTATGTTACCCTGAGCTATCTCTATAGTTATGCTGCTATAGGCTTAGGCTACTGGAGGACATCAGGGTCTATTTCTCTCACTCTGCTGAGTTCTCCTACTGTTCTCCCATTTGTATTGCTTGTCGTCATTTCAGCTTTTAACTTTTTGTTCTCTCTCTTTTTTTCTGCATAGTAGATACACCTGGTCTGGCGTTCTGTTAACTGTGACATCATCCAGGGAAGACAGATCACCTGTTATTACCATATAATGTAGCACAGATTCCTGGATCAATCAGTGTTTCTGTGCTTTTTGTCTCTCTTGTTGTGTCTCTGCTCTGTCTTCTCTGACCCCCAGTTGGTTGAGGCAGATGACCGTTCATACTGAGCCTGGTTCTGCTGGAGGTTTTGCTCCCTGTTAAAGGGGAGATTTCCTCTCCACCAGCGCTTCATGCTTGCTCAGTATGAGGGATTACTGCAAAGCCATGGACAATGCAGACGACTGTCCCTGTGGCTCTACGCTTCTTCAGGAGGAGTGAATGCTGCTTGTTGAGACTTGATGCCATCAACTGGGTTCCCTTAGATAGGAAATTGTTTTTGACCAATCTGTATTATCTGACCCAATCTGTATAATTTGATTGCATTTGACTTTGGAAAGTGTCTTGACATGACATGTTTCATGAATTGGCACTATATAAATAAAATTTAATAAAATAACTAGCTCTCCAAGGACCACCCTCCTTGTGAAAAAAACAATTAATGCAGCTCAGTAAGAAGAAGAAAAAGCAATGTTGCCGGGTTAGAACACTAGCTAGGCCAAATGGGGCTCGAAATGGCACCTGATTTTGCAATTCATTGTGGGATGCGGGCGCCATTTTCCGGGGCAACTTGGCTTTTGTTCACATTGCTGATTTGGATGCCGTGCTGTGTGAGAGAGACACAACATGCTAAAAAAAATTGACCGTATTAAAGAGATGAGCAATGGACTGTGAGACAAGCTAGACCCTGTACTGAAGGTTCATTATCACAAAAAAAACTCTAGGATCTGTGGGATCGAGCCATATGAGCATGACAAATGGACAGAGGATTTATATGACCTGCTACTGCCCACTCAGAAACTAAGCTTGCTTTATATCTTGTCATTACATTTATTTTCATTCCAGCAGTAATTCAGAAATGTTTATTGACAAAGCAGCTTTAGGAGAGTCCAAAATCTCAGAATTCTTCATTTTTTCGAGAATTTTAAAGAGAAACTTAATTTCAGAGATACGTGAACACAGCTTCACCTCACAGTGCTCCTCCTCAGCTCTGGGTTCTGCCAGGCAAATGTGTTTAAAATTATTTTAAGCCTGGCATCCACTTTGTATTTATGTTGGAAATATCTAGGGGCCTATCAGTTAATTTATTTAAGCAGGGAATATTCACAAAGAATCTTCTTTACTCTCACTTTGTTTGTTACCCTTAGATCACTAGGCTAGTGATAGCTTTTAGCATTGTCTGCTAAAAGCTCCATGTGTAACATCATAACAAGCTTTGAGAAACACACATGCCCATTATTACTTTTAAATTACTTCAGTTAAAATGAAATATCACAGATAACCTCCAAGGAGTGAGAAAATTGTATGATGTAATGTGTAAATTAATCTCCTAGGAGATTAATAGAGGCTCTCGTTTACTCCTACTGTTTTTGCTAGCCTCAGCTGGCTAGGCTTGTACCCTTCTTAAAGCTCTGTGTTAAACAGCACAACAAGCTTTGATTCAAACTTACCAGTCTAACTATAGTAGGTACACCTGGCCTGGCGTTCTGTTAGCTGTGACATGATCCGGGGGGTGGAGATTGGGGGGCAGATCATCTTCCATTACCATATAACATAGAAAGGATTCCTAGATCAACGCTTCTGTGCTTTTTTTTTTTAATTATGAATTATTCATGCTGATTGGTGTTAAATGTTTCCATTGATGTTTTCGCCTTAAATCACTTGAGTGTTGCTTTAGATGTATGCTTTCGGGTCGTTGTCCTGTTGGAAGGGGAACCTTCATCCCCCTCTCTAGTCGCAGGCAGACTGACAGGTTAACCTCATGTATTTAGCACTATCCATCAGTCCCTTGGCCAGTTTCCCAGTTCCTGCAGCAGAAAAACACTCCCACAGCTTGATGCTGCTGTTTTGTCATCAGGGTATGAGGGAGGAATCAAAAGGAATGTCACACATCCACGCAGAGACAGCCTCTCCCGTTGGCATTCTTCGAACCAGGTCATTGCTGATGTAATTCAAGTGTGTTTTTATGGTTATAACAAACGTTATCTCCAATTCAAGTGTATGAAAATTGCCGATAATTACTTTGAATGTTTCACCAGGAGCTCAAGGTAAAGAGGGTGCACAGTTTCAAGTGTCTAGGTATCCATATCAGTGAGGACCTCACCTGGACACAACACCTCGCTACTGATTAAGGAGGCTCAGCAGCAGCTGTACCTTTTGAGGAGACCAAGGAAATTTGGTATGGCTCCAAAAAACACTCAGAAACCTTCACAGCTGTATCGTTGACAGGATCTTGACCAGCTGCATTACAATCTGCTATGATACCACTACTGTAGTGGATCAGAAACACCTGCAGAGGTCAGTGGCAAAAATCAGCAGGACTCAACTGCAAAGCATCTATCACTCCTGAGTCAGAAGAACCACCATATTCCTTAAAAACCACATCTACCCTCATGCACTAAAGATATAGAGCTGCTAACTGTTGGGTTAAGACCTTATCTCCTCCTTAGGTAGTATTCACAAGTTCTCGCTATAATAGTGAATGCTCCCCCTCCCCATCTCCAAACACGAAGGCAGCCTGTGACATCATCCATACAATTACCAGCAAACTGCAAACACTCCAGAGCCCTTTTTTCTAATCTCAGGAGATGTTAACCATGTATCCCTGTCCACCACCCTCTCTACCTTTAATTAGAATGTTATCTGCGAACAGTGGTGCGCACATCTGACCAAAACGTTAGCTTCGCAAACTCATATTCTCTACACAAAAATATTAGCTCCACAGCCGTTAAACAGATGATAAATAAGGAAATTTGAGGGAGCTAACACTAGCCGCTAACCGTTTACAAACGGCTGTTTGTTAGGGGTTATTTAACAATTCTGACAAAAAGTGTGGCGCGCACACAGTGCACATGACAAACGTGCACAGAGCTGCATATTTGAGGGGATAGTTGTTTTAGTTCAGGATAAATTACTTTTAAGCTTTAACTTTTACATGGTAGTTGAATCTTATGAGAATCTTCTGTGTCCAAACCACAGCATTTAGAAAAAATGTTGCCTGTGAGACGGGAAGCCGCTCCAGTTATTGCCAGAGGAATAAGCTTTACTACCGTTACCTTGTAATTTTACAATTTGTAAAAAGCACTGATTTTTAAAATGGGTTTTTGTGGGAGACGTGACTCTTATCGTTGTAGAGAAGTCTGTTGGATGTGTTTTGCGAGCCAGGACATGACGTAAATGGGGGCTGAATAGCTTGGTGTGAATGTCATGGGTGAATGTCATCGTACTTACAGTTATCGAAGCCCAATAAAATGGAGGTTAACAAGTCCGCAAAAAAATTCTAAAATTAGCTTGAATGATGCAATGAACAAAATGTTAGCCAAGCAAATATCTTTTTTTGCATTTCTGTGACCACCACTGCTTGCAACACTAGAAACAATAAAACACTACTACTGTATGTAAACTGCAAAGAGGCATACAGCTCCTCAACCCTCCCTCCCCTGGGTGGCTCAGATCATAACCTGGTTCACCTCCAGCGTGTGGATAAATTCCTTGTACACAGGGAACCATCTGCAACATGCACAGTATGAGGAGGCTGAAGGAGCCCTGCGAGACTGCTTTCTAGACCAGCAGGACCATGTTAAATGCAGGGAAAACAAAGGACTTTCACATCTGCAGACCAACCCCAATGGCACCAGTTAACATTCAGTGACCTGATGTTGAAATAGTGAACTCTTATAAGTACCTGGGTGTTAACCTTAACAATAAACTGGACTGTCAATACACGGATAGTCTTTACAAGATGGGTCAGAGCAGACTCTACCTGCTGAAGACTTTTGGAGTGCAAGCTCCTGAGAACCTTCTTAAACTCTGTGGTGGCATCAGCCATCTTCTATGGTGGGGTTTGTTGGAGCAGCAGCTTATCTGTAGCTGATAGGAACCTGGAAAATCTTTGCATATCATAAAATTAGGTCCACAAATATAAAATATTTTGTACTGAATTAGAAAAAAAAAGATTGACAAAAGTCAGCCTTTTATTAATTGCTAAACTGATGTGGAACAGAGGGGGTTAAGGGTAGCTATAAAGTCAGGGTTCTCGCCAGCGAATTTCAGCGCAATGGACTTAATTACGCTGAAATTAGACCTTTGCTCTCATTTTTGACGAGGGTAACAGTCAGTACGACACAAAGAGCAACATACTTTGAAGCAATCAACTGGTTCCCTTATATAGGAAATTTTTGACCAATCTGTATAATATGATTGATTTGACTTTGTAAAGTGCCTCGAGATGACATGTTTCATGAATTGGCGCTATATAAATACAATTGAATTGAATTGAATATGAAATTTAGAAAAGCTATTGAAAGTGAATAAGAGAAGTCATAAACCTCCCAGACAACATAAGCTAATGTATACTGAAGCAGTGAAACGATACTGACATTTGTGCTCCCTTTCTAAGTGATTTTTGTGTCAGTTATTGTACATACATTATTCCCGCTTTCTTTCACTATATGATCCCATGTGACTGCTAACGGTAAATCATGTCACCTTCAAAGCGGTGTAGACGTTTTGGTAGACGGTGTCATATCACGTCGTTCTTCCCGGTAGCCGCAAAGCACAAGTTACCTGACGGTAAGTCCACTAATGACGAGGAGCAAATTGACTGGCCTGTGACATACAGTACTAGGACTGTGTCAGTCATCGACAGAGGCATGGTTTCTGCTGAAGAGTCCAAGGCAGTGGGAGTGTCGAGAAAACGAATGTCTGGGATCAACTCAGCATGGAAAGTAACCTTCCAATGGCTGGAAATAACTCCAGATAACGCTGGTAGACCTTCACAATGGGGTATTGGTTCTCACTTTTAAACCTTTGACTATACTTTTATTTTGGCCATGCCATTTATGACAATGATTTTAGACAAACATTGACACATTTATTATTACTATTATTATTCCATGAAAAGGCCTCTGTGCATTACACACACACACATATACATAAATAGATATATATATACTACCGTTCAAAAGTTTGGGGTCACATTGAAATGTCCTTATTTTTGAAGGAAAAGCACTGTACTTTTCAATGAAGATAACTTTAAACTAGTCTTAACTTTAAAGAAATACACTCTATACATTGCTAATGTGGTAAATGACTATTCTAGCTGCAAGTGTCTGGTTTTTGGTGCAATATCTACATAGGTGTATAGAGGCCCATTTCCAGCAACTATCACTCCAGTGTTCTAATGGTACAATGTGTTTGCTCATTGGCTCAGAAGGCTAATTGATGATTAGAAAACCCTTGTGCAATCATGTTCACACATCTGAAAGCAGTTTAGGTCATTACAGAAGCTACAAAACTGACCTTCCTTTGAGCAGATTGAGTTTCTGGAGCATCATATTTGTGGGGTCAATTAAACGCTCAAAATGGCCAGAAAAAGAGAACTTTCATCTGAAACTCGACAGTCTACTCTTGTTCTTAGAAATGAAGGCTATTCCATGTGAGAAATTGCTAAGAAATTGAAGATTTCCTACAACGGTGTGTACTACTCCCTTCAGAGGACAGCACAAACAGGCTCTAACCAGAGTAGAAAAAGAAGTGGGAGGCCGCGTTGCACAACTGAGCAAGAAGATAAGTACATTAGAGTCTCTAGTTTGAGAAACAGACGCCTCACAGGTCCCCAACTGGCATCTTCATTAAATAGTACCCGCAAAACACCAGTGTCAACATCTACAGTGAAGAGGCGGCTGCGGGATTCTGGGCTTCACGGCAGAGTGGCAAAGAAAAAGCCATATCTGAGACTGGCCAATAAAAGAAAAAGATTAAGATGGGCAAAAGAACACAGAGGAAGACTAGCAAAAAGTGTTGTGGAAGGATGAATCCAAGTTTGAGGTGTTTGGATCACAAAGAAGAACGCTTGTGAGACGCAGAACAAATAAAAAAATGCTGGAAGAATGCCTGACGCCATCTGTTAAGCATGGTGGAGGTAATGTGATGGTCTGGGGTTGCTTTGGTGCCATCTGATATTAAATTATAAATTTGTTTTTATTTTAAGAATGTTGTGCAGTGTCTGCATTTGAATAAAGGTGTGGAGTGACGTGCCATGCACAACCCTCATCAGAGCCAGCCTGACAAGACATGCCAAGTCAACCCAAAATCAGGAGGTTCTTGCTATTGCTGCTACTATCAAAGCTGCTGAGAAGACTGATGGTATATCCCAGTCATTCCAGAAGAAAGTCAATCTGGAGAGAATGGCATTCTTGGCAGCACTATGTGGGATATACTAGCTGACCAAGAATGAAGTAGCTCACACCACAAACTTTGGATATGATGAAGGAACTGGAACTGTCATATCTCACTCACTTGAAAAAGGTTCCTTTTATTTGCACACTCTTATTAAGAACAACTTTACATTTATAATTTGCCTGTTTTACATCTAAAAATTTAAGCCACTGAAGCTTTGAAAATAATTTTAATTTGTCTTATGATTATGCCTTTATGTACTTGCTCAAGCATTGGCCATTCTCTTTTGAAAGAATACTTTGTCTCTTTTGCAAAAAGTATTGTGTTGATGTCAGCACTGGTGCTGGTCTGTTCCATAAGTAAGCACACCTGCCCTGCTCCACCCTGCCTGCAATCATCCCTCACCGGTTCCACCTGTTCTCACCAGTATAAAACCTGCCGTAAGACCAGCCTGACCTGATCTGCCCTTGGACTTCCGAACCTGCCTGACCTGGACTGCCTGCCTGTGTACCCGACCTTATCTGCCCGTGAGTACTGGAACCTGCCTAACCCTGGTTAATCTCTGAGCCTGCCAGTTATTGGACCTGGACTGGACCTGTCTCTCAGATCTCCCTGTCTGTAATGCCGTTGGTTCTCTGCCTCCTGATACCGAACTCGGACCTCCTCTGCATAACAACCTTGGAAAGCCAAGAACGGACTGTCTGCCTGCCTGTCAGCTGCTCAACGGCTTCAGCCCCACAATCCCGGTCCACAGTCGGACCTCCGCCCCCGGACCTGTTCGCCTGCCTCAAAGCCGGCCCTCCAGGCTCTGGAATTCCGCCACCAGGTTAGTGATCCAGCCTCCCTCACACTTGCCCGTCACCACCAGCTGATGACTAACCTGTTGTCTCTGCCGCAGGGGATTTCCAGCCCGAGAGCGGGCAGCACGCTCTGAGTGCCCGCGCTTGTTTATCTTTTAATAAAGTTTGTTGAAACATCACTGACCTGTCTTGGTTCGAATCTTGGGTACAGTTCCTGTACGTTACAAGTATACTTGATTAGTTATTTGCCAATTTGATATCTTACTCTTCCAGGGTGAAAATGCAAAATACACATCGGTGGAGATTATGTGGGAGATAGTGAAGGTGCTGTCAGATGAACCCCGCCATCAAATCTTTTTTCCAGGTGGTCACCTCATTCCTGGGAATTCGGGACATCCCAAATGCCACAGCAGTCACTATCGTAAAAGCCATAAAGGGATATGTAGAATCTATAGTTGGTGTGGACATGACCAAGATGACAGGCTTTGGGTCTGATGGAGTGTCGGTTATGGTTAGCAACACAAATGGAGTGTCACATTATAGAGATGAGATGTTTTAGACAACTTTTGTGAAACCTATGATATTGGGAGTTATTCAACCTGACAAGACGAATGTGTGGGTTGTGGTTAGCGAAATTGGTGAATTATTCTTCACATTATACTGCATATTTCAGGGCTGCTAAGTAGGAGCAATGTCTTAGTAATCTTTTTTAGGCCTAAATTAAGACAAAGGTAGTAGATTACTAAATTAATTTATGCTTCACAAAGATATAACAAGTTAATAAATTTGAGTATAAAATTATAACACAGACACGATTGTGCTGATAATTCACTGTAATCCCACTAGTGGATATAATGTGGGCATGCACCCCTTTGTGCCCTTCCCTAATGCTCCCGATGACCTTGGGTCATCTAAATCCTATGGCTAATGAATGTCTAACTCGTATGAGTCCATAGAACCACAGGAGGCTTTCTGAGCTGGTTCTAGTGCGACTTGGTTCTACAGTGTCGCTCCACTCTGTTTAAAAATAAAAAATAACTTCATAAAAACTCTGAGAATCGCCTTTCTCTGGCCTCACCCAGTTAGAACCCGTTCTCCAGTCCATATTGTAGCTGCAGTTTATTTTTTTATTTATTGACGTAGTTTCCTTAATAATCTGCATGCATCTAAATCCTTGTGATTTTATTTAACGAGTGTCCTGGTGAGCAGCTGCTCCTGAGGTGGAGCTGCTGCTTATTGACTGACAGCCGATGCAGCTCTGCCTTCTTTGTTACAGAAAAGCGCAGGTGAAATTTTTTTACTTTTTCTGAATCAGACCCATTGAAATGCGGGACACTGTTTCACATTCCGACCGTTCTTAAAAAAAAAAAAGAAAAGAAAAAGCGCATCATGCTAAATTAGCCTGAGCTAGCGCGTAACTCTTTGAGTTTTAAATAGAACGTAATAGTGAATCATGAGGATATCCCTGTTTGGTTTATCAGCTAAGTTACTGACAGCGAGGGAATACACGCTGACAGGTGACGTGGCCACAGGTGGAAATAATTCATTAATTAACTGCAGGACCAGCGAAAGACACACTTACCGATGAAGCTGTTGTCAGCTGTTCATTCCGGAGAAATTTATGACCTGCTGATCACCGCTACTTTCATTCATGTCATCTGAGGGCACTTTAAAATGTTCTCCCAAAAGTTAAAATGATGAAACACCGATAAAACTCAGATTGGCAGATGTCAAAGACCCGCCCTACTCTCTTTCTGATTGGCTAATGTCCCGGCTCTGCCAGGTTTCATTGGATGAAAGCAGCTTCTGTTTAACACTAGAAGTCCCAGAGAATTTCAGTTTTCTCGCAAACCCCCCTCCCCTCTTCAGGTTTGTGTATTCACTCTACCTTGCTAACTGTCCCTATTGTAATGCAAATAACCTGTGACGGGTCCTAGTTCCTGAGCTGAGAACAGGTCATAGCCATGCTTTTCCAACAAGGCAAGGCAGAGCCTATTTATATTGTCCATTCACCAACAGACTAATTTATATTGCAAAGGTCACTATGTGAAAGAAAGAACAACTTAGAGAATAATTGTATTTTGTCTTGTCTCGCCTTTTCATGTCATTCAACATTTCAGCTTAGAAAATAACAAACAGTATGACTTCAGTATTGGAGTAACATTGATTTCACCCAAGGAAAAGCACTACATATAAAGCTACAATTGTCCCATTTAGCAGTTTCCACAAACCCAAGGTGAGTCCTTCCTGCATTTGCAACAGGTATACTTTGTGCAGTGCACACAACGCTCAGTGCTGTGGTTCCTGTTGCAGAGATTGCGCACCTGGCACTGTGTTGTTTTACCATGAGAACGTCTCTTCATCTCACGATGCTGTCTCATCTTTTCTTCTTGTATTGCCTTTTCCTGCATAAACCTCTAACAAAGTTAATCAAATTGTCCATAGTTACAGTCCTGCCCTGGTCCATAAATGGCTCCATCAGTTTCACAACAACGTTCTCAGACAGCCTTTCTCCTGTGGGGCGAGAGGGATCTTTTCCCAAATAGGGGATGGCATTACACATGTATTTTGTGTCCAGATCCACTGCAATCCAAAACTTAATTCCAGATTTATCAGGCTTTGATGCAATGTATTGCAGAAAGGGACAACGAACCTTTGATGGAAATAATTGCTCATCAACAGGAATATGTTGCCCTGGACTGTAGGGGACACACAGTTCTGTACAAACTGTTGCCAGATGTTTGAAATTGCAGCAAATTTGTCCTTTTTCACACGTTCCAAACGAGTGTCTTTGTTGTCGAAGCGCAGATATTTATTTATCAGGGGTGGATTTACCATTAGGCGAAACTAGGCAGTTGCCTAGGGCCCCCAAATTCTCGAATCTCTGGAACTTCTAGTGTTAATACATTGCATAAAAAGTCTAGACGGAACTTTTTGCGCTCATTTTCCAAATGACGGAAATCTGTCGCAGCGACTGAGAACTTTAACCCCTGGTGTAGTATTTCTCCGGCCCTTCACGTACACAGCCCTCTCCTGAGAGAGCTATCCGTCACTGTCGGGGGGACAGAGTAGTTGGACTACACTGCCCTGTTTCTAACATAAGGCCAAGATAAACTTAACTTTTATAATGAATTAACTTACTAGGTTTGTTGTTGCTAGAGCGTACCCCGGGCGCGGGCTGCCTAAAGGCTCCCACAGAACGGCAGAACGGATGGTAAAATATGTGATAAGCTAGCTAAGCACCTAGAGCTGTTTCTTTTCCAGCAGGCTCCCACCGCACACCTATCAGTGAGAACAGAGAGGGACTGTGATGCCACGCGTCTTTGCGACCGCCTGCTTGGAGTAGCTCAGTGCATCAGCCTTTAAAATGATCCGAGATTCATTTGGTTTTGCTCAAAATGTGCATAAACCGACAAACATTTACAAAGTAATGACCTATTTCAAGAGTTTCAGTCAGGCTTCAGAGCTCATCATAGCACTGAAACAGCTCTGTTGAAGGTCACTAATGATATTGTCATGGCCTCAGATAATGGACTTGTGTCTGTACTTGTCCTGTTAGATCTCAGTGCTGCATTTGATACAGTTGATCACAATATTCTCCTAGAAAAACTTGACCATACTGTAGGGATTAAGGGAAAAGCATTAGGCTGGTTTAAATCTTATCTGTCTGACAGATTCCAGTTTGTTCATGTTAATGATAAATCTTCAAACTCTAGGGTCACTTGTGAAGTACCACAGAGTTCAGTCCTTGCCCCAACAGGTTAACAAACCCTCCTGTGTCCGTGGCTTCTGAATTCCACTCCACCAGGGCCTGCAATGAATTTGCTAATTTCTTTACTGAGAAAATCCTAAAGATCAGAGGATCACTTTGTACATCCATATCAACTCCAGAAACAAAGTTGTCTCCAACTAGAATTAATCTTGACCAAATGTCCCAATTCAGCCAAATAAACTACAAAAGCTTACAGGAGATCATTCAGCAGCTAAGTTCCTCCCCCTGCTGCCTTGATGTTCTACCCACAGCTTTCTTTAAGAAAGTTTTGCCTGTCATAGCGTCTGATTTGACTCAGATAATAAACACCTCCCTTCTGTCAGGTGTTTTCCCACAGTCCCTAAAAAAAGCAATTATCAAACCACTGCTGAAAAATAAAAATTTTTACAAAAAACTACTACAGAACTACAGGCCCATCTCAAACCTCCCCTTTATCAGTAAGATTATTGAAAAAGCTGTGTTTCAACAATTAAACACCTTCTTAACAACAACCAGCCGCTTTGATGTTTTCCAGTCTGGCTTCCGTGCTCACCACAGTACAGAGACCACCCTTATCAAGGTGTTTAATGACATTCATATAAATACAGACTGTGGAAGAACCACAGTGCTGGTACTATTGGACCTCAGTGCAGCATTCGATACTGTCGATCACTCCATTCTGTTAGAACGCCTGAAGAACTGGGTCGGCCTCTCTGGTACAGCTCTCAACTGGTTCAAATCCTACTTAAAGGACAGGGAATTTTTTGTATCAGTAGGTAACTTTACATCAGAGAGGACAAAAATCACATGTGGGGTTCCCCAAGGGTCCATCCTGGGTCCCCTCCTCTTCAATATCTACATGCTCCCTCTTGCTCAGATAATAAAAAACAACAACATCAGCTACCATAACTATGCAGACAACACACAGCTTTACATCACCATGTCACCAGGTGACTATGAACCAGTTCAAGCACTGAGGGAATGTCTAGAAGAAATCATGGCCTGGATGTGCCAAAATTTTCTTCAATTAAATAAAAACAAAACTGAAGTAATAATCTTTGGACCAATAAAGGAGAGATCAAAAGTTAGCACACAGCTTCAGTCGCTTCAGCTAGGAACCACTGATCAGGTCCGAAATCTGGGAGTAGTGATGGACTCGGACCTGAACCTCCAAAAGCATCTAAAAACAATTACAAGGTCGGCTTTCTATCGCCTGAAGAACATTTCCAGGATTAAAGGACTGTCTCAGCATGATCTGGAAAAACTAATCCATGCGTTTATTTTTAATCGAATTGATTACTGCAACGGTGTTTTCACAGGTCTGCCTAAAAAGTGGATCAGACAGCTGCAGCTAATCCAGAACGCTGCTGCCCATGTCCTCACTAAGACTAAGAAAGTAGAGCACCCCAGTTCTAAAGTCCTTACACTGGCTCCCTGTATCTCAGAGAATAGACTTTAAAATACTTCTGTTAGTTTATAAATCCCTGAATGGCTTAGCACCTAAATACATCACAGACTTGTTATCAGTGTATCAACCCTCCAGACCACTAAGGTCTTCTGGCTCCAGCCTACTCTGCATACCCAGAACCAGAACTTTTAAAGTTCTGGTTCTGGGTATCAATTGTCTTTGTTAAAAAAGTTTTAACAAAGACAATTGATCAAGACCAAAATGGGTTTATTTTGGGGAGGCAAGGCTTTCATAACGTGAGGAGACTATTAAATATAATTCATTATAATAAAGGTGCCCCAGACTCAGCCCTTTTATCATTAGATGCCGAAAAGGCGTTCGACAGGGTCCACTGGGATTATCTTTTTCAAGTTATGGGTAATTTCAACTGTGGAAACAACTTTGTAAAATGGGTCAAAATATTATACAGTAATGCCTCAGCTGAAATATTAACTAATAGAAATATTTCCAAGCCAATAAAGATTAATAGAGGCTGTAGACAGGGCTGCCCATTATCTCCTTTACTATTCACTCTGGCAATAGAGCCTTTTGCTATTGCGATTCGCTCAAACCCCCATCTCACTGGAATTATTGTTGGACCTACAGAACACAGGATTTCCTTGTTTGCAGATGATGTGATTTTGTTCATATCAAAATTAAATCGATCAATACAAACTATCATGGAAATTAAATCATTTAGTGAAATTTCTGGATACAAAATAAACAAAAACAAGTCTTCTATTCTCTTAATGAACGCAAATGAAAGAAACAACCCTTCCTCAGATGCCTTGCAGTTTAAAATAGTCAACGATTTCAAATATTTTGGGGTACAAATTTCTTCTGACCTTGATCAGGTCGTTGTGTCAAATTACAAAGATATATTGAATGAAGTAGACAATTTATTTGAAAGATGGATGACCTTACCAATATCTTTAATTGGAAGAATAAATATAATTAAAATGAATATTTTGCCAAAGGTGCTCTATGTGTTTCAGAATGTTGCTCTTCTGCCTCCTCCTGAATTCTTCTCACAAATAAAGAAGAAGATGTTACGTTTCCTATGGAACAATAGGAAGCCTAGACTGCGTCTGTCTCTGCTGTATCTCCCTTATGACCCGGGAGGCTTGAAGTGCCCGAATTTTCGCTTGTATTATTATGCTGTACAGTTAAGGTCTATGATGTTCTACTACAGTAACCATTCTCCACATTGGATTGAAATGGAGACTCAGAATTTCAATTTAACTCTCCCCTCATACTTGTATTCAAATTCGATATTAAAGCTTCTAAAACACGCTAAAAATCCATTTCTTAAAAATATGATAAGAGTGTGGAAAGATGTAAAAAGAACTTTAAATGAACCAAATAGTCTGTCTTTGTTCAGCCCGGTGTGGGGAAACCAGTTCTTTGTACCTGGAAGAACTGATCCAACATTCAAACTATGGAAAGACAAAGGACTCCAAATGATTCAGAATTGTTATGAGCCAGCCTCAGACATACTAATGAGCTTTCAGGATCTACAGCATAAATTTCATCTGGATAAGAAACATTTCTTTAAATATCTCCAACTTAGGAACTTCATACGAACAAATCAGAATAATGAGTTAACAAAGCTTGTCATGTCAACGTTAGAAAAAATGTTAACGAAGGACAGTTTGAAGAAAGGAATCATAACCGAGTTTTATCACTCAATGATGTCGCACATTTCAGAGGGATCTCATGATAGACTTCAGGCTTGGAAAGAGGACTTATCGATAGAGTTATTAGAAGAAGATTGGCAGACAGCTTGTAAATTGGCCCACACCAGCTCTATTAATACAGCTCTTAAACTTATTCAATTTAAATGGTTAATGCGGGTGTACATAACACCGGTGGACCTTAACAGATATAACAGGGAGATACCTGATGTATGTCCAAAATGCACAGAGGACAGAGGAACTCTGGTTCACTGTATGTGGCATTGCAGGGAAATTATACAGTTCTGGAAAGAGGTAAAGCATAGCATTGAAAAAATAATTTCCAAACAGATAATCTGCGAGCCAAAGTTATTTGTGTTTGGATTATACCCAGAAAATGAACGAGTGTTTATAAACTTAAGTTTGCTTAATGCGAAGAGGTGTATATCGATCTTTTGGAAGAAGATTCACAGACCGACCATCAACCAATGGCTGCAGCAGATGTTATCTGTTAGGAAAATGTGAATGTAATCATTTTATTTCTATCAAGTTACAGGTATTTGGTTTGTTTTAAGAGTTTGCTTTCAGGAGGGTTTTGTTGTATTTACCCCTAGGCAGGAATAACAAATGGTTCCTTCTTTGCTTTTATAACCTCCTGACCGTTTTTAACCCCCATGCTGTAAATTCCTGAAACCTCCTGGCCCATTCCTTCTGACCCAACCCTCCTGACCCCCTCTTTGATGTGTGATAATAAAGGCAGAAGGACAGAGATGACCCGGCGGCAGATGATCCTAAACTTTCCAGGGAGTGCAGTTCTCCGTTTGGGTTCATCTGTCCTTTTCTATAGAAAATGTCTAAAACTTGTGTTGTGTGGTTTTCATTCTAGGATAAAAGGGGTTATCTTTAATAACCCTATCAGCCTGGTGCCGTGACCCGGATCCCAACATATCAGCTCGCTGACGAGAGGAGCGGACACGCTGAAACCCACCGATGGTCTGAGTCAAGGACCTGTCTAAAGTCCCGGGAGGTAACTTCCTCGCTGGGCCAGCGTCATAGGTTAACTCCTTTCGCCAACGAGGGATTGACGGGATCCGACCGTGAGAAAAGCACACCACAGCAAGTAAGTTTTAAAACGACCGGTTAAAGTCCGTCGTTCAGGGTTTCGGGTGATTAAAAGTTCCCCGAACAGGTGTGCAAGCGGTTTTAGTCCATTGCAACGGGTGATTAAAAAAAATCCCCGAAAAGTTAAATCGAGAGGTTTGAGTCCCTCGAAGCAATACGACCGGTTTTCAGTCCGTCGTAGAATTAAAGGTAGCTAAAAAAACTCAGGTTAAAGTCCTGAACGGTACCTTAAAAGAAAAAAAAAACAGGATTAAGGTCCTGGAAGGTAGATAAACACAACGCAAAAGTAATTAGGATGGGTTCTGGACAAAGTAGAAGGGGAAATCCCAGAGGGGATGAAAAGTTTGTGTATCCAAGTAAATTTTAAATATTATTACAATAAATATTATTAGATATATATTTCTTAATATTAAAAATACTTGGAGAAGTGGAAGGAAAAGTATAAAATAGATGGTGTGCTGAAGGTAAATCAATGGGAAAATGTGTGCCGGCTAAAATAAGCGCTAGGGTATGTGTGTGTATGTCTATGTGTATGTCTATGTGTGTAAGTATATACATATATATATATATAAGAGCTCGAAATAGCGCGGTGTTGGTTAATACAGGCGCGAGGTAGAGAGGAGGTTATTACGAAAAATAGAATAAATAGAATTAATGTTATGTTCGTCCGTCCAAAAGATAATGAAACAGAGGGAGAAAGCCTCAACCAGCAGGAGGGGGTCGGGTTGCCAATGGGACAGCGACTGCAGCGCTGGTCCATTGGTCAGCCGTCCTTCAGCTCCTGTTTGGTCTCACAATATTAGGCTTTAAAAAACCCGCCAGAACAATAATTCAGTAACGCAAACTATGGTAACAACTGAAGAAGGCAGACCACCACCATATAATCCCTTAAACCCCCCAGGGATATTTCAGATCTGTATGCAGACCTGGATGGACTGAGTAAATCAGATCATCCACTATCTACAGACCGTCCAAAGGATTGTATCCTATGGTGCAGGTCGCAAATTCTAATATAGGAACTCAGCAGCCTTAAACAATCCCAGTTTTCCTGGTCGTTAGAGGAAGCTAGAAAGACTGAAGAAGGTATAATTTCTCCGCAGGAAGATCCAGAATTATGGATCCGACATGGAGGGAATTTATAACTCATATGGTTTAAATGGACATGAGTTCGGACAAGCCTTACAGTCGTCAGTGGGAAAACATTGGGAAAAAAAAAATAATAAGGGCGAATTATACAGGCAGAACCCCTCAAGGCGGAATATTTGAACATCAAGCGTAAGTGAACGAACAGACAGAAGTCGACAACTGTAGGGAGCAGTTTTTCGCAGGAGGGCGGATAATTGGAAATTTGGGATTCATAAAACAATAAAAATACTTATTTCTGTTAATGGAAGGTTTCCAGCCGCATATATCTGCGTGGGTTAAAAAACACTTAGTTAAACTGATAACGTCTAACGTAACCACAGTTATGGAATAGGCCTATGCGCGTCACGCCGAAAAAAACGTTAAAAAGGGAGGTGGTGCGTCTGGAGGGGGGGGGACACATTTTCTGGGCAGATACTTCATGTGACCCAGACGAAATATTTGCTTTCCAAGCCACTGGACCGCCTTGACAGCGTCGAGGAGGTTTCCGAGGAGGCAGGGGCGGTCCTAGCGACCGAGGGGGCTTTCAGCCCGAATCAGTAAAAACAGATGGGGGGTGCTGGAATTGAAGGGTTACCCGACCATTGGTCCAGGGAATGTCCCAATCAGATACAAGCACCTCATCTGCGGGGACAAGGAAGAGGCCGCAGGGGCGGTTCTTCATATAAAATGTGACTAGGGGCCTAGAGCAAATGGGGACCCAGAGCATTAAAAACAATAGATGTGTATGGAGCATGGGAGCTTTTAAATGCATTAAAAGAAAGAAAAAAAACATACATAGTGCTTACAATTAATGGACAGCCAGTTACTCTTTTATGCAATTCATGAGCCTATAAAACATGTATAAAAGATAATTTAGGACTAAGAACTTCTAAAATGTCCATTTTTGTAAAATCAGCAAATGGTCAAACATCCCAAAATGGATGTCAAAAGCAATAGAAATAAAAGACCCTCAAACAGGAAAAAAGGTTGTATGCTCCGGTAGTAATGTCACCAACTTGCCCCATTAATCTGCTAGGGTGGGATTTAATGGAAAAATTAGGCATTGCAGTTTTTCCAACACAGGATGGAATGAAAGCTGTCCGTGTGGAACATGTAATGTCGTTGTAACAAAATCCTCCTGTGTTTTATGCACTATGCTTACCGTCTCTGCTCCAAATAAAAGAGAAAAGCAAAGTTATGCATAATGCTAGAAGCACATTGTCAAATCCAGAGGATGAAATTCCGTTAGCTGATCTACACGCCACTATGAATGAGTGCTTAACTTCAGATGAAAAGTTTGAAAAACAGTTCCTGAAACAGGAAACTACAATCGTGGCTACACAAAATATGTACACAGATGGGAGATCATTCGCAGCAGTTACTGTTATGCTTTCTACACAGATGCAAAAAATTGTATGGCTTACCGTGGGAACATTTTTTGTCATTGTTTAAGACCAGTAAAGAGCAGTGGAAAGACAGGCCCGCGTTTAAAAGTTGCAGAAAGAGCGTCTGATTTTGAGCCGTGTCCACACAAAACAGGCTGGCTTTATAGCCCTAGTACCGAACTATGGAAACAGCCTTACAAAGTTCTGTTCGATGCAGAACCCCGCGTCCAAAATTTGGCATGAGACAAAATATTCCAACATTCTTTGCTATCAGAATCCGATGAAAATGATTTAAAAGGTGTTCCAAATGCTTTGTGGTCTACAGGGCCAACTGATGTAGGATTATTGACAACTGTAGAATCAGTTAAAATAGTTCCTAAATTAAAGTACAGGCTCCAGATAAAACAGTACGAGCTAAAATATGAAGAACAGGAGGGTATAATGGCAGTTATAAAAATTTTATTGGATGCAGGAATAATTAGACCATGTCTAGATTCTCAGTTTTGGTTTGATTTTACTTTCAAGGAAGAGAAAAAATATACGTACACACGCCTGCCGCAGGGATTTGTAGACCGTTCTACAATTTTCATCCAGGCTATTTTAACATGCTTAAAGAGCTTTAATCCAAAGCATGGAAATAAAGTATTAATGTACATAGATGGCCTTCTAATTGCATTTAAAAAAGCTGCTACATCATTTTGGCTAAAATGGGAAACAAAGTTAGCAAAGATAAAATGTAGTGGGTGCAGAAATGAGTCTGTTACAGGCCCTGTTATCTCAGCAACTGTCTTAGCTCTACCAAACTATCAAAAGCTATTCATCCAAACAGTCGACTGTAAAGCTAGTTTTATGACCTCTGTGTTGTTACAGCCTCATGGTGATAAGCTCAAACCTGTAGCTTACTACTCAAAGAGATTAGACCCAGTCGCCGCAGCCCTACCCCCGTGTCTGCAAGCTGTTTGTGCAGCTGCCATGGCTGTGGAAAGTTCAGCAGAAGTCGTCCTTTTTCACCCTACTACTTTATTAGTCCCCCATGCAGTCGATGTGTTGTTAATGCAAGCAAAAATGAATCTCCTTTCACCTGCACGCCAGTTGTCATATACAGCCATACTTTTGTCACAACCTCAACTGAAAATAAAAAGATGTACAGTGTTAAATCCAGCTACATTAATTCCAACTGCTGATGAAGGAGAACCACATGACTGTAAGACAGAGACAGAGCAGTTACAACTCCCGCGACCAGACTTAACAGATGTCCCGTTGCCAACAGGAAAAGTACTTTTTGTTGATGGCTCCTGTTTTAAAGATGATTCAGGAAAACGAAAACAGGTTATGCTGTCGTATCACTTCCACATAATGTGACTGAAGCGAAGCAAATCCAATCGCATCATTCAGCACAAGCAGCTGAATTAATTGCATTAATAAGGGCTTGTGAACTAATGAAAGGATGCGATGTGACAATTTATACGGATAGTCAGTATGTGTTCCCATTGTTTTGCAAGGAAAAATATAGTAGAAAATGCAGAGGCATGGTAACGTCAACAGGTAAAACTGTAGTACATGCAGAATTAATTATGAAACTGCTAGAAGCAATTAAATTGCCAAATAAAATAGCTTTAATAAAATGTACAGCACACTCAAAAGGTACTGATACGGTGTCAAGAGGAAACAGGCTTGCAGATGAAACTGCAAAAGAAGCAGCAGCAGGACAATTTGGTCCTTCTGATATCTATCTGCTAAATAAAAACAGAACAAATCATCGATTCAGAAGTGTTGTTACACAGACAACAAACAGCGCCAACTGTAGAAAAACACAAATGTGGGTAAAGAATTGAGCAACAATGAATCTAGAAAGATTCTATAGTTTGTGACAGAGCATTTCTCCCTAACAGCTTAGTCCAAGCAGCAGCTGTTTTGAGCCATGGGCAATTGCCATGTCTCAAAAAGGAAGGGATAACTATAATACAGCAACATATGGATTTATTTCATAGGATTTAATTCATACGAAAAAATATTTTTTTGTAAAGCCTGTACGATTTGTGTTAAAAATTACCCTCAGGTTAATTTTATATCAGAAGAGTGAAGGTTTCCAGGACTAAAGGAACCTTTTGAAGTGATGCATATGGATTTTAATGAACTGACAAAATGGTCCACATTTTCTGAATCAGGTGATTCAGCAAATGGCAAGCAGGTTACAGATAACCTTAAAGAAACACACCGTGCCACAAAGTGCAGAACTTGTGAAAAGGACAAATGGGACATTTAAATCCAGGCTTAAAAAGTGCATGGAAGAAACAAAGAGACCATGGCCAGAGTGTCTGGACTTAGTAAAACTGTACATGAGAATAACTCCAACGAGCAGTGGTTTGACTCCATTTGAAATAATATATGGCAGACCATATAAATTACCACTGTTCACAATACAGACGCCACCTGATGAGGAAGACAAGACTCTAGGAGACTACATGAGAGAAATGATGCAGTTTAAAGAAGTGTCCAATGCAAATTTACTGCCAGGAGAACCTTTGTCTCCACAGGATCCACAAGCAGTGAGACCAGGAGACTGGGTGTTCATCAAAATCATCAGAATGAAGGACTGGGCGAGCCAAAGGTGGGAAGGACCATCCCAAGTGCTCCTGACCACGCCAACAGCTGTCAAGATCACTGAAAGACCTTCCTGGGTTCACCTCAGCCACTGTAAGTTACAGAGAGTGTTAAGTGCCTAAAGGTTGGAACAGTGAGGAAGTCCGACTTCAAAGGGGTTTGGTTTTTTAGGGCCACTCGTCTCAACGTCGGTGAAGAAACCAACTGATCCCTGTTCTTTAGAGTCCTGGGTAACATTAACATCTCTGTTAACCTAGCAAAAATGGCTGCCATGAAGAGTTGGCTGGGTGATATCCCAGACCATCACCCAGAGAACATGTGGCAGATGTATGTGACGATGTTGGCTGAAGAGAAGAACATGAGTAACTGCTACATATACTCAGTGATGTCCAAATCCACCAGACAACCCACCCTGTATGCTAAGAGCATGCCGGCAGGAGACGGAACGTGTTTCCTGAGGACAGCCCTTGTACCTGTGTTTGTTTCTGACCACACTATCATCATCTCAGCTCAAGCTGTGAAGGAAAATCATCCTTCTGATAGGAGGAGAAGAGAACTCAGCTCCAGCTCAGTGTTCCAACCCCATGATCCCATATGGGGTTCCAGCGTTCCCTCTGAACATAAGCACTGGAGCACAGCGAATAAAATAGGACTTTCACTTTTCCCGTGGTTTGGAGTTGGTAAATCTATGCTGATGATTGAGACATTGGACTACAGAATGAAGACTCTAGTGAACATGACGATAGACATCAATAAAGGACAAAACAAACAATTAAGTGAAATGCGTTTAATGGTACTGCAAAACAGAATGGTTTTGGACATGTAAACTGCTAGCCAAGATGGCGTATGTGTAATGATTGGAATTTCCTGCTGTACATATATTTCGGATGTAAATGAAACTCGTATTACTGAAGCTATGTCTGCTTTGAAGAATTTGGAACCAGCAATGTCCCAGGACGCTGTTCCTCTCCTGGTTCTTTTCAGGATCTTGGTGGCACCTTTTACTAAAAATAATGACACCTAATATTATTGTTCTTATTATTCTTTTTGTGTTTTTACTGCTTGTGTAATTCCATGTCTAAAGTCTATGATTGCTAAAACTATAGGAAATGAATGTAATGTTTCAATATCAAATGCTTTCACAAATCCCTCTTGAAGAAGTACACCCCGTAGTTTAACTTTTCCCTTGTTAAATGCTTAACAAAATGACAGTCTCATTGAAAATGCAGAATGCAAGAAAAGAATACTTGAAGTAGGTTAAGTTAAGCTTTCAATAAAAATGATTAAAAGGGGGGAAATGTTAGGAAAATGTGAATGTAATCATTTTATTTCTATCAAGTTACAGGTATTTGGTTTGTTTTAAGAGTTTGCTTTCAGGAGGGTTTTGTTGTATTTACCCCTAGGCAGGAATAACAAATGGTTCCTTCTTTGCTTTTATAACCTCCTGACCGTTTTTAACCCCCATGCTGTAAATTCCTGAAACCTCCTGGCCCATTCCTTCTGACCCAACCCTCCTGACCCCCTCTTTGATGTGTGATAATAAAGGCAGAAGTACAGAGATGACCCGGCGGCAGACGATCCTAAACTTTCCAGGGAGTGCAGTTCTCCGTTTGGGTTCATCTGTCCTTTTCTATAGAAAATGTCTAAAACTTGTGTTGTGTGGTTTTCATTCTAGGATAAAAGGGGTTATCTTTAATCATTATCTGTCCTCCCTATGGAAAGAATTACGTATATATTGAAGGGCAAACAGGACCTGTTTGAATCTATCTGGAATTCCTTTATTACATATGTCAAGCATTTAAATATTTCAGAAGACGGTGCCAATGATTGAAGAGCAAGTGAACTGCAGTTCCCAAAGACAATTTATTGAAGGACATTTACTGTTAAATTCAATTCTCCATATAAAGAAATACAAAATGTGACTAGTTGCACTGGAACTAATACTGTGAGAGGATATTTGTTAGTTTGGTTTTTTTTCTTTTTCTTGCTTTTTTTTGTCTGTATTTCACTTTGGTGTGAACAAGTAACACTATTATTTCTGTTGTTATATTGTGTACACTGTTCAAGATGTCTACCTAAACTGTTAAAACTTTAATAAATATATTTTGGGGGGGAAAAAAAGATACCTTCAGGACATAATAGTTGATGCTCCATTAAGATGAACCTCCCACTGACAATACAGCAATTAATTCTGTTATTAGCAACCAAGGTTGCCAAGAAGTCTCCGAAAATTGTTTCATACACCGACTCAAAACACAATATTGCTGTTACAGTCTCCTCCTCCACGGTTTTTGTATGTATTACATATTTTGTATGTATTTGTAAGTATTACTTAACTGTAGCTATAATATTCATTGGGTTATCAGCAACACCACCTGCAGATCTACTAATGTTTTTGTAAACATTAGTAGGCGCAGCGACATGCAGCCGCCGAGGTGCTTTGGGCTTTTTTGTTTGTGTTTTGTGTTTTCACTCGTGTTATCACCACTCCCATCTCTAATACAATACCGGAGAGCTGTTGGAGCTGCAACCCAACCCGGGAGTTCACAAACTGTACCAACTGTGGAATCAGGACTTTATTCACCCCGATCTGCAACGGACAACAGAAGCTCCACTCTATCCGCTTTGGAAACCAAGGAAAACGGGTAAGCGAAGAAGGAGACAGTGAGGCTGTCGGGCAGGCCTGCTGACTCGGTTAAAAGCTAACCCATACAAACAAACACTTCCAAGTCTCACTCTGGCCAACGAAAGATCCCTCGCCAACAAACTTGAGGAGATCCGGCGCACAAGATGGACAGCTGTGTAGCGATTTTCACAGGATCGTGATTAGACGGCACCGTCCCTGACGAAGCAGTAGGATTGGAGGACCGCACGCTGTTCCGGGCCAATCGAACGGCAGATGCTTAGAAAAACAAAGGAGGAGGTCTGGCAATTTACATCCCCAACTCCTGGTGCACTTTGGCAAAAGTAGTCGGAACCTTCTGCTCACCTGACATGGAATACTTTGCAGTTAAGTGCAGACCATTTAAACTGTCTAGAGAGCTCAGCTCTGTGATAATCATTGCTGTTTACATTCAACCGAAAGCTATCGCTAAGCTAGCTCTTTCTTACTGGCCAAATGAACAGCAATCCAGAAGTGGCTATGATAATCGCATGTTAATTTAAAGGCTGTGCTCCCCAAGTTTCATAAATTTATTATGTTCCCAACCAGAGACAATAATACATTAGATCAAGTTTACGCCAACATCCCAGGAGTTCATCAGATCACATCTCTGTGGACCTGATTCCTGCCTACAAGCCACTGTTCTGCAGAACCAGATTGGTGATAAAGAAACATTCAGGTTTGGACACAAGAGGCCTCCTTAGCTCTACGGGACTGTTTTGAAACAGTCCTTCGGGTGTACCACTGACTGGGATGTATTTAAAGTGGGCGCTGACTAAAAAAGCTACACATCATCTGTGCTTTCTTATATCCACTTCTGTACTGATGCTATCCTACCACCAAGACAATCAGAGTGTTTCCTAACCAGAAACCATGGGTGGACAGCACAATGCAGTCCCTGCTGAAGGCCCGGGATGCAGCGTTCAGATCTGGAGACAAAGTGGACTACAGCAGGGCTAGAAGCAAACTCAAAAACGCCATCCATAAGGCCACAAGAGGCGCATCGAGGACCACTTCAACAGCAACAATACACGCAACATGTGGAAAGGGATCAGAAACATCATGGACTACAAGCGCAGCGACCACCAGCTGAGCAATGACCCAGCTCTCCATGACACCTTAAACAGCTTCTTCGCACACTTCGACTCTCCAAGCAGCAGGAAGCCTGAACATTTTCCCAAGCCAGAGGGACACCATCAGCCTATCGTCCTGAAGCTCCACCAAGTGACCTGTTCCCTGAAAAAGGTAAACAACAAGGCCGCAGATCCAGACATGGTGTCAGCTCGGACGCTTAAATCGTCCACAGACCAGCTAGCAGGGGTCTTTCTAGACATCTTCTACCTCCCCCTGCAGCTCTCCACGGTTCTCACCTGTCTGAAATCCTCTGTTATCATGCCTGTCCCCAAGAAACCAATCATCACCTGCCTCAATGACTATCGTCCCATCGCTCTGACCCCCGTCATCATGTAGTGCTTCGAGAGGATCCTCCTACAGTACATTAAGGACGCCATCCCTGCTGTACTGGACAGCCTGCAGTTTGCCTACAGGGAGAATCGCTCCACAGAGGATGCTATCTCGTTAGCAGTCAGCTGTGACTCATCTGCAGCAGCCCAACACATGTATAAGGATGCTCTTCGTGGATTTCAGCTCAGCATTCAACACCGTGCTACCAGACATGCTGGCTCTGAAGCTCCACAACATGGGACTATCCACACCTCTCTGCTCCTGGATCAGTGACTTCCTCACCAACAGATCCCAGGTGGTGAGGATAGAGAAATGCACATCTGCTCCACTGATCCTCAACAAAGGAACACCGCAGGGCTGTGTCCTTAGCCTAGCCCTCTTCACTCTTTTCACTCAGGACTGTTCTGCTGTCCACCCCACAAACACAGCGGTGAAGTTTGCAGACGACACCACTGTATTGTGTGTCTCATCGCCAACAATGATCAGTCCCACTACAGGGATGAGGTCAGCAATCTCACACACAGGTGCTCCAGGAACAACCTCATCCTGAACACCAGTAAGACCAAGGAGGTAATAATAGACTACAAGAGGTCCAGGAGGACTCTACATACAGGGGGAGGTGGTGGAGCGTGTGGACAGCATTAGGCTCCTGGGCATTCACATCTCCTCCAACCTCTCTTAGACTGCGAACACCTCCCACCTGGTGAAGAAGGCCCAACAACAGCTCTTCTTCCTCAGGAAACTGAAAAGGTCTGGACTTTCCACTAAACTGCTAAAGAACTTCAATAGAGCTACCATACAGAGTGTTGTATGTATCAGCATAACTGTATGGTATGGGAGCTGCACAGACCAAGAGAGGAAGGACCTAGCACGGGTGGTGAAAACAGCGTAGGGCATTGGGGGATGCTGTCTGCAGGATCTAGTCTCAATTTATGCAGAACGAGTCCAAAGAAGGGCCAGACGCATCTCCACTGATCCCACCCACCCAGGCAATGCGCTGTTTGAACCTCTCCCATCAGGTAAATGCTTCAGAAGCCTCAAAGCCAAAACAAATAAGCTTAGAAACAGCTTCTTCCCAAGAGCTGTGAGGGCAATTGCCCCCGATAGGAGACTGCAGGCCAATGCTTTTAAATCACCCCTGCTGTTACTAGCACGTCATACAATACAATCACCTTAATGTTACTGCCTACTGCACACTACCATCTCTGAATATCTAAAAGCACATTTCTGTAAACGACGCCTCAAATCATCATTGTTCAATAAGCACCCTACTACCTCATTATCTTTATCTGTGACTTACCTGAACGCTAAATAAATAAATAAATTAACCCTTGTTCATTGCATGTTTGTGAGTTTTGCCTTCATTATGTGTAATGTGAACTGTAATATGAACCGTAGTAGCCAAAGAGAAATATCGCCGCGGTGACAAACTATTCTTGATTCTTGAAGTCACGAATACCTAAGGTGTAAAATCATAGGACATATGACAGGACATATGTTATTTTATTAATTTTTTTTTTAGATTTTTCGCGGCTCTAGTGGCTCACTTTTTAACACAGTAGGCTGACAGGAAGGGGGGTGGAAGAGGGGGAGAGACATGCGGCAAAGGACCGCAGGTCGGAGTTAAACCCGTGTCAACCGCGTTGAGGACTAAGGGCCTCCGTACTAGGTCGCACTATCTGCTGTGCCACCAGCGCGCCCAACAGGACATATGTTAGTGGCAGGTCTGAACATGGGCTTAGAAAACAGTTGCTCTGTAATAAACTGTCATTTTTGTTAATACGCATTGCAAGCATACCTATTAGCATGTGGAGAATAAAGCAATATTGTAACAGCATTTCAGCAGATGACACTTTTCTAAACGACTCACTGGGATTTTTAGTTTGCTTACCTTCTTTTTTCACCGTTACCTGCTCAAGACTATACAGACATGACAAAGAAAAGTGTTTCCAACATAGGTTTACGCAACAGTATTCAGTCATCACTTAAGATCATGTGTTCTTTATGGGTCTCAGCTGTCTGAAAGGAATCCATAGGGAATAATGACTGAAATTGACCCATCCACGTAAAATATCAGCAGGTAGTCTAAGAGCTGAAATAATCAAGAAATTAACGCTGCGGCACAAAAAGACAGCAGCAGCAGAACGTGTTTAACCTCTGTTTAATCAGCAAAATTGCATCTATATAACATCCTTGGAATGGACCACAACAGATTTGTATTAAAGCACTGAATGACCTGGAAAGGCAGTATGAGGACAGGGACAGCTCAGCCAGTAAAGAATGCCTGACAGTGCTGCTGAGCCAGATCTTATACTTCTTTGGTTTCAAAATCCCCGCAACATGTTCTGAAAACATGTACAGACTTTGAGCTTGCTGGATTGACTTGTAAGACATTAATGTGACAGACAGATCTGTAAAGGGGTGTTTATGGTGAAATGAAAATCTGAAAGGGGTTACTCAGTTATTGGTTACTTACAAAAAAAATTCCTCATGGCTTCAAATCCTAGGGAGTTAGCCTTTGTTTAGGAAACGGATCACAAGAATAAAAAAATACTGAGCATGTGTGTGGACGCCGTTACAACTAATACTGTTTTTGGAAGTGCAAATGTGAAAAAATTACTCTCAATGCTTAGCTAAATGTGATTTTTTGCTGGCCTTTTATAGCCCACTGTTTTTAGACTTGTTCATACCAAGGATTAGGGACTCAGAAAGAAATCAGAGATTTTATCTAAATTTGAATGATATTCTATTGACATATAGAAGCATGGTGAGCAATGTCTTAAAGTCTCCTACAACTTTAAGTGTCTTTTTATACTTTCAAACTGAAATATTTGTTTAGTTGTCCATTAATGCCTTTGATACATACAGCTTTTAAAAAAGCTGGTACAAAACGAACCCTCATGAAGAAGCGGAAGTCTAAAATGTTTAAATGACAGTGTACGCAGGTAAAGGCAGAGATGCTGCATGATCAGTCAGTGGACAGTAAGAACACAGACAGAGGAAGGAAAGAATACCTGGTAGAGACAATGACAAACGCTGCGAAGTTGTGGGGGGAAGTCACTGGATGAGCCAATTATGGCCTGGAAGAAGCGCTCAGTGATCTGGAGCAGATTCCTCTGGTTCTCCTCTAGGTTTTCATCATGTTCCAGTCTGATAAGACAACAAACAACAAGTAGAATTGTGAGTCACTGTGCCTTTTATTCTGGAAATAGGGACTAGTTTGGTCGCTGGGAAGCGTGTTATAACAGTTCTTACATGTTTGAATACATTCATCACAAGCTCAACCATCAATCATTTTTGTAGCTTAATCAAATGTTGATGTGTAGAACAGATCTGTTTCCAGATTTAACTCCCAGTTAATTTGATGTTCCACCCCACCTATCTGGAAAGGGGGGTTGATGATATAGCGAAATTGCTAATTTCTCTTAAAGGAGTCACAACCTGGTATTTTACATATACAATCCTTCTGAAAATGTCTTTAAATTCATGTTTAGCCATTTTTAGGAGAATTTTTTTTAAACAGAGCTCATTCTGACCCTTTTTCATACCCATTTTCTGTCTCGTGACGGTACGTGCGAGAATTTGACATGCGCGTGTTCACGTGCCATGGTTTGTTTACCATCGTTTCCCGGGTGGCAGTGTTGGTGCTGACGTGAGTGTGTGTGTGTGTGTGTGTCTCTCTCTCACACACACACACAACCCCGTAATAAAAGCTCTGCGCTTGCAGTCGGACCAAAGCGAGTAGAGAAGAGAGAATGCCAGTCTTTCACACAATAGGTAAAAAGTTACACAAGGAACAATACTTACCTACTGCACTGCTGATGAGTCCCTTTTGGAATCGCCCCTTTCTCCAAACGCAGGCTTGATACCATCTCCGCCTGGTTTTGTCCCAAGAAACACTATAGCAAAATGTGACGTGCACACAGTTGCAGGGGAGATTTGGTTGACGAGAGGCGGACGTGGCTTACGTTAGAGTCCTTCCGCAAATGGTGTAAATCAAGGAGGAGCACCAAAATCTCAGTTGGTAGAGATCGCGCTCTTGCGGGTTTTTATGGTTTTTACAAAGAGTCCACACTAAAAAACCAAGTCACTTTCAGACTGATTTTCTGGAAGGTTTTAACTTAGGTCCAACACCAACACACAAGTTTTAACATGAAAAAGTCTAATTTCCAGGTGATGACTCCTTTAAAGATAGGTAAAAAACATAAGAGCAGTGTTGTCATAAGCCACAGGTTGAACTGTCAACCTGAGTACCTGCTTCTACACACAATAGGTATTAGCTATACTCTATGTACAGTTTAACATACATGTATAGCTAGACATGCAGTGACTATATTGTGTGTTATTTTGAAAACTTTTTATAACTTGTATTGTAGTTTTTGTGTCAGCAAAGATGATGCCTGTGGACTCTGCAGACAGAGAGGCAGAAAGTTGTTGTCGGTCATCTCATCAGCTTATCTCCAGATAAGTGGAGCAATTGAAATAATTTTAACCTTGCTGATGAAAATATTAAGGAACCAATTAACTTTATTGAAAATCAATGTAATTTTGGTACAATTTAGCCAAATGTGCCAAAACTGTGCCAAATGTTTTTTTCACTTTATGGAAGGGAAGCAGGTCAAATAAAAAAGCTGAATTCCATTGTAGGACTCCTTCTGTACACGGCAAAGCCTTTAGTAATATGATTTACCCTGTTTTTCATCAACAAAAGAAAACTCATAAATCATAACTCATCTTCTTACAAGACTTCTAGAGTTGCCAATTTTCTCCTCTGTGTTATTGCTATGGTCATAGACATTGAGAGAGAAAAGACAGCACAGAGAAAGGTTACATTTTCCTAATTAGGAACAGCTAGGCTGGCTCAGCTGTGGGAAATTCCCATGGACAAGTCCCTCTGCACAAAGCAGCAGTGACTGGCAGTTTTGTAAGCTCCATTACGTAGGGACATTACTTCACCAGGACACATGGGGAAAATACATGCTGTATCTTGTTTACAAGGTAGGACTCTCTGGCTTCCAATGATACCGACCTTGGGAGGAGAAGTTAAGCATTTCTCTGCAGCGAGCTATTTTTCTGAGTCAGCAATGTTTGATAGACAGTTAAATGACATCTTGTATGTTTAAAGTGCAGTAAAACCAAATGTATTTGTGAAAAAAGCTAACAAGGCAAGGCAAGTTTATATATATAGTAGGGATGGACGATATAGAAAAAAAACATATCGATAAAGAAAAATGCATATTGATCGATAATTATCAAAAAGATTTAAAACCTGGCTCTTATGATATTGCTAAATGACTTACTTTTAATAAAGAACACACAAACACTAAATCTCAATTAAATCCTTATTTAACCAATATTTTTACCCATAACTGATTTTTTAAAGACAAATAACTTAAGAGACCTGGGTGATGTTATTAAATACTGACAAAGAATAAACTAAAGTGACCCGTAAAATGACCAAAATAAAAATAACAAATAAATAAATAAATGGAATAGCCTATTTAGGTGGGAATAGTACACTAGTTACTTCTCAGGTTCCATTCTCTTTCTATATAGTCAATTGAGAGGCTGATGCAGGGCTGAGGTCCAAGGTTGTGGCGTGGGAAGACAGATTGTAGCTCATTTTGCACTGATTCCCTGCACTCGTTGCACAATTTAGAGAGCGCTGTTAGAGAAAAACTTGCGGCCCGGAACTTTATATCGCGGATCAAGAGTGGCAAGTAGTTGTTTGAAGCCAGCTTTTTCAACTGCAGACAACAGCAGCATATCCATCACTATGAAGCATGTTACTGCATGCGTGATGTCCTTATGCCGCTTGGACGCTTTATCATTTTATCACAAAGAAGGGAGCCCAGTTTAGCTTGCTATACCTGCTTTGTTTTGGAAGAAGTTCCATAAGATTCCTCCGACGACACGGAGCCGCGTCGGGGCTGACAGAGCTCGCGCTGCTGCGGGTGTGAGCAGCTTACATGATGAAACAAGTTGGTTGCGTTACTAGACTTTGTTTTTACCGGTTCCTTGCAAATTTTACAAATCACTGTGGTTTATTTCTGTCAGACTGGCGAACTAGTAAAACCCCATTTTGGGACAATTTCCTCCGCCTCTCCTTGCTGCGACATATTCACGTGCTGTGTGTTGTGGTTTGAGAAGGCGGCGCTTTGTGGCGGCATGCCTGGATCCGCGATTACGATTGGTTGAGAGGAAGCAGTGACTGTAGCATCAACTAATATGATAGGCTGAAAGGAAGGAAGGAAAACTGTCTCTATATCAAACTTTTATCGACCCGTTTTTTTCCTATTGCTCTACACGTCTATAGATCGATATATATTGTTATTGAATTATCGTAAAGCCCTAATATATATCACTTTGCAAGAACATTCAAAGTGTTGTGGATGAACAGAAAAACATTTAGAGCAAACATATATATATATATATATATATAGAAAGCATAAAATCACAGTACTTAATTGTTTCTATTTATAATAAGAAATAAACTATGTAAATTCTTGGATGTTTCTGATCTAAAGTAAAGTTAATTTACTATAACAAAGAATAACTTATTTTGTTTCATTGTAATAGAATAAGTTAAGTAAATCCTTGACTATTCTTCTTTAGTTTCACTGGAACAAGCTTCATCACTAATTCTTTCTATTCATAATAAGAAAAACTAAATACATCTTTGGGGGTTTCTGATCTAAAGTCGTTTTGTCCAACTTTTCTAAGAGCTACAATTGACTAGATTTTTTAAAATTTAAGTAAATCCTTAAAGATAAAACTTAAAGTAGCAATAAGCGATTTTTCACCACTAGGTGGAGAGCACTGTCTGTAGACCAAAACAAGATGTGTATCAAGCCACGCCTCTCTCTACCTTGTTCCAGCACTCGGCACCCATTCCCCCTTCTCACCCATCGGCTCCTATGCGCATATTTGCAAAGGATAAATACACAGCAAACAGCATCACCTTTCAGAGGAACATGCCTAGTAAAGTAACTCATAACTTTATAATACGGTTAGTAGGAGAATGTTTTGATCCGATGGGTGTGCTCTCCGCCATTTTATACCTGACGATGGCATTTTATGGGCAGGAAGGGCCTAAAGCCCTGAGAGGCAGCTATTCACGTGCACATATGTGTCTATCTAAAAAGATACCATTAGTTCTTCACAAAACTATTTTATAGTTCTTACTATCTTAAATAATGAAGATCTCTGATCTGAACTTTCCGAGACTACAGCTAAAACAGAAAGCACCAGAGTAAAGGAAAAGCGCAGCGGACTGTGTGTGCATGTGTGTTTTAGTGTAATCATGTGTGTGTCATAGTGTAGGTCCGTGAACTGTCCCAGATAGCCCTTGTAGCCATAGTCATTGGCAGTGATGGAACGTTATCAGGCAGTACAGTAGCATTCTGTTCCAGGTCACAGATGTCACAGAGCGTCTTGTTTACATAACATCCAGGACACATTAAGATTGCAAGGGAGCAGTTTGGATTACAGCATTTGTCTTTTTTTTCTGTCTGCCTTAAAGTCTCACTGCTGCTTCTCAAATGGCAATTCCAAGCAGTCAGATTTTGGTCATTGTGCCAAAGCTGAGCTTCCAACTTCTCCAAGATCTATTCCATCCCACAGGTGAAATCAGGGACAGCAGCTGGCCTTGCAGTTCTCCTCACACAGAATTTCAGTCTGAGTGTTGATAGCACGACATATCCCTCACATAGTTTAGGCGGCTGTGACATGGGCCGAAAAAGCTGCCGATGTTTTCTGAATTTCTCAATACTCCAGGTAAACGCCAGCTCCAAAAAACAGAAATGCCGTTATCATAAATGCAAGTTTGTATACATTTTCAACATCCTCGACCAAAAAAATGGACAGACACGATCCTCCTCCTGGAGTCCACTGTGTGTCCAGCTGGAAATGTCCCACCAGAACACGAGAGCTCTCCTTTGCCCAGTGTTCTTGTTGAGAAAATTTTATCAATTGTGTTGAGAGTCCAGCTGACGAGATCCATAATTCATAACTTGGAGGATATGTAAAGAGAGGTTACATTTTTTTTATAGAAGCAAAAGCAAGGGAGATATGGGGGAGGGAGAGGGGAAAGGAGAATGTAGTGTGTCGGTCTTCACCAAGAGCAGGAAGAGGAAGGCTAAGTTACTAGCAATCTTTGAAACAAAGCTATGCAAATGTGTTTTTGGGTGTGTTTTAAGGTTTTAACAAACTGTATTTCTGTAATGTATTTAAGAGTCCATCCATCCATCCATCCATCCATTTTCCAAACCGCTTTATCCCTCATGGGGTCGCGGGGGTTGCTGGTGCCTATATCCAGCGTTCACTGGGCGGGAGGCGGGGTACACCCTGGACAGGTCGCCAGTCTGTCGCAGGGCAACACTTTTAAGAGTCTTAAAGGATAAATCCGGTCAAAATCAGAATTTAACCTGCTGAAAGTACTTTAAATATAAAATTATTACATACTGTTCAAAAAATCATAAGCTTTTTTAATTAAGAGTAATTTTCAATTGAAGGTCCTTTTATGGAGGCCGCCATCTTGGTGAAGAACAGTACTGGCACCTCCCAGTTTGTGACGTTTTGTCGCGGGATCGACTGTAGAGCAAGTCCCAATGCTCTATCTGTCCCCTTGTAAATAAATATCCGTTTTCATGCCAAAATATTTTTTTAACCCCTTAAACAAAGATAGACATGGTATTAAGCATTTAAATTAAAATTAATACTAATTTTAAATTTTAGAGACATAAAAAGACAACAAATAAGCATTAAAGTACGGTTTATGGGTTGGGTTCGGCAATGTTATAAGATGAGTATAAAACTCATCTTTAGAACCAATCTCTGCTTAAAATGGTGATCTCTCTGAACGCCTAATCTACTTTCAGCAGTTATCAGTTATTGCAACCGTAAACTGCAGAAAATACGGGCAGAGCAGCTCTTTCTGAGTTTACTCTCTGCTCCTGTCAGGATGAGCTGCAGCGCGTTATGAGGCGGTGGGATATTTCGGCGTCACTTAGTTTAGACCCCAAACAATTGACTTCACTTTCAGAAACAAACCCAAAAAAATTGCAACCCACAACTTGTAATTTGGACCTTGAGTCTGTAATAAAGCTATCTATCTATCTATCTATCATGAAAGTTACAAGTGACTTTAGAAAAAATAAGACCAAAGTTGCATAAAATAAGTGGGCTTCACAACAGTGAGCATACTTTCTAAGTGTGTCGTATCCCTCCGCCGCTCTGATCAGGTAAACAAATCTTCCGGCAAATTCTACATTATTAAAAAAGAAAAACCTACCGAAAAGTCTCGCTCTCATGTCATCTTGAAGACATTCTTCTTCCAAATGTTGGCTACAGACGACGTGTTTTCTCTCTGGCCAGAAGCACAATGGCAAATCCTCCCTCTTCACATTGGTAATCCAGCAAAACAGCCCATGGTGGATGATGAATCAGAAAGGTGAAAAAACTAATGTTTTTTCCACTTTTACCCGATGTATTGTTACATCCAACTGCCATGCATGTGAGCATTGTTGCTTCAACAATAGTTTTAGCAAATTTCAGTGGTGAAGTCCTCTGGAAATCCAAAATAATTGTTTCTGTTCGCAGCTGTGTACAACAGCTCCCTATTGCGTTTGCTTGTAAAGCGCGGCAAACTGCCGTCAGCTCTCCGCAATGTTACGTCACAGGATGTGATGTCAGGCGGCCATTACTGCCCATATTTGGGCAGTAATGGCCACCATACACAGTGATCCAGACGACAATTTATGCTTTTTTTTTCTTATTGATTAACGCTAAATTCATTAAATAACCACAATCGTATTAGTTTTAGGTATAGCTAATGATCCCCTGATTTTTTCTTATTGACCGGACTTCTCCTTTAAAACACTGATGAGACATCTATGTGCCTGGTGGGGAATCGTGGCCTAGTTGGTGGGGAGTGGTGGCCTAGTGGTTAAAGCATTGCGCTTGTGTCCCGGGGACGGGTCCTGACTGTTGTTTGTGCCTATGTGCCAAACGACAGTTCAGATTACCCACCCTTTTTGGAGTCCTTAGAGGGGGTACAGGAGAGTGCCCCTCCTGGGGACTGCCTTATTCTTCTGGGGGACTTCAATGCTCACGTGGGCAATGACAGCGAGACCTGGAGGGGCGTGGTTGGGAGGAATGTCCCACCTGATCTGAACTCGAGTGGTGTTCTCTTGTTGGACTTCTCTGCTCGTCATGGATTGTCCATAATGAACACCATGTTCAAGAATAAGGGTGTCCATATGTGCTCTTGGCACCAGGACACTCTAGGCCGTAGTTCAATGATCAACTTTGTTGTTATTTCATCTGACCTGCGGCCGCATGTCTTGGACACTTGGGTGAAGAGAAGGGGGGAGCTCTCCACCGACCACTACCTGGTGGTGAGCTGGCTCCCATGGTGGGGGAGGAAGCCGGTCAGACCTGGTAGGCCGAAACGTATTGTGAGGGTCTGCTGGGAACATCTGGCAGAGTCCCCGGTGAGACGTAGCTTTAACTCCCACCGCCAGGAGAGCTTTGAACACATCTCGAGGGAGGGACTAAAGCCCCATTTACACTACCCTTGTTAAACCGATCTCAGTCCGAGCTTGGATAGTTAACCAAGCCGAGCTTGGTTCTGACGACCGTTTACACATAACGCTATCTCGGTTCCTTGGTTTCCTCGCCTCCTAGTGACGATCTGCGGTACTACTGCTCTCTAGGCTTGAAGGAGGAAATCAAACAAATAACAATGGCGGCGCCCGTAACATTCAGGCAGTTATGCTTGGTTATATTTCGTTGTTTGCGGAGAGTCAGGTGAAGACGGCAACTTTTGGTGAATTTACTTGACAGAGTCGGCTTTTGGGAAGTGGATAAGACAAACGAACGTCTAATAAGGATTTACAGACGCAGGAAACAACGACAGACGCTGAGGTTCATCACACTGCTAAGCAGAATCAACACTGGAAATCGTGTGTCACGGTAGGGAAGCTAGTATTTTTATTAATGTCTGAAATGTCAGCTGGCTGTAAGGAGATGACGCGATCTGCTCATGCGCTCTTTGTCATTAGAAACCGGGCTACTGAAAAACCAAGCCGAACCCACACATGGAACTGGGCTGCATTTAGTGCGGTCCGGATGTTTCTGGCTCGGTTCAGTTCAGTTTGCGTTCCATTTACACTCGACAGTTATCTCGGTTAACAAGCTCGGACTGGTCTCGGCACGGTTAAAAAGGGGTAGTGTAAACGGGGTAATAGAGTCTGAGTGGACCATGTTCCGCGCCTCTATTGTTGAGGCTGTGGCCACAAGGTTGTCGGTGCATGTCGCGGCGGTGACGGAAGCTGTCAAGCTGAAGAAGGAGGCCTATCGGGCTTTATTGGCCTGTGGGACTCCGGAAGCAGCTGATGTGTACCGGCTGTCAAAGCGGCAGGTAGCTCGGTTGGTCGCTGAGGCAAAAACTCGGGCGTGGGAATAGTTCGGAGAGTCCATGGAGAAAGACTGCCGTATGGCTTCAAGGTGATTCCGGTCCACTATCCGGCGTCTCAGGATGGGGAAGCAGTGCAGTACCAACACTGTTTATAGTGGGGGTGATGTGCTGCTGACCTGGACTCGGGATGTCGTGTGTCGGTGGGAGGAATACTTCGAAGACCTCCTTAATCCCACTAATAATAATTGAACTTTATTGATCTCACAATTGAGAAATTCACTTCTGCATTAAACCCATCCCCCTGGGGAGCAGTGGGCTGCCACTGTGTGGCACCCGGGGAGCAGTCTGTGGTTAAGAGTCTTGCTCAGGTACCCAAAGTGGCAGTCTGTGGGAGTTGAACTCAAAACCTTTGGGACCTGAGCGCAATGCTTTAACCACTAGGCCACCACACCCCTTCCTCACGTTTTCCATTGAGGAAGCAGAGGCTGGGGACTCCGGGTCGGGTTCTCCCATCTCTGGTGCTGAGGTCACCGAGGTGGTTAAAAAGCTCCTTGGTGGCAAGGCCCCGGGGGTGCATGAGATTCGCCCCGAGTACTTTAAGGCTCTGGATGTTGTGGGGCTGTGTTGGTTAACACGACTATGCAACATTACGTGGACATCTGGGGCAGTTCCCCTGGATTGGCAGATTGGGGTGGTGGTCCCCCTACTTAAAAAGGGGGACCGGAGGGTATGTTCCAACTATAGAGGAATCACACTCTTAAGCCTCCCTGGTAAGGTCTATTCCGGGGTTCTGGAAAGGAGGGTCCATCGGATAGTCGAATCTCGGATTCAGGAAGAGCAGTGTGGTTTTCGTCCTGGCCATGGAACACTGGATCAGCTCTACACCCTCAGCAGGATCCTGGAGCGTGCATGGGAGTTTGCCCAACCAGCCTACATGTGCTTTGTGGATCTGGAGAAGGCATTCAACCATGTCCATGTCGGTGGGGTCCTGTGGGGGTACTCCGTGAGTATGGAGTACTGGGCCCTTTAATAAGAGCTGTTAGGTCTCTGTATGACCGGTGTCAGAGCCTGGTCCGCAATGTCGGCAGTAAGTCGGACTCGTTTCCAGTGAGAGTTGGACTCCGCCAAGGTTGTCCTTTGTCACTGATTCTGTTCATAACTTTTATGGACAGAATTTCTAGGCGCAGCCAAGGTGTTGAGGGGATCCGTTTTGGTGGCCTTAGGATTGAGTCTCTGCTATTCGCGGTTGACGTGGTTCTATCACGTCATCCGCTTCATCAGGGCGTGATCTACAGCTCTCACTGGAGCTGTTCGCAGCCAAGTGTGAAGCGGCCGGAATGAGGATCAGTGCCTCCAAATCCAAGACCATGGTCTTGAGCCAGAAAAGGGTAGAGTGCCTTCTCCAGGTTGGGGAGGATGTGCTGCCCCCAGTGGAGGAGTTTAAGTATCTTGAGGTCTTGTTCACGAATGAGGGGAAGATGGAGCGGGAGCTCGACAGGCGGATTGGTGCTGCAATGGCAGCACCACAATTGCAGCCCACTGCTTGCCAAGGGAGCAGATGGCTTAAATGCAGAGAACAAACTTCATTGGAATGTACGTTGCAATGACAATAAAGATGATTATTATTGTTTGTGTTTTCCGGTCCGCACCTTTTCACAAGACATGGCTAAAAGTCCTTTAAATTAAGTTCTGAGTGTTCGCTAACATTAGACCCCAACAGCATTGCTACCAACAAGTTAAACATATCTAGGGTTTGTTTAAACACAATTCCTTTTTTCGTTTCACTCCGAATCGTCCAGTAGTGCTACTAGTGTTTGTACAGCATAAATAAGGAACATTAATGTGGATTAATGATATTTACTGTAACTTAAGAGAAAGCTATCAAGCTAATGGCCACATGATCCTGATGTGCCCTAACACAACTCCCGGTCATCTTCCCCTTGTAGTGCTCTCTACATTCTTAAATTAAATTATTTCTGGTGAAATAATTATATCAATTAAAAATCGAGTGCCCTAAAGCTTACTGGTTTTTAATTTAGCAAATCATTCTTTAAAATGTTATTTTCACACATAATGTTTTATCTACGTTGCATTGTGAATGGGTTTAATACATACCAAATGTTGTTCTAAATTAGTTTAGCTAATTTGACCTCATTCCAAATTCTTTAAAGGGACAGTGTGTAACTAATTTGGCTTTTAATTGGCAAAAATCAAGTATTGCTTTTATAAATACATATTCTGGTAAAGTCTAATAACCTCACATCAAACCTCATCAAAAATTAAAGTGTTTTCATAACTTAGAATTAATAGTTTATAAATACATAGGTGTTGGTGCACCCACTGGGAGGTGCCATGTTGCGTCAGCCATTTCTGATTTCATGTAGCCGAAAGGGGACAAACTTGTCGGCCATATGTGTTTTCCCTATCTGTCTTCTACATGAAGAAGTGCTGTTGGTGGAGGAGTATTAAACAAGCAAAGAAGACCGTAGATAATTCTATTTGCCATTTTCAGTTATAATGGAGGACCATTCAAACTCTTTGCTCAGCGAGAGGGAAGAGAAAGTAACCAAGAAAAGAAAAATAGGTAATAACCGGGAGAAAACGAGAGTCTATATCGGCTAATATTAACAGGGGGAGTGAAGATAATTCATCAGGGAGCGGGGATTTAAAACGGATGTGGAGGTTGCAGGCTTTCTTCTGGACAAGCAAGTTAATTCAATATAACAGTGAAGTTTATTTTGGCTTTATGTTAGAAACAGTGTAGAGCAGCAACTACTTTGTTCTCCGAGTGGAGATGGCTCGTTTGTTCGTTTCTCTCTCCTTTGTGTCAGAGGGATATTTTAGCCGCCCGGTTGATGTTTTCTGTAGCGCAAAAGCTGGTCTCTTTATTCCTGTTTATAATCGCTTATATTAGACCCCATATAAGTGACTGCAAGTTCAGAAACGAGACCAAAAAACGCGACTCACAGAATTTCAAAGCAACTGCAGGAAAAAAACAAGCAGACAAGGTAACAGTGTCAAAAACAATTTCCCACGATGACCGTAGCTATTAGCAGTAGCGTTTACATGGAGCGTATACATTGTCCCATTTATGATACTCCGCAGCTTCTGTAGTAGTTATTGCGCTCTTAACGGCAAGGTCGTTTGTAATTCATTTAGTTCACCACTAGATGGTGAGCCGGTGAGAAAATCTAATACAGTGGGGCTTTAAGATGAACTGTGATTTCAGAACACATAGATAAAGAGGGAAGATTTGTGTTGGTGAAGGGGAGGTTGGAGCAGGAAGAGGTCACTTTATGTAATATATATGCACCTCCTGGTAGTGAGGTGGATTTTTTTAAGGAAGTACTTAGTCTTGTGGCCACGGAAGCAAGTGGCACATGTATATGTGCAGGAGATTTTAACTTACTCCTAAATCCAAAGATGGATACAACTAGCAGAGAACGAAGAAGGACTCACTTAGAAAAGCAATTTAAAAAACTTATTCAAGAATTGGGACTTATAGATGTATGGAGATATTTGCAAAAACATGACCGGGAATTTACTTTTTACTCTGCTAGGCATAATGTGCATACAAGAATTGACTATTTTTTTATGTTTAATAGAGACCTTCACAGAGTAAAAGATTGTATAATAGGCCAAAGAGACATCTCTGATCATTCTGGTCTAAGTATGAAAATTAATTTGATTAGGCATGCTAAAAATACTCTATGGAGGCTTAACACAAGCTTACTAAATAACGCTGCATTCAAAACTGAAATGACAGAAGAATTTAAAAGGTATTTAGAATTCAATGACAACGGTACAGTTAGCCCTGCAATTCTGTGGGATGCGGCTAAGGCATATATGAGGGGTAAAATAATTGCAAAATGTTCGAATTTGAAGAAGAGTAGAATGAAGAAGTTAACAGACTTGCAGGAAAACCTGAAAAGATTGGAGCAGCAGCATTCGATTAATAAGAGCCCATCCTTACTGGAGGACATGAGGCCTATTAAACAGGAGATCCACAAAATTTTAAGTGAAGAAATAGAAAAAAAACTTAAATATATGAGACAAAGATATTATGATGCAGGACCTAGAGCTGCTAAGGTGCTGTCGTGGAGGCTTAGGAAGCAACAAGCGGAAAACACGATTTATAAGATTCGAAACCCAAGGACTAACAATATATCGAATAAACTTGATGAAATTCAGAACGTATTTGAAGGGTATTATGCATCCCTATATACACAGCCGGACAAAATGGATAATCAAATAACTCAAAAATTCCTTAACTCATTGGATCTCCCATCTTTAGGAAAAGACCAAAATGACAAGTTGATGGCAGAAATATCAGCTGGGGAAGTTGACTGGGGGATATCACATCTTAAGACCGGCAAATCACCAGGCTGTGATGGGTTTCCTCCTGAGTGGTATAAGGCTATGAAGGATTCTGTTGCCCCACTATTGAAGGCCTCCTTTAATTACACTCTGGGAGGGGACTCTCTCCCACCGTCATGGCAAGAGGCTTTTATTTCAGTCATACCAAAGGTGGGGAAGGACAGAACGGACCCAAAAGGATATAGACCAATTAGTGTGTTAAATATAGACTATAAACTATATGCTGCAATACTAGCTAAGAGATTAAGTACCCTGATGCCTTTTTTGATAGATGAGGATCAGACAGGTTTTATTGGTAATAGACAAACGCATGATTGTATAAGGAGGGCCATTCATGTTATTGACCACATAATCAAAGAAAAATCAAGTGCAGTCCTTTTCAGCTTAGATGCCGAGAAGGCGTATGACACTGTAGGGTGGGAATTTTTGTTTGAGGTAATGAAGAGATTTGGATTTGGTGAGGGATTCATTCGTTGCATAAAAACTATATATTCTTCACCAAAAGCAAGAATCAAAATTAACGGAAGTCTCTCAAATCAAATAACACTACAACGAGGATGTAGACAGGGTTGCCCCTTAAGTCCATTACTTTTTAACCTTTTTATTGAACCACTAGCTCAGGTTGTTAGGGAGGAGTCTGGTTTGGAGGGGGTGACGATAGGGAGTGTGGAGAGCAAGATATGTCTATATGCGGATGATCTTTTAGTAATAATTAAAAGCCCTGAATCTGGTACTCCAGTGCTCATGGATATTCTGGAATCATACGGCAAACTTTCCGGATATAAACTTAATATGCAAAAAACTAAAATTTTGACTTTCAATTTTAGCCCATTGAAACGGTTAATAAATAGCTACCAATTTAATTGGAATCAATCACAAGTGGAATACTTGGGGATCATATTAACAAAAGATTTAACTCAATTATATGACGTTAATTACAAATGCATAAATAAGAAAATATATGAGGACCTGGCCAGATGGAGCCTGCTTCCCCTAGACATTGGTAACAGAATCCGTGCAATAAAGATAAATGTCCTCCCGAGAATACTGTATATATTTCACGCACTCCCTGTGGAGGTCCCAGTAAAACAATTTAGGGAATGGGATAAACACCTCTCAAGGTTTATTTGGAACAATAAATGGCCAAGAGTGAGATACTCGACCCTGCAGCTGCCTAGGGATGGGGGGGGTATGGGTCTACCCCACCTGGCGGATTATTACATGTCGGCCCAGTGTGGACCCCTGGTACGCTGGTGTAGCCCGGCCTATGAGGCTAAATGGAAAGACATTGAACTCTCCTTGCTGAACTTCCCTGCACAGTCAGTACTGGGCTGTCTGGACGGAGTGTCCCAGGTATATCAGTTGCAAAATCTGTGCCTAAGCTTCTCCTTGAAGGTATGGGCAGGGTTGGTCAGAAAGTTTAATCTTCACAGACAGATAGGGCTGTTGAGTTGGCCTGCGTATCACCCGCATTTCCTCCCAGCATCGATAGATCATAAATATAGAAGGTGGGCAAGACAGGGAGTCACCGCATTCTGCACTATAGTTAAAGACGGGGTATTAATGAAATTTGAGGAGCTATGCCAGACCTATGAGGTGAGTAGAGAGGACTTTTATCGCTACTTACAGGTCCGTAGTTTCCTAAGAAAGGAAATGAAAATTTCTGACTTGGAGACAATTCCAGGCATAATACAACTTTTTATTGATTCATATGCTGGTAAAAGTATAAGAGGAATTACGGGCAAATGTTATAGAAATTTAAGATCCATGAATAAAAACTCAACAGATTATATAAAAGAGCGATGGGAAAAGGAAGCAGACATGATAATTACGTCAGAGGCATGGATGCAAATTTGGAGGGGCTCCCTGTCGACCACAAATTCTCTGATATGGCGCGATTTCACGTGGAAGAATCTAACCCGATTTTTCATCACGCCGAAGCAGAGATCTCAGATGGGCGGGTTACAGCTTCCGTGCTGGAGGGGGTGCGGTGTGACTGCGGTAGGCCACTACCATGTTTTTTGGGACTGTACGGAGTTACAGACTTTTTGGAAGGATGTACATCGCCTAATATATAAAGTTTTGGGTATAAATCTGGACTTGTCATTCACTGTTCTGTATCTTGGAATGCTCCCTGAGGGACTTAGCAAAGGGGATACATACCTGCTGAATATAATTATGGTCGCCAGCAAGAAAGCGGTCACTAAGTGTTGGCTTCAACCAGGCCCCCCCTCTTTGAAACTCCTGGTGAATATTATAAATATGATTCACGACATGGAGATGTTGACATTTGCAATACGACTTAAAAAGGAGAAAGGAGAAAAACTCTGGAAACGTTGGGAATGCTTTATTGTCAGAGGCGATGAACAGTGATTTGTGGGACTCTGCACCACCTGAGCGAGAAAATGGGGTTTCTTACCTGATCACATATTTTTGGTTCTTTGGTTCCTGATTCTGGACTTAAGACTTTGTAATAGTTATGGAAATGTAATATTTTATATCGGTATTGGTGAATGTCACCTGCCCCAGCCCTCTTGTTTTGCAGTGTTCTGTATTTGTATATCTACTTGTTAAAACTAAATAAAAATAAAGTTTCAAAAAAAAAGATGAACTGTGGTTCCCTAACTTGAAGATCCTGACTGAATTCTGAAATTCCTTGAATAATTTTTACGGTAATGATTTTCAACAATTTATTTGTCCTTTTGTGTGTTCCTTTTGTATTCATTAGTTTCTTTAATCTTGATTTTGCTCAGTAGTTTTAGTTTATTTTCACTAGCCTCATGGGCGTAGGTTTGATTTCAACTTTGGTAGGGACACTACTGGTCTCAAGTTTCATTGGTTTGATGTCATTGGTCCTACGCAATATGCATGCTCCTATTTTTTTATACTTGACGTGAGCATCAGGGGACATTTCGTTTAAAGAGAAAAGCAGCATTTTCTGCTACATTAATACAAATTTTATAAGCACTATATATATTGTATATAAATAAAAAGCTGCTCCTTAATTTGTAATTAAAATCAATTAGACATCACCAGAAGCACTGAAGGCCCAGCTGCTTCACCTCCAAGCTGCCCAGCATCATTATTACTGGATATCTGTGTTTCCTATAATCATATAATGTTACTATTATACAAGTGTGTTTTTAGTATTAAAGGATTAAATATAACACAACCTTTTATATCATCCTATGATACTTACTGTCTGAGTGTTTAAATAGCTCCTTATGTCTCTTTTCTTTTTGGTGGCATCATCTACAATCACAACACTAAGCATAAGCCTAAGTTTATTCAAATATAAAATCGCTTTTAACAATTATTAAAAGAAAATATAACACTATCTTATCCGTAATGTAATAATATCCAAAATAAACAGCCAGATTCAAGCATTTTTACCAGACACTAATGTTTGTACTAATTTACTTATTGACTGTGTGGAAATCTATGGAAAATCAAACCAATGTGTTCCTCTGTTTGTACTTTATCCTATTTCTAGAAGTAGAAACAGTTAATTAAATAGCACTATTATTATGTGGAACCCTAATTATGCTTTCTAAACAAAAAATAGCAATGTTTAGGCACCATCTCGTGTTGTTATACTCTATAAAACGAATAACACCTGCTATTTATATCTGAACCGCCTTAAAGGGATTTTTTGAAAGCTTACATTCTTTGCTTGTCAATTTTTCCAGCAGTCTTCAGAACTCCTGCCTGACACAGAATAGTTTTATAAAATAAAATTAATTTTTGTTGATAAAATGTATTATACTTCAGAATTAAATATTATTTTAAGATGCTAACGTTGGTTACCTACATTTCTTAAGTTCCACAAATCAAAACTACTCTCTCCTGCTTCTTCTATCGCCTGTTATAGCATAGATAATATAACATTTTTAATTGGGACTAGTTTCGTAGTCTAATATTCGTTGTAGTAACCGCAGTATTCTAGCGTGAATAAATTTCGCACTGCAAGCATGCACGCACATGCACGCACTAGAAAACAGCCAACCAGGGAGAGAGAAGGCGGGACTTAAGGCAGAACAACCAATGAGAGTGGAGTTAAACAGCACACAACACAGTTACGTGCGCTGCTAAGTTAAAGCGACAGGAAAGACCGACTGGACACGCAGGCTGGCAGACGGAGCTGCGAGAGGAAAATAAGCGACTGCTGTAACAACGCTGTATTGTAATTATTAGTTATTCACATTGAAATATTGGTAGGGACAATTAGGTCGGTCCAAAATTTTGGTAGGGACATGTCCCTATGGTCCCTATACAAACCTACGCCCATGACTAGCCTAGTACAGAAGATTTTTTCAGTGAAATATACTGTCAGTGCCAGTGCTCGAATCACTCTTTCAGCTATTGTCCTTATGTCAAAGCCAGTTGGGCTGGTAAATACTGGACAATATCTTAGAGACCAAGAGTTACTGAATAAACATTAAATAACTTAGAAGCTTGTAATTGCACAACACTGGGTTGATCATTTCATTTTCCACCTCTCTCCCCCATGCTGTTTACCTCATAATGGTTTTACAATCCTTAGTTAGCTGGGAGCCTTCCCTGTGTTTGTTACTATTGGGGGTTGACTCCCACACGTCTGCCAGTTAACAATTGCTGGCCAACAGTGATGTACATGCATCATTATTACATCACTACTGTTTCATCCTTGCTTCCTCTCTCCAACTTTGTCCAAAGCTTTGGTTATTTCACATAAATTACTGGTGTTGACTGACGGCTATTCATGCAAATCATTGCTCCAATTCAAATGTCTCTGTGGCTCTTCATACTGGAATTGGTCTAAACTTTATTATTCTTCCGTTGCTCACTGATCATCAATTAAACGATTTTTTCATTTCAACTTTGATCATTAGTTTAGTAAATGTGCCTGTCTAGTTAACTAAAGAGTTTGTGGCTCAATTACTTTGATTGTATCAGGGAGCTAAAGTTAGGCCCAGAAATATTTGGACAGTGACACAACCTTCATGATTTTGGCTCTGCATGCCATCACATTGGGTTTGAAATGAAACAACTACAGTAATTGAAGTGCAGACATTAAGGTTTAATTGAAGGGGTTGAACAAAAATATATGATTAAACATGTAAGAATTGTAGCTATTTTCATGCAAGCGCTCCTCATTTCAGGTGCTCAAAAGTAATTGGACAAATAAACATAATCAAAAGTAAAATATTACTTTTCAATATTTTGTTAAGAATCCTTTGCAGGCAATGACTGCCCGAAATCTGGAACTCATGGGCATTACTAAACGCTGGGTTTCCTCCTTTGTGATGTTTTGCCAGGGCTTTACTGCAGCTGTCTTCAGTTGATGCTTGTTTGTGGGTCTTTCTGCCTTAGGTTTTGTCTTGATCAAATGAAATGCATGCTCGATTGGGTTGAGATCTGGTGATTGACTCGGCCATTGCAGAATATTCCACTTCTTTGCTTTAAAAAACTCTTGGGTTGCTTTTGCAGAATGTTTTGGATCATTGTCCATCTGTACTGTGAGGCGCCGTCCAATCAACTTTGCTGCATTTAGCTGAATCTGAGCAGAAAGTATATTCCCATATACTCCAGAATTCATCCAGCAATCATCATGAATAAACACAAGTGACCCATTGCCATTGGAAGCCATGCATGCCCGTTCCATCACACTACCTCCACCATGTTTTACAGAAGATGTGGTGTGTTTTAGATCATATGCTGTTCCAATTCTTCTCCAAACTTTCTTCTTCCCATTATTTTAGTACAGGTTGATATTAGTCTCATTTGTCCAAAGAAAGCTGTTCCAGAACTGGGCTGGCTTCTTCAGGTGCTTTTTGGCAAAGTCAATTCTGACCTTTCTATTTTTGAGGCTGATTAATGGTTTGCAGCTTGTGGTGAATCCTTTGTATTTACTCTCATGAAGTATTGTATTTATGGTAGACTTAGATACTGATACACCTACTTCCTGGAGAGTGTTCTTCACTTGAGTGGATGTTGTGAAGGGGTTTTTCTTCACCATGGAAAGGATTCTGCGATCATCCACTGCAGTTGTCTTCCGTGGACGTCCAGGCCTCTGGTTTCTTAAGCTCACCACTGCACTCTTTTTTTCTCAGAATGTTCCAAAATGTTGATTTGGCTACTCCTAACATTTCTGCTATCTCTCTGATGGATTTCTTCTGTTTTCAGCCTCAGGATGGTCTGTTTCACCTCCATTGAGAGCTCCTTTGACCGCATCTTGTGTGTTTACAGTAACAGCTTCCAAATGCAAACACCACACCAGGAATCAGCCCTAGATCTTTTAACTGCTTAATTGATGACAGGTTAATGAGGAAAGAGCCCATGCAGCCGTGTTATTTTTTTTGCTGTCATCTGAGTCAATTGTCCAATTACTTTTGTTCCCTTGAAAGGGAGGCGGCTACATATGAAAGAGCTGTAATTCCTAAACCCTTGCTCCAATTTGGATGTGAATACTCTCATATTACAGCTGAGAGTCTGCACTTTAATCTTATATTGATTATATAAATGTATCCTCAATATATTGTTATAAACAGCTTAAAAAACAAAACTTGTGTCACTGTCCAAATATTTCTGGGCCTAATTGTATTTGGTTAATAAACTCTCATATAGCTAAAGAAAGGTGTGTTTGAGTTTGTTTTATATAAGAGAGATTTGCTTTCCAAAAATGAATACTTGATCCATCCCTTTTTTAGTTAACAGTTGAAAATAACTTCAGTGATGTTGTGATTCGGTTAATAAATATTAATTGCCGATTGCAGATACAGCTACATTGTAATTATTAACATTTACTAGCATCTAAAACACCAGTTTCCACAACAGGGTTGAATATTCAAACAATTATGTAATTTTAGTTAATGATGACCAGTTATTAATTCTAATTACTAATTAATTATTAAGTGCTGGTAACAACAATCACAACCCCCTAGTGTACATTATATATCTGTTAGTTGACGGTGATTTTGGTTGGGAATTACAAACTATTAATTGTGATTTTTCATTATTTTGTTTTATAAATATTCATAATGAAATAATCATATATGCACAATACAGCTCTATTAAATGCTTATTTGTAGCACTGTATCCAGATTTGTCAGTATATTCACGCAAATAGAAAATCATTAAATTGAGCAAAAGTTGCTTTTGGTTAAAAAAAAAAAAAATTCAAGCTTGCTTTATTTTACCCAAGTTATGAACCAAACAATTTTTTGTGATGCACTGCTAATCTGAGAGAGGTACAGATATAAAATTACTTGCCTTGTAGGGTCCACCTCGAAAGTGATGTGTTCAGAGGTTAAAATGACTCCCCTTAATAAGGGCTCCAATAACTTCTGCAGGTATGCTGCTCCATATACCTGTCAAAACAATAAAAAGTTAACTTGTCTTGTTTGAACTAATGTAGGTCACTCAAACACAATCTGAGTAATGATCTCTAGAGCAAGGTACAACATGCCATTGAAAAGTTACAAGAATGTTTGAAATAGCATATTTGTTTAAGATGACAGTTAAAAAAATCTCAAACAGATTCTTCAGAAAACCCAAGTTTGGATGCAGTTGTTTTATTAGAGGACAGAGCTTGCAGCCATAAAATATCTGAGGTATCACCGGCATACTGAGCAACAGGAATCAAACAGAGTTTAGTGACCAAATGGAACATCAAACTCATATGCATTTTAATTGCATATAAAGTGACTTAAAATGTCTACAGAAATTAGTGTTTTAATCAAGATAGCTGAAAATAATAATCCGCAAATTATAATCCACACACAAACATCCAACAATCTGAACATTTGCAAAACATTCAAACAAGTGAACAATTTTTTACCCACAGGTTTTCAACTTCAAATACGCATTTTTGATAGTTCTTACACTCAATAAGCTTTATGTGCTTAAAAATCCAGTACATGTGGACAAATTGCTTGCAGTGCACAGGCCAAGTTGCATTCACTCTCCAATTGGCTGGCATAGACACAAGGTTTTGAGACTGTTTTCACGCTGTCAGGCTTCTTTGTATTCACAAGAGCCTGCTGCTGTCTATCTTTACCACCAAGCTAAGTCTGTGAGATCAAGAACAACCTCCCAGTGTGCCATGACAATTACAATAAATGCAGTCAGCACAGTAATGTTACACTGGTACTGCTGTGAAAAATGTCTTATATTTACTTATACTCAGCACACCTTTTTTGTAAAGAAATAGAAACAATCTGTACTAAGAACATTTATAAGATTTCTTCTGAAAGCCCAGTCAGTCATGGCAGATGGTCATTCACACCGACTCTGGTTCTGCTGGCGCTTTCTTCCTATTAAAGGGTAGTTTTGCTCTCCACTGTCATGCATGCTTGGTATGAGGGATAGCTCTAAAGTCAGCAACACAAAGCCAGCAACTGTCCACTGTGGCTATGGGCTCTTTCATGAGTGAATGCAGCAAGTCAATGACTGAATGCAAACTTCTGGGGTTTCTTAGATAGAAAACATTGTTACCAATTACAAAAAAGAAAGACATTAGGTAAATCCTCTGGGCAGGTTCTTCCTTTATGAAACGTTTTGTCTTTTCGCCAAGAGACTTCTTCAGTCTGTAGAGTTGTAGGTAAATTCAGTCTTATAAGCAGTGCCATTGCATAGTGGACCAATAAGTATTGGTGTGACAGTCAAAACTGGTTGTTCACATGCAAACAAAGACCATCAGGCTATCAACCGATCATTAGCGCTCTGATGGCCACTTTATGTTCCCAGGGGACCAGTGATGTGCGGTAGGGTTCATAGCAGGTGAGGCACTGACGTCATCAGAGTCAGATTTACAATTATATACACTCATTGCAGAGTAGACTCATTGCAAAATGCTAAAGGAGACTGATTGTACCAAATAAATTCACCAAGAGACATGGAAAGAATATTGATTTTTTTGATGAGAAAAACAAAAATAAATTATTTGTCATTTGATTGGTAACAGTTTATGAGTTATGACGGATTTCTGCATTTGTAACCACTTCAAAGACTATAACCCACATTACGCACATTTCATTACAAAAACAAATATGAATAATTAGCGTTGTCTTACCTCTACTAATAAATGAAGTCCATGTGGCGCTCATTCTGCACAAAAATATCGGTCATTTTCCGGTAAAAGTTCTCTTTATCTTTCTTCAATTTTAAAAGTCTCTCAGTCTCAATGGAGATCACTGCCAGGGAGGAAAGCCTCCCTTCTTGATCAGTCCTGTTCCGGCTGTATGTTTTGAGTTTTTTTGTGCTTTACTTGTCCAGCATAATTCGCTGTCACTTTACAGTTTTGGGATCACGAGCGGTGCTCCTTGAGCGCCCCCTGCCTAGAGGCCAAGGAACTGCCGGCCTCACCTACAACCCGTTCGAAAATATGATCAAAATTGATTAAATTAGATGACAATTTAACTCTTTATTACAAATTACTGAATGAATCACTATTTATATTATGTTATCATTATATGTTTTCTTTTTTTCCATGATGACAGGTGAGGCCTGGCCTCACTTGCCTCCCTTGACTGCACGTCACTGCAGGGGACTGAGTCATGCTCGCAATAACAGCACCGTAAGAGGCGAACAATTGGACCTGGAGGCCACCACCCGTGTTTAACAATGGGAGGTTTACCTTTACTCCCCTTTCAAACCAACGTTCCTCTCAACCCAGAAAGAGAATGTCTTGATCTCTAAAACAGTGACTGGTGGCCTGCAGATGAGTGTAAACCACAGAATCTTGGCCTGGGTTAGATGTTGCTTTTCGGTGCTGGGCCATCCTTTTGTACATTGGCTGCTTCAAATTACAAATTAATGCTCTTGTTGACAGTGTTACTTCCTCTTTGCGTTTTGCATTATATAACATAGCTCCATTGAAAAAGAAAATAATTATTCACAGGCTAGAGGTGCGTTCTTTGAAGCACAACATTAGGAAGTTGAGGAGAAAACAGTGCCCTACATATATAGAGGAATCCTGCCTAATCTGGAAAAACACTGTTTATTTCCACTGTTATAAAAACACCTTTCGCAAACTTAGAGCATATTTTTTATCCTTAACAGAGGAGAATGAAAATAATCCTAGGTTTCTTTTAAGCACAGTTAACGTACTTAAAACGTACACGTAGAGAGTCATAGCTCTCTTGATCTATCCATTGTCTCAGCAGTAATGACTTTATGGGATTCTTTATAAATAAAACTGATTCTATTAAAAATAAAATAATTGGCAAACATGATTACTTCATTCCCAGTAAATGAGGCAGCACTGGAGGTATCTTTAGAACCTCATCTGTTTTTTGACTAACTCAGAAATTAGAGCTTTCTGAGTTATCTAAAATTTTTGCTTCATCTAAACCTTCAACTTATATGTTAGACCCAATTCCCAGGAAAGCTATTTAAGTATTCCCTTTGATTAATGCCCCCATTTTAGACATGATTAATCTATCCTTAGTAAATGGATATGTACCACAAGCTTTTATGGTAGCTGTCATTAAATCTGTACTTGAGAAATCCTCTCTTGATCAAGATGACATAATAAATTACAGACCTATATCTAATCATTTATTATCTAAAATTCCTGAGAAAATAGTTACTAATCAAGTATGTGAACATTTACACAGTAATGACCTATTTGAAAAGTTTCAGTCAGGCTTCAGAGCTCATCATAGCACTGAAACAGCTCTAGTGAAAGTCACTAATGATTTTCTCATGGCTTCAGATAATGGACTTGTGTCTGTAAATGTTCTGTTAGATCAGTTGATCACAATATTCTCCTAGAAAGACCTCGATGTGCTGTAGGGATTAAGGGAAAAGCATTAGGCTGGTTTAAATCTCATTTGTCTGACAGAGTACAGTTTCTTCATGTTAATAATAGGGCTGTAACAACGAATTGTTAAAATCCATAAAAATTGACCATTAAAAGCGTTGGCAACAAATTTCATCATCGACCCGTTGTGTTCCACGATTATTGCGTCACTCTGCATGTCGCGGAGCCATTTACCTCACCTGCAGACTGTCATCAATAATGTTGACTGGCTGCTGAGGGGGCATTTTCAAATACAGATTTTTTTGTAGTAAATTCTACAAATGACGACACAGAGAACACTGCTTGAACTAAGTTCTCAAAAGATAGGGAGCATGTTGCGCTTCATAAAACCAAGAAATAAGTAACATTTTAGATTTGACATAGCACAAGAACACCACAGAGATGATGCAGGAGCTAAAACAACATGGAGTCATTGATGAGGGCAATGGAAGCTGAACAGCAGGGTAAGTTATAACAATATCTAACGTTTGTTCTGTTTTAAAGTAAGGAAACCCCGACAGCACTTGGCTTGCGGGCTGTGAGTGGAGTCCTGTACGGCTGAAGTCGTGCTTTGGGGTGCCCCTTAACGTCAGCCTGATGGCTTGTCTAATGCAGCTGTTAGCTTGTTAGCTGGTTAATGACAGAAGCTTGTTTAAATGCGCAACGTTCCCTGATCAGATTGAAATGTATTTGGATCAATAGGAAAGAAACTATTCCGAATGCACCTTTTATATGGGCTCAAAATCAAATAATCCGATCTTGATGTGTGTTTACTTGGATCAAGCTTTATTCAAAGTAGAAACTTTCTGACATTAGCAGAGTTGTTGAATTTCCATAAAACAACTGGAGACGTTTTGTACTTTTTCATGCGGAAAAAAACAACAAACGCAGAGGTGCATTGGTGCTGACTGTTCTGACCGCATAGAATGGACCCGCACCAGGTTCTGAGAGTGGTTGAGACTTTCCTTTCCATAATTATGCTACAGTCTCAGCAACTCATGCTGTTGCTGTTGAGAGAGCAGAAGGAAATTATGATCATCCCAAAATGTTTTGTTGTGCACAGCACTGCGGCCCCATCCTCCACATGCATGCGCAATAAATTCATGAGTTAATCTGAACAAATGTTCTGATCGGATTATGGATCATAAACCAGCCCTCTCAATCAGAATTCAATTTCATTCTGATGCTAATAATTTGTTGATTAAGCTTTATGTTTTAATTTTGCTGTATGGGAGGGAGGAGCAGGGCTCTAAATAAAAATGTCTTCATTATGTAACCATAATAAAATTTTGGTGAGACACCAGAATGATAAGAGGCAGACCTAAATTAAAAACACTTACAGAAAAACAAGACATAAGCATCCCTAAAGGACACGCTCAAAAAGGTCAAACCCTCAGAAGAAATATTTAACATCCTTTTTGACTCTTCAAAGAAAATATAGAAAAACCTATACAATAAATGTCCTTGGAAGAAAAATATATACAAGGACAAATGTAGTATTTACAAAAAATGCACTGGTTTAATTGTTATGCCCAATTTCTTTTTTCCTAGGTGCACTAGCACAAGGGTGAGGTTCAACCAAACCGCATTTGACACCAGTTTTACAGCTTCACTTTTGTTGTATTAAATTGCTGTTCATATAGACAACGGTGACTATTAAATAATTGAGTTAAAATCTTGTCAACATAAATTTCTTTATTTGAAGCAAAAATATTTATTACCTGATATGAAGGTAACAGAAGACCTAAGTAGCAATTTGTTTTATGTGAGCTTATTTGCTCCGTCAGTAATAATAATTGACCAATTAATCAATTATTAAAATCAGCTCTACTTAATAATAAATCTTCAAACTCCAAGGTCACTTGTGGAATACCACAGGGTTCAGTCCTTTTGCCAATTCTCTATACCAGGGATTCCCAAAGTGTGGTGCACGCAGCTGCCGCTAGGAGGTGCGCGAGATGAAAAATGTAATGGCGGTCTGACAGTGTTTTTTCCCCACACCATAAAGACGTGTAAATAAACATTTCCTACCAAAATGTTTTCTCTCTCTCTCTCTCTCTCTCTCTCTCTCTCTCGCTCGCGTTGAGGACTAAAGGCCTCCTAATATGGTTCGCGCTAACCGCTCCGGGGCGCATCTGTGTCCGCCGCTGACGCGCCCCGGAAAACAAAACTTGCCAAATCCGGTCGGGAGAAGGGCGAAAACATCGTTTCCACCAACAAAAGCCTTCAGAGCCGTTCTCTGATGTTCTTTTAATGAAACAATACTAGGTAGATTGGACAACACGGAAGAAATAGCATCAATGCTAACGCTTGCTTCCTCAATGCGAGCCGCCATTGTTGTTGGAATCTCACGGTCGCTTCTCCACTACATCACATCCATGAAACTCCCACCCTGCGTCCTGATTGGTCAGACCATAAAATTGGTTGGAGAAATCACTCTCTATGGGAGATGTCCCAGATGTATGTGAGTGAAGCTAGGCGGAGTGACATACATCTGGCAAGAGTCAGGTTAGTGAATTATATCCTCTCATGCCAACTTTACTTATTTATCCACAAAGTTGATGTGACCAGGGAAGTTGGACTTCCTGAAATTTAATCTTAACCCTAATATGATCAACATACCTGAAACAAAGGCTTGGTGGTGTCCCTGAAAAGAATGCCAAAGCTCTCTTTTCTACCTCCTCCATGTACATGTTTGCAACAATAGTAGGAGCTGGGGATACCATAGCACACCCATGTTTCAGCCTAATATTGTCCCCATGTGCCATAGTTTAAGTGCAGTCACAGTTTTAGGAGTTGGCACAGTTGCTCTGTGGAAAGTGGTTTTGCTCCTAAGGGTTGTGCAGTTTTTTTGAGGAGAAACCACCCCTAGTTATACAGAGGTGGTTGCCTCTGAGTCCTATTGTCCCCCTCTTAAAATGCTGTTATTGTGAGCATGATTCAGTTCCCTGGGAACAATAAGTGGCCATCAGAGCACTAATGATCGATTGGTAGCCCGATCGTCCTTTTTTGCATGTGAACAACCCATTTTGATTAGCACAGTTAAACTGTGTTGTTGAGCCACTAAGCAAAGGCACTGCTTATAAGGATGAGTTTAACTACAACTAGGGGTGGGTAAAAGTATAGATTCAGGGATTCACTGCAATAAAAAATTTTCCAATTTGAATATCAATTCAGAAAATCCTCTGAATCAAGTACTTCCCCTTTGCCACTGTGTTCATGACCGAATGTTTAAGGTGATTTAAAGGAAAAATAAGTAAGAATCGGAACAACGCACAAACTCAACAGTCTGTTTTTTCTAAATGGTCCATTGCTGGTATGAACCCATACTTTTTACTTGCACAGGATAGGTATATGATGTGGTATTCTGTTCTATTCCTGGTCCACTTCTTTTACAGACTTCCATGTTTGCAGGTTCTTTTACCAAAATAAAATACCAACTGCAGCGCTCTGTTTTGGGAACCCCCGTGATTGACTCAGGAACCAGCAAGTAAACACAGGCTATACACTATACCATAGTCGTTCCGGACCGTACCTCTAGGTTTGAAAGGAGAAAAATGTGACTAAGACATTGTTGATCAAGAGCACCGATTGTTTATAGGGAGTATTACTTCCATCCATATTCAAATGTAACGACAGGTAGGCTACTCTAAAAAAAATGTAATTCTACTTTTTTACAAAATAAATCAATATTGAAATATTTCAATATAAATTTAGTTAAAATGTAATCAAATGATGACCCAAAGAATCAAAATTGAATCAAATTGTGAGGTTTTTAACAATATCCAGCACTACTTACAACTCTACAGACTGAAGAAGTTGTTTGGAAAGATAAAACATTTCAACAAAGTCCAGAGGACTTTCTACCTGGATTATTGAGATTGCATCAGGATTTATCACCAATTTGAACAAAAAGCTTATCTTGACTTCATTGTTTGATACTTAGAAACAATAGGAATGACATGGAATTAGCCTCTATATATGATTGATTTTTATTTTGGGAGGGGGTGGGGTTGTAGAGTGCCTTGAGACATTTTATCTGAACTGGCACTATAATATGTAAATTAGGGCTGTCAGTTTTAACACGTCATTAATGCATTAATTTTATTATACCATAAGGGCAAAAAAAAAAGTATGGCCTTTATGTAGAACAGATTACTAGATCAATGTGTGCTTCTGTGCTTTTTTGTCTCTCTTGTTGTGTCTCTGCTCTGTCTTCTGTAACCCCAGTCGGTCGGAGGCAGATGACCGTTCATACTGAGCCCGGTTCTGCCGGAGGTTTTTTTTTCCCGTTAATGGGTGGTTTTTCTTCCCACCTTTCGCTTCATGCTTGCTCAGTATGAGGGATTGCAGCAAAACCATGTACAATGCAGACGACTCTCCCTGTAGCTCTACGGTTCCCCAGGAGTGAATGCTGCTTGTCAAGACTTTGATGCAATCAACTGGTTTCCTTATATAGGACATTTTGACCAATCTGTATAATCTGACCCAATATGTATAATATGATTGAACTTGATTTTGTAAAGTGCCTTGAGATGACATGTTTCATGATTTGGCGCTATATAAATAAAATTGAATTGAATTGAATTGAATTAATCGTTCGTCAAATCGCACACCTTCCTTACCCTGCAGTGCTCTCCGGACTGTGTTTCTTTTACCCTCGACGCTTTCTGTAGCTCCAAGAATGCTAAGTGTGCGGTAGACTGTAGCATAACAGACCCACGCTCACTGTTGCCAAGTCCGCTTATTATATGCGATTTCGGGCTTCTTTTTTTATAAGTTCACTTGTAAATTTCATGAGCCGCGGATTGCGATTTTTTGGGCTTGTTTCTGAAGGGGAAGTAGCTTATTTGGGCTCTAAAATAAGTGACGATGAACAGTAGTTATAAAGTGTCTCATGGTGTCTGTAGTGCAGCAGTATAACCACCTGAAATATCCCTCCACCTCATTACGTGCTGGAGTGCATCCTGCGTTGCCGCCATATTGGCTGGGTCTTTTCTCCTAAAGGCAGAGGGAGCAATGTTGCCCGTATTTTCTGCAGTGTACGGTTGTAATAACCGGTGATAACTGCTGAAAGTAGATTACGCGGTGCAGATCACCATTATGAGTAGAGACTGGTTCTAGAAATTAGTTTTTATGCACTGATAACACTGCAGAAACCCAACCCATAAACCATACTTTAATGCTTATTAATTTGTTGTCTCTGTACTTGACAAACTAAGGCTGAATCACATTGCCAAATGAAGTACCGTGGAGTTACAGTGTCAACAGATGCAAGCTGTGCTAAACAGTTCTCTTTCAAGGGTATTAAGCTCCTGCCCCAGTTGCAAGCAAAGTGTAAGACTCTGGAATTACGTGGAAACTGTAAACCCTTTTCCAGGCTTTTTAAAAAAACTGTATAAACGTGGATATAGAAAGCATGCAAAAAAATATGAAGAAATGTGTGTGAGAGAGTGAAAAAATGTATAAAACGTGTGACTTTATTAAAATGTGAAATGTATTAATTTATATGTTAATGTGTAACACCATGTCCATCTCTGTTTTACAGGTAGACATGGTTTTTACACATTTGTTTGCACATTGTGTAAACATCAGTAGGGATGGGAATCGAAAACCGGTTCCTGTTCAGAACCGGTTCTGTGTTTTCCAATTCCGTGGCACCGTTTGGCAGCTCGCTTAACGATTCTCTTTCCGATTCCGTCGTGCCGTGGCTCTGAGCAGCACAACGGTAGCACGACGTTTTTTTACGCAAGTTACACCACGTTTTTTACGCAAGTTACGCACACGGCGTTCAGTAAGCACGTGTGCGTAAGTTGCGCATGACGTGACCAGGCTTAAAGCAAAACAAAAAAAAGTGTCGCCCCATCGGGGGAAGCGGTCGAAAGTTTGGCTTCATTTTAAGGGAGAGAAAGATGGCAACAAGGCGCTTTGGAATCATTGCAAAATGGCAATTATATCCGCGGGAGGAAATACATCCAACAGGCAGAAACACCTGCGCACACAACATGGCATACAATTTAACGAATGCCGTGTTTTTGATTCTTACCGGACAGAAGCTAAAGGCAACTCTGGTGGTAAGTAGATAGTTTTACATCACTGGCTGGTTCCTAGTAAATCATATACCATTTCTGGAAATAAACCAGTTTCCTACCTCTCTTTGGGGTTATTAAGGGAGTGTGCCTTTCTCGTTAATCCAGCCCTTCATTGGTAGCATGTTTAATAAGAACTACTGGTAGCTGGAATTCTTACATGATTCTAGCTATTGCAATGCATGTAACGAAACATGCTACGAAGTTGCTCCGCAGTTCAGGGACCGAGAGAACGGTGACGCTCGTTTAATTTAAATTAGGGGGAGATGAGTTTATTTCCCAAAATTGTACAGTAATGCTTTTTCATTAAACGAATGGCTTCTCCATTAGATTTAGATGACTGAGGTTATCTAAAGAGAGATTAATAAGCAACTGTCACGACAAACTTACATTTTCTTGTATTCTAAACAACTCATCTACTGTATTTAAGTTTGTTCTTATATTCCTTTTTTTATTTAACCAAATATAAATGTTACTCCAGTTGCACATTTTCTGTGGACATCTTGACCTTGTTAGTTTGTAAGGTCGTGTGATGGTTAAGTAAACAAAGTTGATGCTCATCATCAAACTGTTTGTTATCCTTTTTTCCCCAAATTGTAATCGAAAAGGAATCGAATCGTTTCACAGAATCGATAAGGGAATCGGAATCGTGAAAATCTTTTCAATTCCCAACCCTAAACATCAGGGCGTTATGATTAGTGATTTAACATTTTATGGCACCAAGATGTTTTCATTTGAATTCTGAAAAGTGCTTGAAAAATAAACTCTTTCCATTCAGTTTAAAAATCAAAAATGTTTGTGATCATTGGTATTGATGTTTATTGTTATGTTGTATTTTTCCCCATTACATTGGGATTTTGCCGTTCTCAATCTTGTTTCGATTTAATAAAAGCAATAATAATAGCATAATAATGCACATATTAGTATTCTGTTTTAGAGGTTGGTGGGGATTATTAGACAGTTTTGGTTAGATACACTTTGGTATCCGTTCGCTCTGCTGTATCTCCGGGTTCACGTTTTACTGTGATTTTATTGTGATATTGTGTGTGAACAATTGCCGTGTATTACACTGCTGTCTCCATTGTTCTGTTTTTTTCTTTTTATGGAGACTTTGGGTGTGGTTTTGTTATGGGTTCACTTTGGGTATGGGTTGCGGGGGTGGGGGGGGGACTTTCTCAGCTCTTTATGGTTGTTCTTACTTTTATTTTCTTAAATGGTTGATACCACTGTAGACCCCGATATGGCAGAATCAGGCACATCTCTTCATTTCATTAGCTGGAATATCAAGGGTATGGGTCACCCTGTTAAAAGATCAAAAGTTTTTTCCCATCTCAAGGGGTTAAAACCCACAGTGGTGTTTTTACAGGAGACCCATCTTCACATTAAGGATCACAGTTGGTTACGTTGCTCTGGGATGAATCAAGTTTTTCATTCAGATTTTAATCCTAAATCAAGAGGAGTAGCCATTTTGATTAGTAAAACAGTACAATTCTCACCCACTGATGTTATTGCTGATAAATATGGCAGATACGTGATAGTTGCTGGAACATTAATGCAGAAAAAGGTTCTTCTGTTTGGAACATATACACTACCGTTCAAAAGTTTGGGGGCACCCAAACAATTTTGTGTTTTCCATGAAAAGTCACACTTATTCACCACCATACGTTGTGAAATTAATAGAAAATACGAGTCAAGACATTGACAAGGTTAGAAATAATGATTTATATTTGAAATAAGATTTTTTTTACATCAAACTTTGCTTTCGTTAAATAATCCTCGATTTGCAGCAATTACAGCATTGCAGACCTTTGGCATTCTAGCTGTTAATTTGTTGAGGTAATCTGGAGAAATTGCACCCCACGCTACCAGAAGCAGCTCCCACATGTTGGATTGGTTGGATGGGCACTTCTTGCGTACCATGCGGTCAAGCTGCTCCCACAACAGCTCAATGGGGTTCAGATCTGGTGACTGCGCTGGCCACTCCATTACCGATAGAATACCAGCTGCCTGCTTCTGCTCTAAATAGTTCTTGCACAATTTGGAGGTGTGTTTAGGGTCATTGTCCTGTTGTAGGATGAAATTGGCTCCAATCAAACGCTGTCCACTGGGTATGGCATGGCGTTGCAAAATGGAGGGATAGCCTTCCTTATTCAGAATCCCTTTTACCCTGTACAAATCTCCCACCTTACCAGCACCAAAGCAACCCCAGACCATCACATTACCTCCACCATGCTTAACAGATGGCGTCAGGCATTCTTCCAGCATATTTTCACTTGTTCTGCGTCTCACAAGCGTTCTTCTTTGTAATCCAAACATCTCAAACTTGGATTCATCCGTCCACAACACTTTTTTCCAGTCTTCCTCTGTCCAATGTCTGTGTTCTTTTGCCCATCCTTTTTCTTTTATTGGCCAGTCTCAGATATGGCTTTTTCTTTGCCACTCTGCCGTGAAGCCCAGAGTCCCGCAGCTGCCTCTTCACTGTAGATGTTGACACTGGTGTTTTGCGGGTACTATTTAATGAAGATGCCACAAATGTGATGCTCCAGAAACTCAATCTGCTCAAAGGAAGGTCAGTTTTGTAGCTTCTGTAACGAGCTAAACTGTTTTCAGATGTGTGAACATGATTGCACAAGGGTTTTCTAATCATCAATTAGCCTTCTGAGCCAATGAGCAAACACATTGTACCATTAGAACACTGGAGTGATAGTTGCTGGAAATGGGCCTCTATACACCTATGTAGATATTGCACCAAAAACCAGACATTTGCAGCTAGAATAGTCATTTACCACATTAGCAATGTATAGAGTGTATTTCTTTAAAGTTAAGACTAGTTTAAAGTTATCTTCATTGAAAAGTACAGTGCTTTTCCTTCAAAAATAAGGACATTTCAATGTGACCCCAAACTTTTGAACGGTAGTGTATGCTCCAAACATTGATGACGCTGAATTTGCAAATAGATTGAGCAGTTTTCCGTTTCTGGATTCTCATTTGCTAATTTTAGGAGGTGATTTAAATTGTGTCATTGATCCAGAGTTAGACCGACCCAATCCCCCTAAATTAACTAAATCCCTAATGGTTCAAGCATTTTCTGTTTTCATGAGACAGAGTGGTTTTATTGACCCGTGGAGATCCCGAAATCCAACCAGTAAGAAAATTTCCTTCTTTTCTAAGATGCATCACTCTTATTGTAGAATTGATTATTTTTTTATTGACCAGGCTCTCAGTTCATATGTAGTTTTTTCTGATTACCTAAGTATAATTATATCAGACCATGCTCCGTTATTGTTTTTTTATTCAGTTAACTTCCTACAAATGTAGCCGACCTTTGTGGCGGTTTAACACTCTTTTGTTAGCAGATGAAGAATTTTGTGACTTTATCTCTAATGCAATCGATGAGTTTCTGGTGTTTAATAAGAATGACTCCACTTCTCAGTCACTGTTATGGGAAACACTTAAGTCATCTCTGTCTAGTAAAAGACATAACTCAAAACTTACTGAATTGGCGACAGCCATCGCTGAGATCGATCAAAAATATGCCATAAGTCCCTCACCAGAATTATTTAAAGAGCGTATGGGTGTTCAATCAGAGATTGACCTAATTTCTACTAAATAAGCTGAACGCTTACTTCTACACAGTAAAGGTTCATATTATGAATATGGTGATAAGGCTGGCCGTTTATTGGCTCATCAGTTACGGCGTCAGGTCAACTCTCGTATAATACCTAGTATTCAAAATACCCAACAGGTAATTACAACCAACCTCACTGAAATTAATGACACTTTTAAATTATTTTACTATTCTTTATATTCATCAGAATTTCCTACAGATAATAATAAAATGGAAGAATTTTTGCAAAGCATTCCCATTCCTGTTATTGATATGGACACTGCCGAGAGCATGGACTCCTCACTCAGCCTTGTGGAAGTAACAAATTCAATAAAAGCGCTGCAGTCAAACAAAGCCCCTGGTCCGGATGGGTTTCCCATCGAATTTTATAAAAAGTTCATTGAAAAATTGGCACCACTGTTATTGGCTATGTTTAACGAATCCTTAGAACGTAAGACTTTGCCTCCGACATTAACACAGGCTATTATAGCTTTACTTCATAAAAAGGACAAGGACCCAACTCTTTGTGGTTCTTACAGACCATTGTCCTTGTTAAATGCAGATGTAAAGGTGCTAGCTAAGTTGATTGCTTTTCGTTTGGAGAAAGCCCTTCCTTTGATTATATCTGAAGAGCAGAATGGCTTTGTCAAAGGGCGCCAATTATTTTTTAATACGAGCACCCTTTTTAATGTCATTTATTCAAAGCAGTCTTCAGATATGCTCGAAATGGTCATTTCCCTCGATGCTAAAAAAGCCTTTGACAGGGTTGAGTGGGAATACTTGTTTGCGGTTTTGAAGAGGTTCGGATTCGGAGATACATTTGTCTCGTGGATTCGTGTCCTTTATGCATCTCCCAAGGCCAGTGTCCATACTAATGATATATATATTCAGATTATTTCTCTCTCGGGCGGGGAACACGTCAAGGCTGTCCGTTGTCGCAATTGCTCTTCATTATTGCAATTGAGCCTCTGTCTATCGCATTGCGTGCATCCCCCACATTTAGTGGGGTCTTTCGGAATGGGATAGAATATAAATTATCCTTATATGCAGACGATCTGCTGCTATATGTATCCAACCCCGCTATTTCTGTCCCCGCTGTCTTGCGTATCCTAAATAATTTCAGCTCCTTTTCAGGCTACAAATTGAATTTGGATAAGAGTGAATGCTTTCTCATTAACACTACTGCTTGTGGTCTTTAACAGTCTGATTTTCCCTTCAAATTCAGTCTCACGGGATTCAAATATCTTGGCATAAATGTGACATGTTCTTTATCTGGCCTTGCTGCTGCTAACTTTTCGCCTCTTATTACAAAAACGGCATCTGATTTTCAGAGTTGGCGTAATCTTCCTCTTTCCCTTTTGGGCAAGATTAATGTTATCAAGATGAATGTCTTACCAAAATGTCTTTTTCTATTTCAATCTATTCCTCTTTTTATGCTAAAAATCTTTTTTGATTCCATGAATAGATTGATTAGTGGCTTTATTTGGAATGGGAAACCCCCTCGAGTTCGTAAAACATTATTGCAAAGATGTAAACTTATTGGTGGTCTTGCATTGCCCGATTTTCAGTCATATTATTGGTCTGCTCATATACAGAAAATTTGTTATTGGCTAAAATCGTCCAGTTCTCCCTGGTGTAAATTGGAACTATCTTCGTGTGTTGTGTTGGGTCTTCATTATCTGGTCTAATTTTTTCTTCATTACCTATAAAACCCTCTTTATTTACTAATAATCAAGTTGTTATACACTGAAAATCTGGTCTCAATTTAGAAGGCGTTTCAAGTTTGTTGGTGCCTTCTCTTTTTTTTTTTTTTTTTTTTTTTTTTTTTTTTCTTTCCCAGTGTCCTGTCTAGCAATGTGGCAATAGGAATTGATGTCTCAATGCCAGATAGAGCTCGACAGCTTTTGCTTTTACAAGTGGAGCAAACAGCTTTCGCCATTGTGCTCCACTTGATTTATGCTTGTAAATAAATTTATTATGATTCCTGCAAGGAGAATTTCAAATTATATGGACATGACAATGGGAGAGTAAAGGAAGAACAAAAAGTGAAAGAAAAGAAAAAAAAAAAAGAGTAGAGGTGAAAGAAAGAGGAGATAAAAGGGAGAGAGTGATAAAACCTTCTTTGTCTGCTCCATCACCTGGAAAGAGACACAAAAAGAACAGCACAACCAACAGACATAAAGCAACAGCTACACTCGAATAACACCTAGATGCCATTGCTAAATCATATATATTATTATGTAAGCTGACATGTGTAATGTGATATTTGAAAAAAGAAAGTGAAAGAACATAAATAAATAAATAAACACATTATAAGATTACTGTATATAAGTGAACACTTAATACCTGGGCCTTCTCTTTATGTCCCTTGGTTAACAATCATTTGTTTCCTCTATCCCTCTTTGACCCATCATTTTCAGTTTGGTATGATAGGGGTTTAAAACAAATAAGAAGCCTCAGGACTATTTGATAGCTTTGCAAATTTATCTTCCAAATATAGTGTACCTGGTACGCATCTATTTCGTTATCTACCTCCAAATGTTTCCTAAATTTCCCTTCTATACCTCCTGTACAGCCCTGGGAAAAGAATATTGCGTATAATCCGATCCAAAAAGGTACGATTTATAGTTTTATTTTAAATTTAAGGGTTGATTCTAATGTCAAGCTTAGAGATGCATGGAATAAAGAGTTGGGAATCCAGTTGACACAAAATATTTGGGATGATGCCATCAACAGAATTCGATCTTCCTCATCCTCTGCTCATCTTAGTTTGATCCAGTTTAAAGATGTACATAGGATTCATTTCTCTAAATCTAGGCTTTCTTAGATTTACCTGGATGTCGTGGATATATGTGACAAATGCAAAGGCTCCCCATGCAATCTTGGCCACATGTTCTTTCTTTGTCCCAAATTATATAATTTTTGGTCTAACTACTTCTCAATTATGTCCTCTGTCTTGAAAGTAAATTTGCAACCTTGTCCATTAGTAGCTATATTTGGTATCCTCAACCCTACTTTAGTTCTAAGTTCTGCTCAAAAGGAGATTGTTGCCTTTACATCTTTACTGGCAAGGCGTACTTTACTTTTACATTGGAAGTCTGATAAATGTCCCTCCAATTCCCTCTGGGTTAAGGACATGATGTTTTTTCTGAAGCTTGAGAAAATCAAATATAGCCTTCGAGGGTCTACACAGAAGTTTTACCAAAAGTGGCAATGCTTTTTTTCCTATTTTTCAAACTTAGAAGTTTTGCCCAACTGAAGGTGCCTGCCACTGTATTTTGTTATTTTATGAGTAGGGGTTTTCATACCTGATGAATGACACATTCATTTGTTTTATTTTCCATCAGGCGGACTTTGAGCTGAGAGGGGAAGGGGGGGGGGTTGTTTTTTTCTCTTTTCCCTTTTTCTTTCTTGTTGGGAATAAAGAAAAAGAAAAAAAAGGGGTCTGAAACTGCTGGACTGTAATTTTGGATTTTTTACTTTGGTGCAAAGCTTTGTCAGTATTGTACTGACTGTATAGATCTGTGTGTGATCACAGCAAGAGGCGTATCATGTATGTACATGTATGTGAATATACATTTTTATATGTATGCTTGTATATATATATATATATATATATATATATATGTTTTGTTTTATTTCCTCTTTTGGCTCCAATAAAAATATATATATATATAAAAAAGAAAAGAAAAAGAAGAGAAGAAAAATAAACTGTTTTGTACAAGCATATTTTTTACTTGTCTAATTTATTGCAAAATTGCATATTAAAATGCCCAAATAGGCTTTTACACTTTCAGAAATAAGATAAAACATGCAATTAATTTGTGATTAATCTCAAGTTAACTATTGACATTATGCGATTAATAGCGATTAAAAAAAAATTATTGTCTGACAGCCCTAATGTAAATACATTGAACTGAACATCTGTAACTTTTAAAATTTGAAACTATTACTAATATTACTCCATGAGATCTGGCTGGATCACAAACACTCTGTTGTTTTGTCACACTCTTCTTTAATAGTGTTTTTATGCAGTATGATAATGGACATGACAAGTTACAAAGTAACTCATCCACCCAGAATTTAATGTTTTTTTTCTGTAACACATTTATTATTTTGATTTACTTGATTATTTTTCGTGTCATATACCTTAGATTTGTCTTTGTTTTTTGTACTGTATTTTTATTATCTTATTTATAGATTAGCGATTTGGATCATTTATAAGTAAAGCAGTATACATGGGCTGATACAAGACAGCTTTGGATTTGATCCAAAATGAGAAATTTCACAACACTTTTGTTATGCTTTAGGCATGTGTGCTTTATGTAAACATTATTTAGAACATTTAAAAAAAGTAATAAAATGCTTTCTGAAAGCTAACACATTCATACATCAATGAACACAAAGGTAGGCAATTTGGGGTTATGTGCCTAGGCCCAGGGGAACATTAAAGTCACAGGAGAAAGCATTGGAATTGGAATCAAACACACAATTTTAGGATTGGAAGACCACTATTAACACTGAACCACAGTCTGCTGTAAGGGATCAGCATTCTGATGACATATTTAAATTATATTTAAACATCAGCAATCCCGGACAACGCCATTAGCCTGGATGGGCTAGCTACTTTCCGCACCGACAGAAACAAACAACTCAGCGGTAAGACCCGAGGAGGCGGACTCTGCGTTTACATCAATAACACCTGGTGTAAAAATGCTAGATTGGTCAAAAGCTTTTGCTCTCCGGACATCGAGATGCTAACTGTTAGCTGCAGACCGTTTTATCTGCCTAGAGAGTTCACTGTTGTTGTCATCACAGCGGTCTATGTTCCTCCGAGCGCTAACACAAAACAGGCTATGAGTGTTCTGTATCGGACTATCTCTGAGCTGCAATCTGCACACACAGAGGCGGTTTTCATCATTGCTGGGGATTTTAACCAGGCAAATATGAAAACCGTTCTCCCTCATTTCTACCAACACGTGGATTTTGCAACTCGGGGAGAGAACACTCTAGACTTGGTTTACACAAATATTAAAGGCGCATTCAAGGCAGCCCCCCGCCCCCACCTCGGCTCTTCAGATCATCTTTCTGTGATGCTATTCCCTGCATACAGGCCCCTGCTGATCAGAGCTAAACCTACAGCGAGGCAGGTGAGGGTGTGGACTGAGGGAGCAATGGAGGCGCTCCAGGACTGTTTTGAGTGCTCTGACTGGAACATGTTCAAAGCTGCAGCAACTTATGAGGACAAAATCGACATTGATGAGTACGCCATGACTGTGTCAGCCTACATCAACAAATGCATTGAGGACGTCAGCACCACAAAGACCATCATCACCCGTGCCAACCAACGACCCTGGATTACTGAGGAGGTCCATCAAGCGCTAAAAGCACGGAACTCAGCCTTCAAGTCTGGCGACAAGGAGGCACTGAGGACAGCGAGAGCCAACTTGAACCGTGCCATCAGGCTAGCGAAGCGGAACCACAGTCAGAAAATCCAGGAGCTTTTCCATGACGCAAGCAACACCAGGAGCATGTGGAAAGGCATACGGGCAATAACAGAATACAACACGCCCTCCCCCTGGTGGGTGAAGTTGATGCTGACTTCCTCAATGGACTAAATAACTTCTTTGGGAGGTTTGAGGCACTAAACAGCACACCAGCAGTGAAGGCTGTTCCCCAACAGGAAGAGGAGGTGGTCTGCCTTGACACCGCCGACGTGTGGAAGACTCTGAGGAGAGTCAACCCGCGGAAGGCCCCAGGTCCTGACAACATACCTGGGCGGGTGCTCAAGGAGTGTGCAGGTCAGCTGGCTGGTGTCCTCACAGACATTTTTAACACCTCGCTGGACCAAGCCACAGTGCCAGCATGCTTTAAGTCGGCCTCCATCATTCCGGTGCCGAAGAAACCTCAAGTCACCTGTTTTAATGACTACCGGCCTGTTGCACTGACTCCCATCATGATGAAGTGCTTTGAAAGGCTGGTAAAGGAACACATCGTCTCCAGTCTTCCCCCAACACTCGACCCGTTCCAGTTTGCCTACTGGCAGAACCGCTCCACTGAGGACGCCATCTCCTCCGCTCTTCACCTGAGCCTGGCACACCTGGAGGAGAAGAACACGCACGTGCGGATGCTGTTCCTGGACTTCAGCTCAGCGTTTAACACCATCATCCCACAGCACCTGGTAGGAAAACTGGAACATCTGGGCTTCAGCACACCTCTTCGCAACTGGCTGCTAGACTTCCTCACCAACAGACCTCAGTCAGTCCGGGTCGGACAGAACACCTCTGATGTCATCACCCTCAGCACGGGCTCCCCTCAGGGCTGCGTCCTGAGCCCCCTGCTATTCACTCTGATGACATACGACTGCGTCCCCAGGTTGACCACCAATCACATTGTGAGGTTTGCAGACGACACAACGGTGGTGGGCCTGATCAGAGACGACAACGATCAGGACTACAGAGAGGAGGTTGAGCAGCTGGTGGGCTGGTGCAGAGACAACAGCCTGATCCTGAACGTGGAGAAGACGAAGGAGATCATCGTCGACTTCAGGAAGAACCAACCGCACCATGCTCCACTGCTCATCAACAGCTCAGCTGTGGAGGTGGTCAGCAGCACCAACTTCCTGGGGGTGCACATCACAGACAACCTCACCTGGTCTGTGAACACCACATCACTGGTGAAGAGGGCACAAAAGCGACTGTACTTCCTGCGGAGGATGAGGAGAGCCCACCTGCTCCCGCCCAGCCTCACGACTTCCTACAGAAGCACCATAGAGAGCATTCTGACCAGCTGTCTCTCTGTGTGGTGTGGAGGTTGCAGTGCTTCCGACTGGAAGGAGGAGGAGAGTGGTGAGGACAGCAGAGGGGATCATCGGGGCTCCTCTTCCCTCCATAAAAGACATCTCATCTCAGCGCTGTTTGTCCCGAGCCCGTAACATCATCAGGGACCCCTCACACCCCCACCATGGACTGTTCTCCCTGCTGCCTTCTGGGAAGAGGTTCCGCAGCATCCGCTGCAGGTCCATCAGGTTCTGCAAAAGCTTTTTCCCTGTTGCCATCAGACTGTTGAACTGCTGAACTATAAACTATAGACTCTGCACACATTCGCATATTTGCATCACTGCATCTCTATCTAGCATTACAAATGCTGCCGAACTCTGTTTCTAAATGCATTCTTGCACAAATGCCCTTTGCACAATCAATTCTCCACATACAAATGGTTTTTAGAAATAGTCACCTGTACACTGTGATTTTTCTCCTGCATTGTTTACATTTCAATTGTTTACTTTTAAATCACTGCTGCAACTCACACTGTGATTTTTCTCCTGCATTGTTTACATTTCAATTGTTTACTTTTAAATCACTGCTGCACCTCATACTGTAATCTAATTTACTGTAATCTACAAGCTGTATGCAACGTAATTTCGTTCTGTACGTACCCTGTGCATACAAAATGACAAATAAAGTTGTCTAAGTTTAAGTCTATATTGGTACCTGGGTATAGAAACAAAAATCTACTTTCTGGTACTGTAATTGACTGGTTATAATAGAAAGGTGATGTGTTATTCTTGGGAGCCGACCTGGCAACACTGTTCAGTCACAGACAGAAAATACAGTTAGGTTTTCATGACAACTCGCATGACACAGCTTTCCAGTAGCACCTGAAGGCAGGGGGTTCTTGTGAATACAGAGAAGACTGGGAATGTGAAAACAGTCTCAAAACCTTGTGTGTCCACGCTAGCCCATTTGAGAGTGAATGCCACTTCATTTGTGCACTCAAAGCAATTTGTCTGTGCACACTGAATTTGTAAACATAAAATTTTATGTATAAAGACTTTGAGTATAAAGACTGACAAAAAAGCAAATCTGAAGGTGAAAACCTGTTTCACAGTTTCACAGACTGTTGGATATTTGTGTCGTGGATTAAGATTTGCAGCTAATCTGACTAAAACACAAATTGCTGTAGAGATTTTAAGACATTTTGTCTGCAGTTAGATGGATTATGAGTCAGATGTATCTCCATAGACAGCTGAATACAAGTAGTCAGGAAAGAATAATGTTCTGATCTTCTACAACATGAGTGATAAGCAGTGTGTTGTCCATTCAAGTGGTTTCCATTAAGAATATGAGAAATATCAGAGCTTTCTTTGGAGTAACTCTTGCCCAAAGTAAATTTTGAGTGAAATGTTAGTATGTGGTGCTAATCTTGCTTTGTATTAGCAGAAAATGCAGAGTGACCATTTGTTTGTTTGTTTTTACCTTGAAACAGAATGTCATTATTTTGCTGGCAAGGCTGTTCCCTCTAAAGAGAGTCTGCATGGAGTCAGCCAGTTCTACCTCTTTAGAAAACATGTTCCACAGCAGCTGGTAGAGTAAGTGGCGGGAATCAAAAAGGGTCACGAGAACTCGAGCCAACTCATCCTGCAAATCAGAGATGACATGTATCATGACCAGAAACAGATTTTAAGCAGAGGCTGTCAGGTTCATAGATATTTGGACAAAGACAGTGACCTAAAAATATGAATAATCTTAATAAATAATAACTAACCAAATAGATACTCTCAATAAGTAGTAACCACACTGGTTCCAATATATCAAATAACAGAGTATAATGTCACACAGACCTGGTCACATTCATTTCAGGAATCCTACCAATGCAGGGTGAAAAGAGCTATTTATCCAAAGTGCTGATGGTAAGGAATGCAGTATAAACACATCTAACTGGTGTCAACCACAGATGACTTGGTGGATACAGTGCAATCTTCCTGATCGTACATTATTAACACTTCAGGTTCCGAGGTTCTGGTCAGTGACCCCATTTCATATAATCAAACACTTATGATATTACTGAGTGTGCCTTGGTACCCTAACCCACACAAGAGAACTAAATAAAACTATGTTGCTTTTAACCCTTTGGTTAAAAGCAGCAGTAGGTAACTTTGGTAAATATATTTTTTTTGCATTTGTTAAATAAGTCCCTCTGTCCACACAGTAAACTATGAGCCAGATAATCTGTGAAAAAAATCCAATTCCTCACAGTGGTACTACTGCTATGTGTAGAAATACACCACTCTCAGATAAGAAAAACCAATTGGAGCAAGGAGGAATGTCTGGCTTATTGGTCATTAGTAATGTCAATCCCTCTTGCGCACGTGTTGCTCACACCGCCTCCCCTGCACAGCATGTACCGTTATTAAAGCTAAAGCTTGCTTGTGGGCTGTAGCTGTGTGGAAAAATTGTGGAGAAACAACCTGCTTTACAGAAAAACTGCCAAATTTTGGAGTAGCACCTGCTCAGAAAACAAAGACAAGTAAACATCGGCGCAGCATGGCAGGCTCCGCTGTGGGGGAGGAGCTGTGGAGGGGGCGCTGCAGTAGAGAGCAAAGGGAAGGGAGCTGAAAGGTGTAAACATGCCCAATGCCGACTTTCCCCTTCTGAGAAAGGGCAACTCAACCAGATTAAAAAACATCCGAGTATAAATATCAATACAGGGTTTTTAACCAATCATAAAAAATATAAAAGGTACATACCCACTGAGACCCAGGAACAACATTAGCCAGTGCCATAGCAATAGGCAGCTCTCCTTGGTCTCCCATCATGGTAACAAGCTCTACTAGCCTCTCAAAGCGGTCAGCCAGTACAGTCTCTGCCAACGTGTCAAACTCTGTTCCTTGCTGCAAAATCTTTGTCAGCACCTCCATAAAAGTAGCTCGAGTCTGAAGATCCTTGTGATAGCCTAAGCCTAAAACAGAAAAAGATAAAAGATTATGCAGTTTCTCTTTTACAGAAAAGTACAATACAATCACGGCATTCTGGCAAAACCCATAACAGAATACTGACCAATGGAATGCATAAGACCACTATCCACATTAGCATTGAGCAAGTTGGACATGGCCAAAATAGTGCAATGGCGAAGGGATGCCAGGCGTCGGGACATTCCTCTCTTCCGGCCCCCCACCGTCTGACCCTCATCCTCAACCTCACTGCAGTCATTCAGCAGGTTCATGAACAAGGTGAAGTACCTGCACATTACCACAAAGCACAATGTTATTAGAAAGTATAACATTTGACACCACATCACACAATGCAACGCTTCAAGTGAACAAACTACCATAATTCCTCATGCTTTCTTTGCCGATGGTTAGAGCTTTAAACCAGATTGTTTCTCTTGCATAGTTGTTAAGGGAGTGGTCACTTGTATATTGTAGTTGGTGAACTAGTGCAGGGTGTACTCTGCCTCTCACGCCCCTCCATCTGAGGATACGCAAGTATAGACAACGGATGGATGGATGGATGGATGGATGGATAGACGGACAGACGGATGTTTTGAATGTCTGCCTTGTAGGTGATGCTATGTCAAAAATATTTTATGTGTTTGTTGCCATAAATGTTCACAAAAGAAATGGCATAGGGGTGAAAAAATATTCTGCACAATTCAAAGAAAAACAATAAGTAGGATTAAGCAGGATAAAACATTATAATACTTAGTACTATAGTACTAATACTTATAATAGTGTATGTTAGTGCAGGGTTTCCCAAAGTGAGAGATGATTTGATGCTGATGGCATGGCTAGTGTGAGTCAGAGGTACCGTAAAACCGTTGGGATTCGTGAAAGAGGATGCATTCCACAAAATGAAACTTCTTTCAGTTTCAACAGTTAGAACAATGAGAACAAATACAATACAACTGTAGCAGGAAAATCTCTTTTCTCCCAAACCCACCCATCCATCCATCCATCCATCCACCCATCCATCCATCCTCTTCCGCTTATCCGAGGTCGGGTCACGGGGGTAGCAGCTTCTCCGGGGGAATCCCAAGGCGTTCCCAGGCCAGCCGAGAAATATAGTCCCTCCAGCGTGTCCTGGGTCTCCCTCTGGGTCTCCTCCCGGTGGGACGTGCCCAGAACACCTCACCAGGAAGGCGTCCAGGGGGCATCCTAACCAGATGCCCGAGCTACCTCAACTGGCTCCTCGACGTGGAGGAGCAGTGGCTCTACTCTGGGTCATCCCCGGATGACTGTGCTCCTCACCGCTTTCTCTAAGGGAGGTACACTAAATAAATTAACTTTGTGCAAACCAAAAGTGCATGGATTGGGCCATACTTAGACAATTTTAATTAGGAGATCAAAGTCATAGTACTGCCAGAATAAAGCGGTGATATGAGAGTAAAGTTGTGATATTACCAGAAAAAAAAAGCTTCTATAATGAGAAGAAAGCTTCGATAGTTATCAAGATCTGACGTGACGTAATCAGCTCAAACTGCAGCCACAGCCTGAGCCGAGCATTTTAACGCAGGGGAAAGACTGCTCTCTCTCTTCAGGTTGAGGCTTATTTCAGTGCAATGACGGTTCAGTGAAAGAATAATTATATGAACATGGGGGGGACTGTCATGTTCTCTGTGAGACTCTTCCTGTTGCTGGCTGCTGTAGTCATTCTCAGCATTCTGGAGTGTTTTTGAATTTCTTCCTGTTTGCCTCACCCTTGTCGGACTCTCCAGTGGTTCTCGGTATCTGGAGAAAGACCTGTGCCTGTTTCTTGTCTCAACCTCTCTGCCAAGCCCTCCTTTGCCTGTTGGACTGTCTATTGATTTCTGGACCCTGGACTGGACTCAGGACCCTGTTAGATTTCCCCACTGGAACCTCTGCTTGTGTCTGTCTGCAAATGTATGACCTTGGACTGTCTCTCAATTCCTGCTTCCGGCTGATTGAGGAAATGAATTCCTGCCAGCAGAAACACTTCTGTACCACGTCATAAAACCCCTTTTGGATTCTGTGCCACTTCTCGGATCCAAACAAGGTTTGTGGCTTCCTTTCGTTAGATCATCTCCTCCTCTGAGAATCAACAGCCACTAACCTGTCTATCTCCCTTGCAGTGGTTCCAGTTCCAGAAGATTTCCACACTGGCTACACCAATCTTTAATAAAATCTTTGAACTTTACTCAAGTGTCAGTCAAATTATCGGGTCCAGACCAAGAACCTTAACAACTGAGGACCTATCAAACAGTTGTATGTGACAGATTTTGGCTTCCTAGTGCGAAAGCTGTCAGCTTTAGGCAAAGGGAGGGAAGGCACAAAGAAGCACTGTGGAAACCACAAACACAGAAGCTGGTCAGCCCTGTGGCTCTAGCAAGCTGCAGAGGAGGAAGAAGGCATGAATCAGGGGAAACAGAAGGTGCACACTAGCAAGTGTTTTAATTGGTAACGGTAAATGATACAGTTTGCCACAATTATGGGCGGCAGTACCAAATCCACTAACTTTTTTTTAAGCCCGTGGGCACAATTACGGGCCGAGCAGAGCCCCAATAATTTTATCACACTTAGGCCTGAAACAGTCATGTTCTTTTCTTTCCTAAATCCCTCCAAGGAGGAGGCTTTAATGTTTATAAGAAGAGTCCCTCATTTTTTCCCCACAAATACTTTGGGTTTTACAGCACTTTAAACACGCACAAAATGCCATTTAACAGTCTATCAAACATTGCTGACTCTCTCAGAAAAATATTGTGCACACATGCTTAAAAAGGTGTTGTTTTTTTCTTTGTTTAATCACCCATAAATCAGACAGTGTCATTTGCAATAGTAGTTCCACTTCAAAAATCTTTAATGCCATAGCTTCACTTTATAACTTTGGAGCTATACTTGATTTATATCAGATATGTAAGTTCAGGCGGAAATTCCAATGCTGGATGTTTCAATGTTAAGTGACCTATGAAGGGCAATGTTTTACACACAATGTACATATTTATACATCAATGGATGTATAAATAAAAAGATGTAAATGCGTATTGGTCTGTGCGTTGAGGTGCATGAAAATCATCTAAGTGGCCCTTTCATTTTCACTGGAAATAAGCCAAGTGTGATGACTTCCTAAGGTGAACAAGGTATAGATCAGCGGTCCCCAACCTTTTTTGCACCACGGACCGGTTTAATGTTAGACAATATTTTCACGGACCAGCCTTTAAGCTATGGCAGATAAATAGGCCTACAACAAAATAAAATGATACAACTGGCCTTATTATTTTATAAAACCGCTATTTTCTAAATATAATAATAAACGTGAATCCATGGCCCTGAGGATGGTGCCGCCCTGAGAGGCTGCGGCTGCTACGGCTCTCGACAACCTGCGAGCATTTCTAAAAAATATGCCGCCTAGCACGCTACAAACTATACATCGATCCAGTCATGATGGCCAGCGCCTGCTGGAGTTACGGTCATCAAGTGTTTTTGGACTCGTAACTACAACTACTCTAGACTGTTTATGTAACTTTGGAGTGCTTCGGGCACAAGTCCCAGAGGCTCCCAATGCAGTGGACTCGCCGAGCAGTACACGCCGGAGGAGGAGCAAGCGAAGGCCGTGTGATCGGCGGCGGAAGAGCAGCTGTCGAGGTGGGCTAACAGCTAAGCTAAAACCTAACCCCTACAAACCGCTGCTCCCATCCATCTTGCTCTCCAAGGTCTGCTCACTGGACAACAAAATAGATCACCTACAACTTCAACTCTCTTCAAAGAGGGAGTTTAGAAACTGCTGCGCTCTCATCCTGACGGAGACATAGCTCAACTCATCGATACCATACAACGCCCTTAGCCTGGAGGGGCTGGCTACTTTCCGTGCCGACAGAAACAGCAGACTAAGCGGTAAATCCTGAGGGGCTGGGCTGTGTGTTTACATTAACAACAGCGGGTGTCCAAATGCTGGATCTGTCACCAGCTACTGCTCTCCGGACATCGAGCTTTTGACTGTTAACTGTAGATCTTTCTACCTGCCCAGGGAGTTTACTGTTGTTAGCATCACTGCTGTTTATGTGCCTCCAGGCGCTAATACTAAAGAGGCTAAGAGTGTTCTCTATCAGACTATCACTGAGATGCAATCTGCACACACTGAGGGTGTTTTCATCATTGCTGGGGATTTTAACCAGGCCAATATGAAGACTGTTCCCCCTCATTTCAACCAACACGTGGAATTTTCAACTCGGGGAGAGAACATTCTGGACTTGGTTTTCACCAATATAAAATATGCATTCAGAGCAGCCCCCCGCCCCCACCTCGGCTCTTCAGACCACCTATCTGTAATGCCAATTCCTGAATACAAGCCCCTGCTGATCAGCGCAAAACCCACAGTGAAGCAGGTGAGGGTGTGGACTGAGGGGGCCATGGAGGCACTACAGGACTGTTTTGAGTGCTCTGACTGGGACATGTTCAAAGCTGCACCAAGATATGGCAACAAGATCAACATTGATGAGCATGCCATGACTGTGTCGGCCTACATCAACAAATGCACTGAGGACGTCAGCACCACTAAGAACATCATCACCCAGGCCAACCAACGAACCTGGATGACTGCGGGGGTACAACAAACGCTAAGAGCACGGAACTCAGCCTTCAAGTCTGGCGACAAGGAGGCACTGAGGACAGCGAGAGCCAACTTGAACCGTGCCATCAGGTTAGCGAAGCGGAGCCACAGTAGGAAAATCCCGGATTTTTTCCACAATGCCAGCAACACCAGGAGCATGTGGCAAGACATACGGGCGATAACAGACTTCAACACACACACACCCCTCCCCCGGTCGGTAAAGTTGATGCTGACTTCCTTAATGGACTAAACTTCTTTGAGAGGTTTGAGGCACTCCAGCAGTGAAAGCTGTTCCCCATCAGGAAGAGGAGGCACTCTGCCTTGACACAGCTGATGTGTTGAAGACTGAGAAGAGTCAACCCGCTGAAGGCCCCAGGCTCCGACAACATACCTGGGCGGGTGTTCAGGGAATGTGCAGGTCAGCTGACAGGTGTCCTCACAGACATTTTTAACACCTTGCTGGACCAAGTCACAGTGCCAGCATGCTTTAAGTCTCCCTCCACCATTCCGGTGCCAAAGAAACCTCAAGTCACCTCACTTAATGACTACTGGCCTGTTGCACTGACTCCTATCATGATGAAGTGCTTTGAAAGGCTGGTAAAAGAACACATCGTCTCCAGACTCCCCCCATCATTCGACCCGTTCCAGTTTGCCTACCAGCGGAACCACTCCACCAAGGACGCCATCTCCTCCGCTCTTCACCTTAGCCTGGCACACCTGGAGGAGAAGAACACCCATGTGCGGATGCTGTTCCTGGACTTCAGTTCAGCGTTCAACACTATCATCCCACAGCATCTGGTAGGAAAACTGGAACATCTTTCTTTTTTCTTTTTTTTTTCAAGATGGCGCTGCGTGGACAGCTGCCAGTCACCTCGGCTGCATCTTCTATTTTCCTACTTTCTCTTCTTTATAGTGTTTTTTGGAGTGTTTTAATATTAGTGAATGCCGTATCTGGCATTCCGGGATTATGTGCACCGAAGAGGCATACTTTTGGGACTCTAGTGCTGAGTTTTCTGCTACTTTTGACACTTTTTGAAGCGGTAAGGGGAGACCCCTTTGTCCGCGACTCCGAGCCCATTGTTTATACGCCGACTCAGCTTCTCGGACTACGTGACTCTACGCGCTGCGGCCCTGCTAATCAACATGCTAAGAAACCTGAGATACCTGCTGAAATACGGAGGAAACCGTGAGGCTGCAAGGGCGGCAGTACGAAGTGGAGGAAGTTATTTACCATCGGTTGTCATGGGAAACGTAAGATCTCCCCGCAACAAAACTGAGGAGCTCGCAGCACAAACCCGATTCCAAAGGAGGTACAGAGACGTTAGTATTATGTGCTTCACGGAGACAGGGCTAAAGAAACTGTACCGGACTCGGTGGTCTCACAAGACGGCTTTAAACTCATCCGCGCGGACAGAACTTTGGCGGAGAGCGGAAAAAAGAGAGGAGGGGGGCTAGCGGTGTTTGTGAATGAGCGATGGTGCAGCGCGGCTCACGTTCACGTGAAGCAGCATATATGCTGCTCAGATGTTGAAATTCTCGCAGTGAGTAATAAGAGACCTTATTACTTGCCGCGAGAGTTTGGCCACGTGATCGTGCTGTGTGTTTATATACCTCCCTCAGCGGATGCCACCGCTGCGTGTGAGCGGATTCACGCGGCGGTAAACAAGCTGCAGACAGCACCCCCGCGCTCTCTCCCTCCGTTTCCCCCTCCCCACGCTCACCCAGTACGTCACGTGTGCTACAAGGGACAATAAAACTCTGGACCTTTTCTATGCTAATGTTAAGGACGCCTACACCTCCGCCCCCCTCCCCCCACTCGGACGCTCGGATCACAACCTCGTCTACCTGATCCCCCATTACATTCCACTGGTGAGGAGGACAATAGCACAGAAGAAGTCAGTGAAAGTTTGGCCAGATGAGGCCACTGAGAGACTGAGGGATTGTTTCAGAACCACAGACTGGAGCATGTTCCAAAGCTCTCATGGTGATGACATCAACAGCCTGACTGAATGCATCACTGGCTACATGAACTTCTGTGTGGAGAGCATTGTGCCTACACGATGGCTACGATGCCTTCCAAACAACCCCCCCTGGGTGACCCCTGAGTCGAAAGTCCTGAACCAGAAGAAGAGGGCTTTCTACTTAGGGGACAGAGAGGAGCAGCGTAGAGTCCAGCGGGAGTCCAGTGGAGGATCAGGGCGGCAAAGAAGGATTATGGGAAGAAGATGGAGGAGCAATTGGCGCAGAACAACGTCAGACGTGTGGAGAGGTCTGAAGAACATCTCCGGCTTTGGGCAGAGGACCAGCAGGGCTGCAGACGGTGACACCAAGTTTGCAGATGAGTTGAACAGGTTCTTCACCCGGTTTGACTCCCCTCATACTGGCCCCCTCCCTGTCCTCAACTCTCCACACGTTTCCAACCCCCAGCCCTCCAGGGATCCACCCTCCCCCCCCCACCGCCACCCTCACCAACCCCCAACCCATCCACACCTTCTGCCTTCGTCCTGCCTTCCTCCCCCCTCACAGTCACACCAATGCAGGTGAGAGGTCAGCTGATGAGGCTGAAACAGAGGAAAGCCTCAGGACCGGACGGCATCCCCCCCAGGCTGCTGAGGACCTGTGCAGATGAGCTCTGTGAGGTCCTCAGCTACATCTACAATCTGAGCCTCAGCCTGGGGGTGGTGCCCACCCTGTGGAAGACCTCCTGTATGGTACCGGTTCCCAAAACACAGCACGCCAGGAAACCAGCCCACTTCAGACCAGTCACCCTGACCTCCCACCTGATGAAGACCATGGAGCGCCTCATCCTAGCACACCTACGCACCGTGGTGAGCCCCACCCTGCACCCGCTGCAGTTTGCCTACCGGCCCAACATCGGAGTAGAGGATGCCATCATCTACCTGCTGCCGCGGGCGCTCACCCACCTGGAGACCACCGGGAGTGCTGTGAGAGTCATGTTCTTTGACTTCTCCAGTGCTTTCAACACCATCAGACCGGTGCTGCTGAGGGAGAAGCTGGAGGACGCTGGGGTGGACAAACATCTAGCTGACTGGACCATTGACTACCTCACTGACCGCCCTAAGCACGTGCGGCTGCACGGCTGTCAGTCAGAGGTGGTAGCCTGCAGCACCGGGGCCCCCAGGGCACCGTTCTGTCTCCATTCCTTTTCACCCTCTACACCTCGGACTTCACCTACAACACGGACAGCTGCCTGCTTCAGAAGTTCTCTCGGCCATTGTGGGCTGTGTGTCTGAGGGGAACAAGCTGGAGTATCGGTCGGTCATCATAGAGTTAGACCAGTAAGACCAAGGAGATGGTGATCGACTTCAGGAGAAGACCCCCACCTCACTCACCTGTGAACATCCAGGGGCAGGACATAGAAACTGTGGAGAGTTTCAAATACCTGGGTGTTCACGTCAACAATAACCTGGACTGGACACATAACACCGACGCCCTGTATAAGAAGGGCCAGAGCCGCCTCCACCTCCTCAGGAGGCTGAGGTCCTTTGGTGTGAGCCGGCCTCTGCTTAAGACCTTTTATGACTCTGTGGTGGCCTCAGCCCTCCTCTACGCTCTCTTCTGCTGGGCCCCTGGCAGCGCAGAGCGGGACAGAAAGAGACTGAATAAGCTGGTGAGGAAGGCCACTTCTGTCCTGGGCTGCACTCTGGACTCGGTGGAGGAAGTGGCTGAGAGGATGGCGTTGTCCAAGCTCACATCCATCATGGACAACACCTTCCACCCCCTGAACCAGACTGTAGAGGAGCTGAGCAGCTCCTTTAGTGCCAGACTTAGACATCCTGTCTGTAAAAAGGAGCGCTACCGGAGGTCATTTATCCCTGCTCCCATCAGATTATACAATGCTGCACTATAACTGTAACCATAACTGTAATAAGTAATGTGCAATAACCCGTGCAATAATCCTGAAAGAAGTGACTTCTGCTGCTATCACCAAGTGAATATATGTCAATACATATGTATATATACATATATATATATATATATATATATATATATATATATATATATATACACACATATATATATATATACCTCTGATGTCATCACCATCAGCGCAGGCTCCCCTCAGGGCTGCTCCTGAGCCCCCTGCTGTTCACTCTGATGACACACGACTGCGTCCCCAGGTTCACCACCAATCATATCGTGCAGAGGACACAATAGTGGTGGGCCTCATCAGATGACAACGACCGGGACTACAGAGAGGAGGTGGAGCAGCTGGTGGGCTGGTGCAGAGACAACAGCCTGATCCTGAAGTCTAAAGTATACAACTTTATTAGCAGCATCCTTGTGTTCGGGATTGTAAGATTACAGAGACTGGTCTACAAAATCGGTTACCATGGAAAGTGCAGATAGACAACGGACTCTGGAGGCACAGACTCCGACATACTTGGATTGGATAGAATGACTGATTAGGGGAAGATGTGTCAGCTTGGACACATCTACATTATAGTATGATCTTCTCCACCAATGTGATGAACGGAACACTGATATACTGTGCACGCCCCTGAATGGGTGTACACAATTGGTCCTACTTAATGTCTGTCTGTGCAATGAACGGGGCTCTCTCTGGGGTCTGGAAAACTGCCCGTTGCGTTGTTATTCATGAGAGTCCATTACTGTAGTTGTAAACATCCCTCTGCCTTTTAGATTAAATATGGTAAAATATAGTTTCGGTTTCAAGAGTCTTTTATTACTACAGAAGTCTACAATAGAAACACCACATTATTCAGCAAAAGAACATGGGGTGACCACAGCCTGGTCAATTCTTTAACAGAATGGTGATTCCGCCCGGTCTGAGTGGGTTTTGAAATTTTGTTGAGAAGGTCCACAGAGGGAGATGACATCACAGCAGCTGCAAAGAAGATAAGGTGAGATTTGCCTTTTTAAATCTCTAGGAGCTGTGATGTCAGATTCTATGTGAGCACAATTTTTGTAATTTTTAAGGGCAGCGTGCTGCAGTGGTGTTGTGGCGATCTTGGGGTATTTCTCCATGACTTTAATCCGGCAGAGTTGTTGTGTCAAACATACTTTCAAGGCCGCTGTCATTTGCGATCTCCAGCAGCTGATCATCTTCTTGCAGACACACGCTGGATACTCCAAAGACTTGTCTTTTAATGCGGAATGCTTGGTCCCCAAGTGACGAAGCAATTTTGAGGGCTTCGTTCCCTCATTAGAGCCGGTCGCCGCATTTTATGCAGAGCAGGCTTGGTGCGTGGGAAAAACCTGCTGCAATAAAGCCATATTTCAAGTATGACTCTTGGTATTGTCTGTTAAATACAGCTTTCCTTTTCTTTGAAGTTGTAGGCTCTTCTGTCTCCTTGCTGGCTCTCTTACCCGGTGCAAGGACAAACAAAAAATTGAGGAGGGATCATGTGTTCAGTATTCCTCTTGCAAAATGAGTGGCTTATTAGCCACTTCAGGTTGCCCACGGCATCTTGGAACTTTGTGCAGGACTGGCACCTGCGTTACAGAACCCATGAACCCATTCAAGGGTTCATGGGTTCATTCTCTTGGGTAAATGTATTCATTACCTCAATATGTGGATGTGCCATACTTTTCTACAGCTGAATAAAAACAAAACCTAAGTAATAATAATTTATACAGTGTTTGCACAGTGTTCTTTGGGTTAGATCCTGCAGCAGCAAACTTCTCGACCCATTGCAGATAGTCCGCAGCGGGGGCAGTTCCTCTCTGCCTTCTGCCTCCTACCCGCACACATGGCCCTTTTCCACCGACACAGAGCCCATTGCAGTTCTAGCACATGTTTCTGAATCTCAGTTGCGTGTTTCCACTGAAAAAAGAGGTGCCACAGTCCAAAAAGTGGTTCAACTTGGCCACCACAGAATAGCTGTTTCTTCTTCGGAACCGTGACATCAAAACACAAATACAGTATAAAAACCAATGTAAGGAAAGCGCTAAAAACACAAGCACAGTAAGTGAATAACTCAACTGATTTGTATTTTTCTTGAGCTGGTAATAAATAGTTATATATTAATGTAGAAACATAAGGGAACATTAGGGGAGTGGTGGCCTAGTGGTTAGAGAAGCGCGCTTGTGCTCTCAGAAGGTTGCAAGTACCTGGTTCAATCCCCACAGCCTGCACTCTGGGTCCCTGAGCAAGACCCTTAACCCCTGTTTGCAGCCCACTGCTCCCCAAGGGGATGGGTTAAGATGCAGAAGTGAATTTCTCCATTGTGAGATCAATAAAGTTGAATTATTATTATTATTATTAACGGGCAAAAAGCTGTATATTTATGAAAATATCCTTTTAACACACACACACACACTCCTGAAATGTATTCCTTTTCCTGGTCAGCCAGTAAGGATGACATTAGTTTAAATTAGTTTTAACTGATAAAGCATAGTAATTATTTATACACGTATGGTCATAACCATCTTCTTCTTTGTAAGGTCCATGCTGCAGTCATTTTCCTTTAGGAGACACCTCCATCTACCCTTCAGCCTCCCAAAAGCGGCAGCCCTTCGCCTTCTCATGATGTTTAACAATTCCTATAATGTTAAAATAAAAAATATTAATAAATTTCTACAGATGTATAGTATTGGTATGCTAGGAGCCTAAAACTGGTGGAAATGGGAATTAGCTCAACAAACAACAGAGTTCTAGGGCACCCAAACTTAAATTGTTTGAGAATAAGAGTTCTGCCGATGGTAAAGGCCCAACAGTGGTTCAATCAGGGACCATGAACAACTTTTTGGACCAGATTCTCTTTCGAGTGAGAGCCTCGCTGAATCCGCAGATCTGATTTTGGTTATTAACTTGTTAACCATGTGTCTGCATGAGCCCAATCCTCTCCCGTTTACCCCTACTAGGGATGCAAACAAATGATCGACGATTAATTGCTGATTAATGGTTAATTAGGTTAAAGTCTGTTTCATCCGATTAACTGTTAACATCCTGTTATACTATAAAATGGCCGATAGGGCCACGGCTCCCAGCATGAAACATGGCTTGAGACCAAACCGAGCGTCCCTGTGACCCAACCCCCCAAGGTAATTGGCCACCATGCAAACAAAGAAACGGCTCCTTCAAACGGAGAACTCATCAGCTAAATTCCCTCGTCAATGGGCGGTCAATGTTTTTGCAGGACAAAAGCTGCTCATCACCGTACTTTTGTAAGAGTGCGTGATGGCAGCATGTGCAACCACACAATAAATGGTCTGGTAATTCTTTCATTTGACTAAATCTCTTATTATTTTACTGTACTTTATTTCACTTTTTACTTGGGGGATTTGGCATGGGTTAACTATTTGGGTGCATTTACTTGATTCATTTTGTCATTTCTTACTTGTTTGGTTTACTTTAAATTAATATACTTTTCATTTGAGTTGCCAGTTCCTGGGAGGCTGCCATGTGGTGTGGCCAATAAAGACAAGGAGTCCCCAGCTGCAAAGGATCTCCTCAATGGCACTGAGGCCTAGTTGGACTCTTCCATTTGGTTTTAAAAGGGGTGTAGGAAGGGTTTAGGTTTTTCTATTTGGTTTTGTTTTCTGTAATTCAATTAGGGAAGTTCAATTATTTAAGTCCTCTTTCTCATAGGTTACTGATTTAGTATTGTACTGATTAGTTTGGTCTTTTGTTGTAGTTTTGTTTAGGTAAATGTATTTGTTGTTCCCCTCTTGTGTCAAAATGGTCTGACAAGCGGTGTCACAAGCAAGTGGAGCGACTTTCGTAAATTTCTGACTTCATAACTATCCAAGTGAATGCAAGCTCAAATTATTTGCAATGCTATTTTTCTTTCCATCCATCCATCCATCCATCGTCTTCCGCTTATCCGGGGTTGGGTCGCGGGGGTAGCAGCTTCAGTAGGGAGGCCCAGACGTCCCTCTCCCCAGCCACTTGGGCCAGCTCCTCCGGGGGAATCCCAAGACGTTCCCAGGCCAGCCGAGAGAATAGTCCCTCCAGCGTGTCCTGGGTCTTCCCCTGGGCCTCCTCCCGGTGGGACGTGCCCGGAACACCTCACCAGGGAGGCATCCAGGAGGCATCCTAACCAGATGTCCTCCCCGGATGACTGAGCTCCTCACCCTATCTCTAAGGGAGAACCCAGACACACTACGGAGAAAACTCATTTCGGCCGCTTGTATCCGGGATCTCGTTCTTTCGGTCACGACCCAAAGCTCGTGACCATAGATGAGGGTAGGAACGTAGATCGACCGGTAAATCGAGAGCTTCGCTTTTTGGCTCAGCTCTCTCTTCACCACAACGGATCGGTACAGCGCCCGCTTCACAGCAGACGCCGCACCAATCCGCCTGTCGATCTCCCGCTCCATCTTCCCCTCATTTGTGAACCCAAGATACTTAAACTCCTCCACTAGGGGTAGCACATCCTCCCCAACCCGGAGAAGGCACTCTACCCTTTTCCGGCTCAAGACCATGGTCTCAGATTTGGAGGTACTGATTCTCATCCCGGCTGCTTTGCACTCGGCTGCAAACTGCTCTAGTGAGAGCTGTAGATCACGCCCTGATGAAGCCAATAGGACCACGTCATCCGCAAATAGCAGACGCAATCCTAAGGCCACCAAAACGGATCCCCTCAACACCTTGGCTGCGCCTAGAAATTCTGTCCATAAACGTTATGAACAGAATCGGTGACAAAGGGCACCCTTGGCGGAGTCCAACTCTCACTGGAAACGAGTCCGACTTACTGCCGGCAATGCGGACCAGACTGTGACACCGGTCATACAGAGACCTGACAGCCCTTATTAAAGGGCCCGGTACTCCATACTCACGGAGTACCCCCCACAGGATCCCTCGAGGGACACGGTCGAATGCCTTCTCCAGATCCACAAAACACATGTAGACTGGTTGGGCAAACTACCATTCCCCCCCCAGGATCCTGCTGAGGGTGTAGAGCTGATCCAGCGTTCCACGGCCAGGACGAAAACCACACTGCTCTTCCCGAATCTGAGATTCGACTATCCGACGGACCCTCCTTTCCAGAACCTCAGAATAGACCTTACCAGGGAGGCTTAAGAGTGTGATTCCTCTGTAATTGGAACACACCCTCCGGCCCCCCTTTTTAAATAGGGGGACCACCACCCCAGTCTGCCAATCCAGGGGAACTGCCCCCGATGTCCATGCAATGCTGCAGAGCCGCGTTAACCAACACAGCCCCACAACATCCAGAGCCTTAAGGTACTCAGGGCGAATCTCATCCACCCCCGGAGCCTTTCCACCGAGGAGCTTTTTAACAACCTCGGCGACCTCAGCACCAGAGATGGGAGAACCCGACCCAGAGTCCCCAGGCTCTGCTTCCGCAATGGAAGACGTGTTGGTGGGATTAAGGAGGTCTTCGAAGTATTCCGCCCACCAACGCAAGACGTCCTGGGTCGAGGTCAGCAGCACACCACCCCCACTATAAACAGTGTTGGTACTGCACTGCTTCCCCCTCCTGAGACACCGGATAGTGGACCAGAATCGCTTCAAAGCCGTACGGAAGTCTTTCTCCATGGCCTCTCCGAACTCTTCCCACGCCCGAGTTTTTGCCTCGGTGACCAGCCGAGCCGCCTGCCGCTTTGACTGCCGGTACACATCAGCTGTTTCCGGAGTCCCACAGGCCAATAAAGCCCGATAGGACTCCTTCTTCAGCTTGACGGCTTCCCTCACCGCTGGTGTCCACCAGCGTGTTCAAGGGTTGCCGCCGCGACATGCACCGACAACCTTGCAGCCGCAGCTCCGACTAGCCGCCTCAACAATAGAGGCGCGGAACATGGTCCACTCAGACTCAATGTCCCCCGCCTCCCTCGGGACGTGTTCAAAGCTCTCCCGGAGGTGGGAGTTAAAGCTCCGTCTAATGGGGGACTCTGCCAGACGTTCCCAGCAAACCCTCACAATACGTTTGGGCCTGTCAGGTGTCACCGGCTTCCTCCCCCACCATCGGAGCCAGCTCACCACCAGGTAGTGGTCGGTGGAGAGCTCCGCCCCTCTCGTCACTCGAATGTCCAAGACATGCGGCCGCAGGTCAGATGAAACGACAACAAAGTCGATCATTGAACTACGGCCTAGGGTGTCCTGGTGCCAAGAGCACATATGGACACCCTTATGCTTGAACATGGTGTTTGTGATGGACAATCCATGACGAGCAGAGAAGTCCAACAACAGAACACCACTCGAGTTCAGATCAGGTGGGCAATTCCTCCCAACCACGCCTCTCCAGGTCTCACTGTCATTGCCCACGTGAGCGTTGAAGTCCTCCAGAAGAACGAGGGAGTCCCTAGGAGGGGCACTCTCCAGTACCCCCTCCAAGGACTCCAAAAAGGGTGGGTAATCCGAGCTGCTGCTTGGTGCATACGCACAAACAACAGTCAGAGTCCGTCCCCCCACACGTATGCGGAGGGAGGCCACCCTCTCGTTCACCGGGGTAAACCCCAACGTACAAGCACCGAGATGGGGGGCAACAAGTAGGCCCACCCCAGCTCGGCACCTCTCACCAGTGGCAACTCCAGAGTGGAAGAGTGTCCAACCCCTCTCAAGGAGACTGGTTCCAGAGCCAGAGCCATGCGTCGAGGTGAGTCCGACTATCTCTAGTCGGAACCTCTCAACCTCGCGCACTAGCTCAGGCTCCTTCCCCACCAGTGAGGTGACATTCCACGTCCCAAGAGCCAGCTTCTGCAGCTGAGGATCGGAACGCCAAGGTCCCCGCCCTCGACTGCCACCCGTTGTACAATGCACCCGACCCCTTTGGCCCCTCCGACAGGAGCCCATTGAAAGGGGGACCCATGTTTCCTCTTCGGGCTGAGCCCGCCCGGGCTCCATGGGCAAAAGCACGGCCACAAGGCGCTCGCCAACGTGCCCCACCTCCAGGCCTGGCTCCAGAGTGGGGCCTCGGTGACCCGCGTCCGGGCGAGGGAAAACGACATCCATTAATCGTACTCATCATAAGGGGGTTTTGGGCTGCTCTTTGTCTGGTCCCTTACCTAAGACCTGTCTGCCTTGGGTGACCCTACTAGGGGCATAAAGCCCCTGACAGCATAGCTCCTAGGATCATTGGGACACTCAAACCCCTCCACCACGGTAAGGTGGCAGCCCAGGGAGGGTGACCAGATCTCAAATGACCAAATGTGTGACAATAGGATGCTTGTGAGGGACAACGCGGGACATATAACCAACACCATGATGACGCCATACATTCTAGTTTCAGATTGCACATTAAAATAATCAGTCACTGCTTTGCCTGTTATTGCACTGCAATTAATTATCACAACTCACAACTTCATAAAAGGATTTATTTAAATTCTGGAAGTTTAATAAAACTGTTACATTTTAGCCCTGTGTCCCCTGCCTCTCGCCCATTGACTGCTGGAGATAGTCACCCTCCCCCCCCCGACCCTGTTATGTCGAGCTGCATTTCCCCATCAGATATGGTTTGAAGTAACACCTGCACGGATGTTAAACTTTAAAAAAGTGTAATAAAATTGCTCTAAGTTTATCAGAAAAAAACTTAAGTAGCTTTTAAAGAATAACACTTTTAATTAGAAAAATGTTATTCAACTTTTGCTCCACCTCCGTGCAAAAATAAAAAATAACTTTGGGAAACATCATAAAAAGCTCTCTGAGAACTGCCTTTCCCTGGCCTCACCCAGTTAGAAACCCTTCTCTGCAGGTTTTTTTGGACGTAGAATTCCTATCACATTTCCTTAATAATCTGTATGCATCAAAATACTTGTCATTTTATTTTACGAGCGTCCTGGTGAGCAGCTGCTCATGGATGGAGCGCGTCTGCATATTGATTGACAGCCGATGCAGCTCTCGGTTCTTTATTTCAGAAAAGCGCAAGTGGATTGTTTTTTTAAACTTTTTCTGAATCTGACCCAGTCCAAAGCGGGACATTGTTTCAGTTTGCAGGACAACATTGAAAAATGCGGGACCCCTAGTTTTGCAGGTAAAGAGGAGGTGTGCTGCAGAAAACGTGCAGTATGTATTATACATACAGGGTTTCCCGCAGCGCTATCTTGGCGAGGCGGCCGCCTCGCCAAACTCACGCTACCGCCTCGCCAACATTCCCAAAAAAAAAAAAAAAAAAAGTGACGTTAACACGCGGTTTGTTGTTGTTGCTTTCGCGCGTGCGTGAATGGCAGGCAAAAAACACATGGATACCCCCCGCTCCGCGGACAACGTGTCGTCGTCTCTCCCCCCCCCCCGCGATTCGGTCCGCGGGCAACGTGTCGTCCAACCCCCCCCGCGAGTCGGTCCGCGGACAACGTGTCGTCGTCTCCCCCCCCCCCCCCGCGTACAACGTGTCGTCGTCGCAATCCCCCACCCCCCCCCCCCGGTCCGCGAGTCGGTCCGCGAGTCGGTCCGCGGGCAACGTGTCGTCCAACAACCCCCCGCCTCGCATAACCAAATTCCTGCGGGAAACACTGACATATAAATACCCCTGGAAGGTTAAGCTTTTTGCATCACAACCCGACAATCTTCCCATTCTTGTCCGCTTCTCTCAGCCAAGCCAATCTCTATTGTTTTAACACCACATTCGATATATCCGACCCTTCAAGAAAAAGCCTATCATGCTAAATTAGCTTGAGCTAGCGTGTTACTCTTCTTCGTGTTTTAAATAAAAACATAATAGTGAATCACGAGGAGATCCCTGGTTGGTCGCCCGCGTTAATCAGCTAAGTCATTGGAAGCTAGTGAATAAACGCTGACAGATGACATGGCCACAGGTGGAAATAACACTGATTACAAGAGGGACCAACAGCGATAGATACGAGGAAGTTGTCAGAAGTTCAAGCCGCTGAACTTTCTGAGTTGCTGATTCACTTCCATGTTCTTTCAAAAGTTAAAATGATGGAACACCAACAAACCTCAGAGTGGCAGATGTCCGCTTTGCAAAGAACCGCCCTAGTCTCTTTCTGATTGGCGAAAGAGCTTATAGTTAGAGTGGCTTAGGTTACCCTGAGCTATCTCTGTAGTTATGCTGCTATAGGCTTAGGCTGAAGGAGGACATCAAGATCTATTTTTCTCACTCTGCTGAGGTCTCCTACTGTTCTCCAATTTTACAATATTTGTTGTTATCTTTATGTTCTCTCTGTCTTTTTTTTCTCTTCATAGTAGGTACATCTGGTCTGGCTTTCTGTCATCTGTGACACCATCCAGGGCGGCAGATCTTCTGTCATTACTCTCTAACATAGAAATTATTCCTGGATCAATGTGTGTTTCTGTGTTTTTTATGTCTCTGTTCTGTCTTCTCAAACTTCCAGTCTGTCATGGCAGAAGGCTGTTCACACTAAGCCTGGTTCTGCTGGAGTTATTTGTGAGGGGAGTTTTCCTCTCCACCGTCACTTCATGCATGCTTGGTATGAGGGATTGCTGCAGACGATTGTCCACTGTGGCTCTGCACTTTCAGGAGGAGTGAATGCTGCTTTTCAAAACTCGATGCGATCTGCAGGTTTTCCTTAGATTGAAAACTTTTTGACCAATCTGTCTGGAGGGTTTGATTGAATGCGACGTTGTGAATTGGTGCTATATAAATACAATTGAATTGAATACAATTTGTAAGATCCAAGAACAGCCTCAGCATTATCACAGAACTCTCTTTCAATTTCTTTTTCATTGATGAATTCCACAAAAGGCATAAAACAATGTGAAGACTCCATGCCATAGTAGTTAAAGGAGCAATCTTCAAGTGGGGCACATAGACGGAATGACAGAATGCAGAAACTATATCAATTTCCTTGTTGACTCTACTGTTCCCCTCATTAAAGTTAGGTGTTTCTCCAAAAGCAAGCCCAGGATAAACCCTGAGATACAAGCTCTATTTAAAGGAGCAATAAGTAAGAAATTGACTTTAAAATGAACCAAAATCATTCTCATTTGTCACCTGGATGGTTGTAGCATTCTCTACAAAAAAAAAATAAAAAAATAAAATTGGTCCTCTCCATCAACAATGCCTTAGTCAAGTTAGGCTGTTGGCAGTGGTTGGCTGTTGTGTGTGTGTGTTGTTACAATTTGAAACACTAGGTGTCATTATTACTTATTGCTCCTTTAATGACAGCTGAATAATCTATTATCCCCTTTTTGTTGTCTTTCAAAATGCTTGAGGATGTGTCTTGTATAAAATGATTGAAAAAAGAATGGTCCGATACATTAATAAAAACCTAAAAATATTAAGACAATAGGGCTTATTAGTGAATGGAAACTTCTGGCCATAACTACATGAACAATTGTATCATCACAAAAGATTTTTCCTGGGTTTGCCTTACTTGAGGAAGAGCTGAGACTTCGCCTCCATCAACTCTACACCATCGCCCTCCTCTGGCTGCAGAGGTAGACCAGCCAAAAGGGATACTACCGCCTCCATACTGGCCTGGTCCAAGTCTCTGCAGATTACACATAAGAAATGTTGGGAGGGGAGCGTACTCAGTATCTTAAATGACATGAATAAAAAAAAATATCCAAGGAGCTGCACACCTTGTCAGACACTTTATATCATCATCAGCAGCTTGGTTAGAGGTTCCCATGACCCAGTCTGTTAAGTACTCCACCATCTTGTTCCTTTTAACGACAGAAGTGAGAAATACTCAACACTGACAAAAGTAATAATGAGGTGTGTATAGTTGTTTTGCAGAAATCTCAGGTCTCGTTAGCCTGAAACACTAACCTGAACTTCATCTCCTGGCAGAAGGATAGGTCATCTCGTCTCTCCATCATCACCTCCACCAGCTGACAAAGCTTGGTTTTGATCTGAATTGCATGGACCGCATTACCCAGGATACGCACATACCTGTGAGATGTAAAGCAGATCAGTATAGTTGAAACCATGATTTCTTCACAATCTCTGTTCGTTTTTGTCCTAACATATTTGTTTCAAAGAAGTATCACATTCTGACCATGCTATTAGGTGTGTATAATACAAACCCAAACTTTCCCTTTATATCTGTGTTTTTAAAAACAAATGTGTTTTATTTTTTAAAAAGGTTAACTGCTGCCTAACAGCCATTATTTCTAATTAGGGAAGATTATTTTACTCAAAGATACTCAGAAACAGTTCTAATTATTTACAAGATTAAGAGATGATTATGTCACAAAGTCGTTTAATATGAGTTTGTCCATCTATCCATTATCTTGTCTACTGTTAAGACTAGGCTTAAACTTTCCTTTTTGACTAAACTTATGGTTAGAGTGGCATAGGTATTGGTGAGCCATCTCTGTAATTATGCTGCTATAGGGTTAGGCTGCTGGAGGACATCTTTTTTCTCACTCTGCTGAGTTCTACTGTTCCCCAATTTTGAATTGTTGTCATTTCAACATTTCAAGGTCTCTCTGTCTTTTTGCTCTTCATAGTAGATACACCTGGTTTGGTATTCTGTTAGCTGTGACACTATCCAGGGGGCAAATCAGCTGCCATTACCCTCTAACATATGAAGTATTCTTGGATCAATGTGTGCTTCTCTGCTTTGTCTTCGCTAACCCTCAGTTGGCTGAGGCAGATGACTGTTCACACTGAGCCTGGTTCTGCAGGAGGTTTTCCTCCCTGTTAAAAGGGAGTTTTCCTCTCCAATAGTGCTTCATGCATGCGGGATTCAAGTATGAGGGATTATTGCAAAGCCATCAACAATGCAGATAATTGGCCACTGTGGCTCTACACTCTTTCAGGAGGAGTGACTGCTGCTTGTCAAGACTTGATGCAATCTGCTGGGTTTCCTTAGGTAGGACATTTTTTGACCAATCTGCCTGTATGATTTGATTGAATTTGACTTTGTAAAGTGCCTTGAGATGAAAAGAGTTTGTGAATTGGTATTATACAAATAAGATTTAATTGAATATTATCTTTATCTGCTTATCTGTGTATGTTTTGTGGGGTTGCCTGTCTCCAGCTGTCATTGGGCGAGAGGGTTGGTACACCTTGGACAGGTCGCCAGTCCATAATATGAGAACAGAAAATATTCATCCGTCTCAATATTATGGGCATACACTGAGTGTACCAAAGAGAATGTTAGAGCCGGGGTATGGAGGGGCATAACCATAAATATATATATATTTTTTAGCACTTACTTGTTTTACTATGTAGCACTTTGGGATTTGTATAAATATAAAGTGCATTACAAATCCAAAGTATTATTATTATTATTATTATTATTATATATACGAGGCTAATAACTTACCTTTGGGCAAGGCCACATGTTCCCTCCCCCAAATCTGCTCACAGACTTGTGTTCATCTCAGCTGCGGACCCCCTATTTGTGTATAGCACACCAACTGAAGCACGGAGATTGCTTATATAGTCTGAGCTTATGCTCAATAAAATATACAAAACAGGTTTTATTTCGCAGTCTGCTACTAGTCCGCAGCGTGGTGATCAGGGACGTCTGCATTAGATGATTGTGGATCAGATTTAAGTCCTCTCCCTTATTTAGGATACGTAAAACCTCTTTTCAGAATTTTGCTGATACAGGGCATGCCCTAAACAGGTCTCTCAACAAGATTAGAGTGGCCTAGTCAAATCACTGTTCTGCAATAAACATGCAACGAGAAACCCGGTTTGGGATCATCTTGTCAACACTTAAAGGAGCTATAAGTAAGATATTTACAGTAAAATTAACCTAAATCATTCTCATTTGTCACCTGGGATGGAAGTAACATTCCCTATAATCGGTCCTCTCCATTAACAATGTCTTAGTCACGTTTTTCTCCTTTCAATCCTAGAGGTACGGGCCAGGACTACTTTGGTTCAGAGTGTGGCATGCGTTTATTTCCTGAGCCAATCATATGAGAGTTCCCAGGGTTGCCAAAAAGGAGCACAACATTTGGTATTTTATCTTAGCAAAGGAGCAGCAGCCTGCAAACATGGAAGTCCATAAAAGAAGCGGACCAGAAATAAAACAGAATACAACATCATATACCTATCCTGTGCAAGTAAAAATTCACAACAGCAACACACCGTTTAAAAACAGCATATTAGATTGTTGTGACTGGCACTTATAGCTCCTTTAAAGTTGATTTGGTGAGTGTAGAGACCTTGTTTGCCTTCTGAATTTACAGCTGGGATTGGGAGGTCAGCTATTTCTTGTCTGAAATGTGAGTTTTTGGAATATGCTAGCATGATCTGTAGGAAAAAGATCCATAAAGTGGATATCTGCTCTATACCAAATATGAAAAATATAATCCTAGGTGGAAGGTAGACAAAAGGGATTGGACATTATTGAGCTAAAATTAAACTGTGGAAATTGTGATGTTTCTTGTCTACACGTTGAAGGTGTGTCAGCTCACTGGACAATCTAGTAACTATATAATCTAACACTCGCCAGATGGATGTAGTTCCGCCAAGCTCCACACGGCTTCACACTTCCAGGATACAAATAGGACACAATCCATGTACCGATTTAGACAATTTAACACTGATGAAACAGTGTGTTAGGTAACTGGATACATAAAGCATTGATTTGAATCAATTATAAGATCAACGATAATTGATAGAAGGTAAAAAAAAAATTCATACCTAACTTCGCTTTGCTGATTTCATTATTCAGCAAAACTAAATATCAGGGCTGTCACCTTTAACGCGTTAACGTGTTAATTTTGTTAGACCATAACGGCGACAATTTTTTTGTTGCGCGTTAATCGCGCGCCAAAACACACACACCGTTCCCTAATGAATTTTTCACCACAGCGCTCTCCAGACTGTGTTTCTTTTACCTTCGGCGCTTTCTGTAGATCCAAGAATTCTAGAGACTGCAGCAAAACAGACCCGCGCTCACTTGTTGCCAAGTCCGCTTATTTCATTCGACATGGGCTTCTTTTTTCTAAAGTCGCTTGTAGGTTTCATGAGTTGCAGGTTGCGTTTTTTTGGGCCTTTTAATGAAATTGAAATCACTTATTTGGGCTCTAAAATAAGTGACGATAAACAGGAGTTATAAAGAGACCTGCTTGCACTACAGACACTGAGTATAACCAGCTGAAATCCCTCTGTCATAGGAGCCGAGGGAGTAAAGGCAGAGGGAACAATATTACCCGTATTTGCTGCAGTTTACGGTTGCAATAACCTGTGATAACTGTTCAAAGTAGATTACGCGGTGCAGATCACCATTTTGAGCAAAGATTGGTTCTGAAGATGAGTTTTTACACACTGATAACATTGCAGAAACCCAACCCATAAACCCTACTTTAATGCTTATTAATTAGTTGTCTCTGTATTTGACAAACTAAGGCTGAATCACATTGCCAAATGAAGTACCCTGGAGTTACAGTGTCAGCACATGCAAGCTGTGCTAAACAGTTCTCTTTCAAGGGTATTAAGCTCCTGTCACAGTTGCAAGCAAAGTGTAGGACTCTGGAATGATCTGAAAATTTAAAACCTTTTTCCAGGCTTTACAAAACAATGTGTATTAATGTGGATATAAACAGCATCCAAAAATATACAAATAAATTATTTTTGTTGGTGTTAAAGCTTGTGACTTTATTGAAATGTAAAATTAGTATTAATTTATATGTATATGCGTAATACCATGTCTATCTTTGTTTAAGAGGCGAAAAAATATTTTGGCATGAAAACAGGTATTTATTTACACATTTGTTTACACATTGTGTAAACATCAGGGCGATTATGATTAGTGATTTAGCCATTATTGGCCAGAGTTTAACATTTTATGGTACCAGGATGTTTTCATTCCAATTCTGAAAAGTGCTTGAAAAATAAAAAATGTAAATATTTTTTGTACAAGCATGTTCTTCATTAGTGTCATTTATTGCAAAATTGTATATTAAAATGCCCAAATAGGCTTTTACACTTTCAGAAATAAAAGGATAAAATATGCGATTAATTTGCGATTAATCTTGAGTTAACTATTGACATTATGCGATTAATCGCAATTAAAATTTTTAATCGTTTGACAGCCCTAATAAATATACTAATATTGTAGTACTACCATATTAATCATCTACAGGAGATAATGGGATGTGCCCTATCAATAACCTGACAATTTCTTTACACATATTCCAATTCCTTATGATCTAACAGTGTTCATGGTGAAATTGCTTTCTATACTAATATAGTAAGATGCTTTAACAGGCAAAATAGTTCTGCCATCAATGTGCAACTGATGTCTGCTGGGTAAGAAAACCCTGAAGTCATGTTTGGCATCAGTAAACTGCTTGAATAATAGTGAGATGAAGAATAACATCAATTAATACAGGTGGACTCACCTGTAATTCAAAAACAACTTCTCTAACCTGTAGTTGATCCAGTGGTCTGACACCCCCTCAGGATGTGGGCTCACATAAGGAAACACTTCAACATTGTGTCCTTATAGCCATGATCTGATGACCTCTTCCTGCCTTCAACCTGAGAAAGTATTTTTCAGCTTTGGCATGGAGCGGGTAATAATGCTCTTTTCACATAGAGCAAATTAGCATTATTTGAGCAGATACATAAAAAAGTATACTCTTTCAAAAACATACTTTATAGATATGCGCAGCTCAGACATTTTCTACAATTTCACTTGTCTAATCTTCCAGATGACCCTGCAATCAATCAACCTGATGAGTTTCTTAGTTTAAAACATCTGCCAAGCTAATCTCCTTTATTGATAGTAAACTACGTGAACAATTCCAACTCTGTTTGAGAATATAAAATTTGCATGGGAAAAAACCTTTAACCATTCTATTGCACCATTTTGTTCTACAATTTAGTGTAATACACAGAGTTCACTTGTTAACATACAACTTAGCTAGAATCTATCCAGGCTTGCATCCTCTCTGTAATGTGCAACAGTATTAATTTAGACCACTCTAATGCACATTTTTTGGCAATGCCCTGCTTAACCATTCAAGGAAATTTTGGGGCAAATTTCCACCTGGACTTTTTTATTTAACTGTGATGTTTTAACACCACCTTAAAAGTTTCAGTCAATTGGTATACATTCCTTTTTCATGGATAAATTAAATTTTCCTAATATAAAAACCGTGCAGTGCTCATAACAATGTAATAAAAGATATAGAACAAGAAATACAAAGAAATGTTTTAGGCTGAATTTAAAGTTTTATTAATAAACAGATATCAAACACCAATGAACAAGCTGAAGAACCACTGAAATATGATCTACATGTTCTACTTGAACAATGTTCAAATTTTTTCATTTGTAGCGTATCTACAAATATGTTTATTCTCCAAAAGAAAAAAAGGCACTAATTTTTATGCAAGTCTCGACCTTATGCTGATTGTAGTCAAAAAAAATATTTCCTATCAGCTATCAGGCACAAAGAGACAACACAAAAATGCTTTTCTAGTGTGTGGAATGCTGTTTCTTGTACTTTCTTTCTTTTTCTTGTAGTCAAACAGAGCACACACTTCCTCCTCCCATAGGATGCACGCTTGCTATGTGGAGTGCAGGGCACTGGCAAATGTTCCCCCGATGCTTTAGGCATACCTCTGGCACATCACTATTACAAATAAGGGGCAAAGATATTATCTTGTGCAGCTTGCAGTCCTTCACATATAGCAACTTCACATGATAAATTGATACAATATTTTACACAGGCCAATCAAACTAACTGAAGTTAAATTAACTGACTTATAATAATATTATAGGCACCATTTCTTTATTAGGCCAAATGTGTGAAAAAGAAAACAAAGAAACTCCCAGTAAAACCTAAAAAAACATGTATATATATATATATATATATATCCAAAGAAAAACTACTACTAGAAATTTTAGTTTTACATGGTCTATCCACATAACATTGTATTTATGTGCATAATGCTTGGATAAACTCTGTCAGAAGGAAACCAAACTTTATCTAAATAGATAAAAACAAAACACAAAAGCATAATGCATCATTGTTTTATCCAGATTTACTGTGAATTTATATATTTTATTTTGTTATTTATTGTATATAACAGTTAGGTTACTTACTTTTCAACTGGATCTAGATGCACAAAGTAATCCAGCTCCTTGCCTCTCTAGGACCGATGCTTCTTATTTTGCTTACAGATGCTTCTGTATTAATTGACCACAGGAGCTGTGATATCATTTCCAGTTCAGCGAATACTTTTGTGAAGTTAAATAAATGTATACAGTGAAAGTATCACAATCTGCACAATTACACACAATAGACTTTCATAAAGGGCTGTTGTTTTGCTGATTTGATCTCATTTATAGCTTTTTATAGCATCTTATAAATTCATGCTAGCGTGTCCGGTTGAAGCAAGCTAATATCTTGTCGTATAATACTCTTTGGTATGTGCATTCTGCGCTCTGACTGGAGAACCATGTGTTGCCTCACCAAGACACATGCTACCATTGAACACTGATTTTCACCTGCTCGCTATATGGGTTAGGGAGAGTAAACAACTATGTCGATGGCATCAGCTGAAAGGTTAAAAGCTCACCTTTCGAATGCAAAAAAAGTTCGGATGCAAAAAAAGTACATTGATATGGATCAAAAGATTCATGTGAAAATGTACAACATACTCTGTGAAGAGCATATACAGCCTCATAGACCTCGAAAGGTTAAACAGAATAAGCTTCCAACATTGGAACTTAAACCGTTTACTTACTCTCTTTGGTACAGCAGGTCAGGAGGATAAGAGTTTACTTAACAGGGTTCTCACCAGTGCATTTCAACGTAATGGACCGTTATGCTGAAAGTTGTCAAAGTTACGCTAAAATTAGCAACAAAAAAAGTCTGTAAAGCTCTTGAACATGCATCAGCGCAGCTATAAAATTCCCGAACCACATTAGCTACGCTAGTTTTATTAGCTTGACAAACAGTCTCATTCTAGCTGCACTACGCAACACTTCGCTTTGGGAATGGATCCAGGGAACGGAACGTCACACCAGCGCGCACCAGCCTCCCGACACACCAACACACGCGTGCACCCCAGCCAGCCGTCAAGCGTTACGCTGCAAAAAAATCCTGGTGAGAACCCTGCTTCTGTACATTATTGGTAGATATGCCATATTACGGTTTTCTGGCCGTAATATGGCATATCATATTAAAAAAGGAAGACGTTTGCTCTATCCACCTAGTTTCAGATGCCATGTCTTAAAAAATGAAAGACAAATAAAAATATATTTTGTTCCTGGGCCCTACCTGACCAAGTTGAGCATCATGGTTTCAATGCTGGCCTGTCCTAGGTGTTCAGAGCTGCCTTCTGTGTTGTTATCCAACAGGTTTTTCATGATGGCTATGGTCTGCTCCACAAACTGTGTGTTTGTCTCATTGATAGGTACCTGAAAACAGTCAGAGTCAGTGAGTATGTTGCAGGCATCATCACATTTATCAAACAACTAAGTAAATATACCATTTATTTTCAAGTTGTTAGGCTAATCCTTTAACTTCAAATCCATTCCCAAACTAGCTTAGTATTTTTTTAAACTACTTTACTAGTCTATTTAACCAAAAGATAGCTCAGTCAGGTTGGAGCAAACACAAGGTTGTACATGACCAATGACCGGGGAACAAGCTCATCAAAAGCCCTTCTTAGACCGGAGAAGGCCAGGACCTTGTGTGAGTGGGTCGGTATAAGTATATATTTAAAACACCTTTAAAATCCATTGTTTGACGATTTAAAAGAATATAGAACAAACATTTCTGAAAGGAAAACTTATTACATGCTATACATTTATTTGTTGTACGGTTGCTTCAATATTCTACATTCTGCTAATAGATACACCCCATGCTGAGGATATTTGCCAGCAAGCTTTTCCTTACTACACACTTGAATCATTCTACATACTTCACCTGTGACTCTATTTATATAACAAACACCTAACATGAAAAAAATGGACTAACAGGGTATATTCACTTTTCCACGTTGTGAATTTCTGTGTAAATAAATACTTTCAATACTGGCACTTGGGTTGCAATTCTTCTAAACAAATAAATTGTTTTATACTTGACATATCTGGAATGTTTTTGTGCAGAACCAAAAGGGGGCTCTCTACATTTACTCCATATAACCTTTAACAGATAACTGAACAGCAAAACTAAATGTTGTGTAGCGCAAAGAGAGTTGAAGAACCCTATGGACCCTGAGGACTGCCAAAACCTGAGTTTTATCCACCCAAACTGTAGTGGACAACAGAAGCTGTGACCAACTCGCTTTTAAGGCTTAAAAGGTGGAAGAACCGTAAGAAACAACAGGGTAAGAATGCTTTCTTACCCTTGTGCGCTAGGCTAAAGGCTAACCCAAAAAGACCAGCTCTGCCCTGTCTCCTCCTGGCCAATGTTAGATCAAGGCAAGTTCATTTGTATAGCACATTTCAGTATCAAGACAATTCAAAGCGCTGTGAATGAATAGAACAAAGAAAAAAACATTACAGAGAAAAGCACGTTGCAGTAGAATAGTAGCAAACAGCTTATTTCCCAAAGCTGTGAAAGCTTCGCCCCCTGATGAAAATCAAATAGATCACCAGCCCAATTTGTAGTCTGTTTACAAACATATTACTGCTTCCACAGGTTCTTCATTCAATTGAAAATTATTTAAGCCGGGCATACACTGTACGAGTTTTTCAGTCGTGGTACTTATATACATCTCAAACTGTGCAACGGAACCGCGGGGTTTAAAAAGTTCACCGCTCACGATCTGTGCGGCGCGACGCCCGGACGCGACGGGACTGCTCACACTGTACGTCGTGCCCCCTCTGGGACCGCTCGCTGTGGTGGCAGAGGCAGGCGAGCAACGGTGGGTGACAGAGACCCAGAGCAGGGGGTCGAGCCCAGCTCTGGCGAGGCCCGCAGGAGGCACCGGGCGTCGGGGGAACGGAGGGGAGAGAGGAGGGACGAGACGCACCGGCGGCCGCGCGGCACGGCAGGTCGCCCGGCCCGCACCCCCCCCCCCCCCTGTTTGATTTTCACCGACCGTCTGATTCCTGATCGGGAGGTAGTCGTGAGAAGCCATTCCCCCCTCCTCCCCCCCTCTACGATCAAGCTGAAATTCGGCCCGATTCAAAAAATGCCCGCACGACTGAAGAATCGGCCCGAAAAGGGCAAAAACTCGTACAGTGTACGCCCGGCTTTACACGGTCTCTTGCATGCTCGTTTATGTCTGTTTGAACACTTTAAGCCTCTCATGATTGTATTGACATTAATGCAAATTGCACAGTTCTTTAACTTACTAGTGACTATTTGCACTGGGAAAATTTATTAGCAATTGCACAGTAATTTACACTGTTTTGTAAAGTGACTATTGTCTTTTTTGACTTGAAAATAAAAAATGTATCAGATGCTGAGGACTGTTTGCACGTTTTAGCTTCTCAGGAAGTGTTGTCATTGCATTCAACTCAACCATTATGTCTTGATTTGTGTCCGTGTGTTATGTGTGAATTCTTAGCCGATGTCACCAAAATTTCATTAAGGTTAAATTACTCTTGATTCTTGGTTTTAAGTCACTAATGTGCTGCAGTCAATTTGCATCACCTAACCAAAATTAAGAATAGAAAACACTAATTTTGATGATTAATTCTGATTAAAACAATAGGTCTGATTAAAACAATAGGTCCTCTTTGTGGTCACACATTATAATTGCTTAATATTACTACTTATTTTGATCAACTACCCCTCCTTCACTCTGTCTTCAGTAGCCTCATCCAAAACATCATCCTTGACCTTTCATGAGGTCAACAATAAGACCTCTATTGTAGGGAGGAAAAGAGTTTCAAACAGCTGTGCCGATTTCTGTGCCTTTAACTTATACTACATTATGTGACGGAAACACACATGGATGGTTCTAGTCAAATCCAGGGGAGAAATGCGTGGGGGTGTCCACCTGCCGGCAAGCGGACAACTTCCCAAAAGTTAAGTATGTTCTGTTTTCTGTGCAACCAACAACCGAAGCAGGCAGTCCCAGAAACAAGTTGTCGGGGATCTTTCTTTCTGAGCTTTAGCACGTAAGAGTTAAACCGGAGAGAGTGAGTAAAGCAGGTTTCTCCTTTTGGACTGACCCCCGGGTGAGGACAGTGTAGGGACTGCCTGCTCCTGCAATCCAAGTCAAGTTTATTTGGATAGCACATTTCAGCAGCAAGGCGGTTCAAAGTGGTCTACATCATGAAAACATCAAACACATTGAAATGGTCACCAGTTGTGAGACGAGTAACAAACTTATCAGGTGAAAACATCAATACCCATCAAAAATGTCGAAAAGGGTCAAATGCAACTCTAAACAGGTGAGGTTTCAGCCTTGATTTAAAGGAACTCAGTGTTTCAGCTGCTTTCCAGTTTTCTGGAAATTTGTTCCAGATTTGTGGACCACAGAAGCTGAATGCCGCTTCTCCATGTTTGGTTCTGGGTATGCAGAGTAGACCAGAACCAGAAGATCTCAGTTGTCTGGAAGGTTGATACAGCAACAACAGGTCTTTAATGTATTTTGGTTCTAAGCTGTTCAGTGATTTATAAACTAACAGAAGTATTTAAAAGTCTGTTGTCTGAGCTACAAGGAAACAGTGTAAAGACTTTAGAACTAGGGTGATGTGCTCTATCTTCCTGGTTTTAGTGAGAACGCGAGTAGGAGCATTCTGGATCAGCTGCAGTTGTTTGATTGATTTTTTTGGGTAGACCTGTGAAGACACCACTGCAGTGATCAATGTGACTAAAGATAAAAGCATGGATGAGTTTCTCTAGATCTTGCTGGGACATCGGTCTTTTAATCCTAGAAATGTTCTTCAGGTGGTAGAAGGCTGTCTTTGTAACTGCCTTTATGTGTCCTTGAACGTTCAGGTCTGAGTCCATCACTACTCCCAGATTTCAGGCCTGATCACTAGTTTGTAGTTGTAATAATCCTCTTTAGGTCCAAAGATAATAACTTCAGTTTTGTTTCTGTTCATCTGGAGAACGTTTTGGCACTTCCATGCATTGATTTGTTCTAAGCATCCATTCCGTGCATGGATAGATTCAGAGTCACTTGGTGTCACTGTAATGTAGAGCTGTGTATAATCTGCATAGTTATGGTAACTAATCTTGTTTCTTGTTATAACCTCAGCTAGTGGGAGCATATAGATATTGATTAGAAGGCGTCCCAGGATTGAACTTTGGAGTACCCCACATATGACTTTTGGGTCCGCTCTGATGAGAAGTTACCTATTGATACAAAGAAATCCCTGTTCTTTAGGTAGGATTTGAACCAAGTTAGTGCTGTACCAGAGAGTCTAACCCAGCTCTCCAGTCGCTTTACTAATATATCATGGTCAACAGTGTCAAATGCTGTACTGATGTCCAACAGAACTATCACTGTGGTCCTTCCACAGCCTGTATTTATATGTATGTCATTCAACACTTTGACGAGGGCAGTCTCAGTACTCTAGTGAGCATGGAAACCTGACTGAAAAACCTGACTGGGTTTGTAATGGTAAGGAAGCTGTTTAACTGTTGAAACACAGCTTTTTCGAGAATGTGATTTGTCCAGATTGCTCTTTTTTATCAGTGGTTTAATAACTGCTGTTTTTAAAGCCTGGGGAAAAACATCTGATGAGCGGGATGAATTTACTATCTTAATCGGGTCAGATGTAATGACTAGCTTAACTTTTTAAGGAAGGTTGTAGGTAGAATATCAAGACAGCAGAAGGAGGAGCTTAACTGATTTCATAGTTGAGTAACTACTCAACTATGAAAGTGTGATAATTTTCTCTACATTTGTTATATTTGAGCATAAATTTGGTATTGAATTTGGTGTGGCTGTGCAGGTTTACCATCTAATTTTTTTATTTTCTCTGCAAGGAAGTTGGCAAATCATTGCAGGCCCTGGTAGAGTAGAATTCAGGTTTTTGGAGGGTTTCTGAGTCTTTCAACTGTGACGATTAAAGCACAAGATTTGTTGATGTTTTATGATTTCCACAAAGAAATTTTTCCTTGCATATTTTAGTGATCAGTGATAGCTTTGCAACCTCTCTTTGTAGATTTCAAAATAATTGTGGAGTCGAGTTTTACTCCATTTGTCTTTCAGCCCTACGACAAAGTTTTCTTTCATATCTCACCAATGGGGCATTTCTCCATGGGGATTTCTTCCTACCAGAGACAAGCTTCACTTTATTTATTTTTCTCACTTTAATGGGAGCAATTGAATCGAGATCTAAAATCTTAGAATGGAAATTATCTACTAAGTCATCTGTGTTGTCTGTAAAAGAACGTTTTGTTATATCTGTTTTGCTGAGTGAGTCGACAGATTGTACTCTCAAAGATAACAGAGAAATGATCTGACAGGGCGACATCAATTGATTGAATTAAATTGCTTTACTGTCCCTCGTGGGGGAAATTACATTTCAGTACAACCCATCAAGAGAAAGACATACATGGGAGACAGGTTCATTAAGGCCATGCTGCCTTTTCCAAGGCACTGCCTTTTACAGAGTATACAAAAGGAATACATTGGGATGGTTGAGGGGAAAAAAGGAGTGCATTTCTCGCACTGTCTCTTAAGGGGAACAGTAGAACAATGGAGATAAAAAAACAGCACAAAAAAGCAACATAGACAAAAGCATAACGTGCACTGCAATGGCAGTGAGTCATAGGAGGGTGTATTTAACGGCATGTTCATGTGTACATCAGTCAGTATCTGGAGTTCTGGGAGACGGCCTCTTATTGGTTTGTTTTGGAACACTGTGCACCTGCTGTTTTTGCGCTTGTCTTTCTAAAATCATTCTGTCACAGTGAGGTCATTGCTTACATCATAATGTTTTTGGAGAAATGACGTTCTGTTGTTAAAAGCACTGAAAATATTAGCGGTGAAAAGTATTTTGCCCCTATCCTGATTTAGGTCAACTCCATAGTGTCTGAAAAGATGATAGTGCTTGCAGAAAATCTTGTAATTGTCAATGAAGTTCACGCAGCTGGCAGAGCATTCTTTAATAAGCCATTTATTAATCATCCATATTCTGCTGTAACTCATCACTATTTCCAGCTTTTGGTATTGGTCCACTGATTAACACCTTCATTTTCAGACTTCCAACTGTCCTTAGAAGAGGAATTCCAGCAAAGTTTAGCGGGTTTCTAGTTGGGGACATGACTCGATGTCCTTGATACCGGAGTAAAGGAAGATGGAATCATGTTGGCGCCAGCTGCTTGTTTTTTCTTTGGTGCTGGTGTTGATGAGGGGATGTCTCGGCTCAATGCTGGCCACACTGTATCACCTAGGTGAGGGGCCCATCTCATTGGACATCTAGTCAGATCCAAAAGATGAGGTTTATTTTTTGGCTTGGCTCCGAGACAGTTCCAGGTGGGCGAGCTGCTTGTCGAGGTGCTCGGAGGGTGTTTGTTGTTTTCAGACATCAGTAGAGTTGTTTAATTTCCAGAGCCTGCATTGATCTCAATATTCATCTCAAGCCCAGAAATCCTCTGTTCTATCGATTGAAGTCTTTGTATAATACTGCTAATGTTCCCAGTGTCTACCTTACTTCATCTTGGAAGTAAAAATAGGGTAAAAAGTAAAGTAAAAAATAAAAAATCCTGCAGTCCTTAAATCTGAAGTATTCCAGTTATGAAGGTAGACAATGTAAGAGTAACTATAAAAACAGTATATTAAGTAACTTTAACCAGTAAAACTAATGAGGATAACCACGGGTGAGCGCAGCTGTGCAGACCAGTAATACAATTTCAGATTAGGGAGTTGTAACCCACCTCTTTCATATGGAAGGTACAACTTACGGCGTCTTAGTCTAGGTTTCTTGTTATTCCAAATAAAGCTATCGAAAGTACAGTTCAACTCGTCAAAGAACAATTTTGGAAAGGCAAAGAACGTAACTGAAACAAGTACAAAGATTTTGGTAATATGTTCATTTTGATCACATTTATATGACCAATCATTGATATGGGCATTATTGTCCATTTATTTAGAGACTCTTTCACTTCAACAATCAAAGGGTTATAATTTGTTGATACAACGGTTTTAATGTCTGGGGTGATTTAACGGCAAGGTATGCAAATCCCTCTTTTGCACTGTTAAACAGGGTTTGTATAACTGGATTTAGCCTTTCATCCTTGTTCAGAAAAAATAAGGATGATTTTGAAGGATTTATACTGTAGCCAGAAAACCATCAAAATCACTCAATTTGTTTTATTAAATTTGGAATGCTAAGGGACCACCTTGTCAAAAAAAACTATATATATAGAAAGCCGAAGTGTTCTTTTTCTATTATTTTTTTCCCTTCAGGCATAGTTCATAGTTTGTAAATAGTAATATATTTGAGATTGACCCACTCCATTCCTAGTGATCCTTTATATTAATGAAGTGGGAGTGGTGGCGTAGTGGTTAAAGAGCTGGGCATCCCTGTCTTGAAGAGGCCCAAAGAATCAAGAATCTTTATTGTCACCATAGTGAAACATGGTGACATCTTCAGTGTGCATCCTGAGACAGACACCGGCTCAGAATGCACACAGATAGCATATAATCCACAGATTTGTATCCAAGTCCAAAAAGTCAGATAGCAGTCCCTTTGCCAATGATATGAATTACTGTGTTGTTGCATGACAATCCCTCAATGCTCCTGCAGTAAATACTGTGCAATAATTTTAAGACTTAATTTTACAGAACCGTGCAATCTGCAAGGATGGACGTCAAGCCGGACATTCCATGATAAACTAGAGTGTGCATTTAGGCATTACTAGTAGTGTGTTTGTAACATATAACGGACCACAAACTTCTCAGCAGAGGGCGATATCTCTTACAGCTTTTGGAAAGAAGCTGTTTTTGAGTCCATTAGTGTTTGATTTAAAGCTATTGTTGGTAATCCTGTTCGGAAACACTTTTTTGTTATTCTGGGTAAAACCGTCCTACCATCCTGAAAGTAGTCAATACATTATGTATTCACCAAAAGGAGGGTAAAAAAATTACACCTCTGTGAAAGCTGCAGACCTGTAAAAACTCAAAATGATCAAACACTGCCCTTCGCACCGAAGAGCGGGGATTGGTCAGAGTTTTGGTCCTGCTCTCACCCCCTTCTGTCCCTCAAGTTCTGAGGGTATCGTCTTATCTATTGGTTGCCCCACATGCCAATCATTCTGACTTGCTCACGTAACGCCAGTCGGCGTACACATTCCTTGTTAGTTTCCGCTTGCTGGCTGCACATGCAAACTTCTTGTGTTTACGTATCCGGTTATCTTAGCAATTAGATTTGTGTTAGCCGTTCATTGTAACTCCATTGCTCTCACCGTATACTTTGAACATGGCTGAGAGTTGCAAGAAGCAAGCTGCGTACAAGTTTATGAGAAGAACAAATAAGAACACAATGGATTTGGGAGATTTTTTTCACATGATCCCCCTGTGGAGCAGAAGAGCAGGTAAGACGGTCTTGCAAGACCTTTGATCACATATTGCTCCCCATGCACCACTCTGTGCCAGCAACACACTGCTCTTCAGTTTTTCCTGGACTTCCTCGTGGAAAAAGTTTCTCATTTCTGCTCGCCCTTGGCCAATCACTGAAAAGCAGTGTGTTCACATCACAACTCCACTCGAGTCCACTTTGACCCTGCTCCTGGGCAGGGCCGGAGAAACCCGAGCTGTCCCTGAAAAAAACTGTTGCTGAAATGCTCAAAAGGGGGGAGAGCAGAGAAGAGACCGCCAAACAGAGCCGATGGAAAAAAGGGCTGTAGTCTGTCTTTAATAATGTCTATAGGCTGTCTGTCTGTCAGCCTAGGGCTGCTGTGGCCTCCAGGAACCGAGATTACCTACCCCATGCTGCTCCTGGGGTTGAGTGCTGCAGGATTGCTCTTCTAAACATCGTAAAATCTTTTTAATTTCAGGTGAGGAACTAGTACACACACAGACACACCATTATGCACCCATATAAATATTCAAAAAGGTAGAAGGTCATACTGGGTCACATTTTATTAATTCCAACCTGTCTACCCTGATCCCATATACACACCTGATTTAAAAAAAGTCAATCAAGCAATTAGGATATGATTTGCAGGGACAGGAGATTTGTAAAATTCATTACAACTATAAATGGACTTACCGGTCCCTGGGTGTCAAAGAACTTCCCAATGCTGTTTTTCAGTTTGTTGAAGAGCATGGGGTAGAGTGCAGGACTCAGTTCTAGTCCCAGTAGGTCTTTGACATTGGTGCGGACATGAAGGCCCACCCTGTCGTGGCCACACACCAAGAGTGCTAGCAGTCGGTCCAGAAAGCGGCTGACAGGCGTTTCGTTGGAGGTAGATGAAGGGCAGGAAGAAGGCGTGGGGTTAGTCGTATCACAAGGCCCCACCGAGATCATGGAGGACTTACGTTCACTAAATGGGCCCATAGGCGGACTGTAAGTGGCAGGGCCTGGAGTGTTGCGCTGCTGAAGACATACACCCCCCAGAGCACAGAGGAAGCCTGTCATGTTTATCCACTCCTGCTGTGGGAACACAAAGTCCCTCTGTTATTATCTGCTTAAACTTTCATTCCTAAGTGAAACTTGTCTTGAAGTAAAAGTTATACCAAGTTTTTAAACACAGAAAGGTGGGATATTGTGACACACATACAACTCCACCTACTGAAACCACCTTGAGCCAGACAGTATCAAGCCATTTTTACATTGCCTTATAATTCAGGTGAACAGTAACATTTACAGATCACGTTAAAGTTACAATACCATTTTCAATATTGTGGCAAAATGGGGTTCTTTCGGATTAAAAAAAAGATGTCCCCAGTTGTATTGAGACAGTAATGGTATTAATTATGACAGAACCAATAAGTAGTAGGAAAATCAACATCTATTTAGAAAATAAAAACCTGAACATGTTTTCCTGTGTAGCAAAGCATTGGGCAACACCTAAGAAGTGTGAATATCCTTTATGTAAATAGGTATATTAGACTCAGTTTTTCACTTGGTTGAAAAAAAAAATGTAAGTGTAATTATAAATCTGGTCTGTACAAAAATGCTTTTTTACAGTGGACATACGGATTTGGTGCATAATAATACTGCTCAAAAAACAAAGTGAACACAATGTAACTAAAGGCAATTAGCAAGACACTCCCAATAAAGGAGAGGTTCTGCAGGTGGTGACCACAGACCACTTCTCAGTTCCTATGCCTTCTGGCTGATGTTTTGGTCATTTTTGAATGCTGGAGGTGCTTTCACTCTAGTGGTAGCATGAGACGGAATCTACAACCTACACGAGTGGCTCAAGTAGTGCAGCTCATCCAGGATGACATATCAATGCAAACTGTGGCAAGAAGGTTTGCTGTGTCTGTCAGCGTTGTGTCCAGAGCATGGAGGCGCTACCAGGAGACAGGCCCGTACAACAGGAGATGTGGAGGAGGCCACAGGAGGGAAACAACCCTGTAGCAGGAGTGCTACCTCCGCCTTTGCGCAAGGAGGAAAAGGAGGAGGAAAAGGAGGATCCCTAAGGAGACCATCTGCCACCTCATCAGGAGCATGCCCAAGCATTGTAGGGAGGTCATAGACATTACTGAGCCTCATTTTGACTTGTTTTAAGGACGTTAAATCAAAGTTGGATCCACCTGTAGTGTGTTCCATGTTTCCATTTTAATTTTATGTGGCAACAAATCCAGACCTCCATGAGTTAATAAATTTGATTTCCATTGATAATTTTTGCATCATTTTGTTGTCAGCGCATTCAACTATGTAAAGAACAAAGTATTTAAAATTAGTTCATTTATTCAGACCTAGGATGAGTTACTTTAGTATCCCCTTTATTTTTTTGAGCAGTATATAAAAATTGCCTTTTCGATTAAAGAGGGTGGCAAAGGCTTTTCTCTGGATGTAGTTGTCATGTTGGTGGAATTTCAAACTTCCAGCAACAGCTCTGTTTGAAAGCAGTCTGGGTGCACACACTGTTCCAAACAGAGTTCCTCTATGTAGTGGGAACACATCAGAAGCATGTCACTTGGTAATTGCCTAATTTGCTAATTTTATTAAATGGAGCTGACCCTTAGCCCACTGGATCCTGCTTGCTGTATAATTCATGGAAATGCCAGGGAATGACATATCTCAAACTGAGACTAAAAGAGTTTTTTGTTGTGGCTTTTTTAAATATTTTTTATATATAGACTTTAACCCCTAAATTTGTCTTTGATCACAAAGAAAAGTTGTTATGTTATTAATGTGGAAATATGGAATAAATAAAATTCCAATTAAAGCATACATTTAAAATAAAGGGGTAATTTCACAAAATAACAAAACAAATTTTCTTTTTCATAGCCATTGGTTACTTAAAACCATGCAACCTATTTGTAAGATTTCTAAAGTTTGAACAAAGACTGTATTTAAATAACTACAAATACAAATATATCTTGTTGTTATTGCTACAGCTCCCCGTGCAGTTTGGGCATTGATACACATGATAAAAAAGTATGATACAGAGTATATCTAGTTTGGACCTTATAAGCTGTGTTTCCAAAGCAGTCACACAGCTGCTCAGGCCTGTGCAGGCTATACTTATAAAAAAACCTGGGAAAGTTAAATTGTTTTTCTGACATAGATAGGATTTGAATTCTATTTCAGCTGGAAATAGAACAGAGCTAACCAGATGTCTCCTCCCCTCAGAGAGTAAACATTGACATCTGTCTTGGCAAGAATTATGAAGATTGTTTAACAGTTACGTATTTTCATGAGGTTTGAAGAGACTTTATATGTTATGAGGTGCAATTGCTTTGATTGAAAACTTAAGTTGCAATTTTAATGGGAAATTTTTAAAACTTACTTTGTGTGACTATAACTCCTTTTCACTCTCTCCTGCACACACACTGCTTATTTTAAAATGCTTACCTGTCCGTCATCAGCTTTATTTTTAGGGAAATTGAGTATCTGCTTGGTGCTCTGGTCCCATTTAGTGTATGTATCCTCCCAAGCCTGGAAGATGCAGAACGCAGAAAAAAGTGAGTAATTAAAAAAATTATGAACTGATATAGCTAACAGCTAAGATAACAGATAACTAAGACATAATATTCATATTGTTTGGTTGAAGGTCAGTAAACAGTACTGCCTTTAAGCTCTTCAATGAGGGATAGTTAAGATCCCTTCAAGCTGCCCTTTGTTCTCTACAAATTAGTCTGACATTAAATAAAGCCTTCAAATTAATCAAAACATAAAAACTACCTGTATTAATAGAAGGCGAACATTCGATATGAGTATGTAAAAGTGGAACACTGACTAGTACCTCAATGTTTCCTGGTGTGGGGTGCTCTATTCTTCTTAACAAGGCCATCACTCTTTTTTGTAAGGTGGACCGGCCTATGGGGGGAAGATAAGAAGCATATTGCTAAGGTATTTAGCAGTTCAAGTCCTCAAGGTGACAACTGTGGAAATCTGAAAAAGCATGGGTTTATTTACTGAATGTCATGAAGCTTTGAGCTCTTTACAGTTTACAAAATTTGTTCAAATCCCAGGTTTATTTTACTTTAAAAGAGTTCCAGTTAAAACATTTAAAAACTTTGTTTAATGTAACTGATTCTGTACAATTCAGCCCAAACAAACTATATATACAAAACATCAAAGACCTGGTTGAATAACTGTGCACACCCTTAACGTGATATGTTGTTAACCAGCTTTTGATTTCAAAAAAGAATAAATTCTAAAGTTAAGAGTTTGTAAGCATACCATATCGAGCAAGAGAGAGAGAGAGAGAGAGAGAGAGAGATTGACGGAGGGAGGAAGCAAAGAGAAATTCTAGCTACGGCCTAGACTTCATGTTAACACAGAGAAAACCATAATTTTCAGCACTTCTATTTCCTTCCTCTTCCTACTTGGATGCTGACATTTTGCCTGTCCTAGCAGAAAACTTAGCAGCTGGCACTAAGTAACTGCAAAGCCACGAGTAAAGACATGTTCTACAAACTTCTCCACATCTGCTGGAGATGGTTCATAGCAGTACAAAGGGGGGTAAGATGAACAGAGTTTATTAAAAGAACAATGTGAGAAACATGGCAAACTGCGTTTACAGAAAGAAAAATGTTCCTCCGCAGCATCATCAATAACAGAAACAAATGAGTTTACAACAACTGTTTTTCATTATAAGAAGCTTATGCAAGGGTTTCTGTGCTGTTTTCACATTAAAAGGTAGAGTCTGCGATTTTTCCCTATTTGAATAACTGCGCATGCGCAAGACCGTCTTACCTGCTCTTTCTCTACTCAGGAGGATTGCGTGAAAAAAAAAAAATCTCCCAAATCCACTCATGTCTTATTTCTTTCTATTGAGGCCTTCTTAAACTTGTACGTAGTTTGTTTCTTGCCACTCTCAGCCATGTGAGCGCGTCAGAGTGATTGGCATGCTGGACAACCAACAGATAAGGTGATTCCCCAGAACTCAAGGGACAGAGGGGTGTGTGACTACTTTCAGGATGGAAGGACCGTTTTACTCAGACATATATACTCAGTAGACGCTGCATTGACTGTCGTGGAGCATAAATTATGGCCGCCACCTGGGGGCGGTCAACCTGAGAACAGCACAAGGATACCAGAGGCAAATTCCACAGTCTTTAGTAAAACGAAACACGATAATGTCATGTTGTTACTTTATTTTTAACCCTTTACTAAAAACGAAAAATTAAAAAGGGAAACTTGGTCATATATATATATATATATATATATATATATATATACACACACACACACTGGCCATCGGGTGTACCGGTGGTGATTTTTGGCCTGGCTGCTTTTTCTCCGCTTTGTTTTTCTTCCTAGTTACAGTGCCTTGCGAAAGCGGCCCCCTTGAACTTTTCGACCTTTTGGCACATTTCAAGCTTCAAACAAAGATATAAAACTGTAATTTTTTGTGAAAAATCAACAACAAGTGGGACACAATCATGAAGTGGAATAAAAGTTATTGGGTATTTCAAACTTTAACAAATAAACTGAAAAATTGGGTGGGCATAATTACTCAGCCCCCTTGAATTAATACTTTATAGCGCCACCTTTTGCTGCAATTACAGCTGCAAGTCACTTGGGGTATGTCTATCAGTTTTGCACATCGAGAAACTGAAAATTTTCCCATTCCTCCTTGCAAAACAGCTCGAGCTCAGTGAGGTTGCATGTTTGTTTGTGCTGTTTGTGAAAATCAGTTTCAGTTCTTTCCACAGATTCTCGAGTGGATTCAGGTCTGGACTTTGACTTGGCCATTCTAACACCTGGATATGTGTATTTGTGAACCATTCTATTGTAGATTTTGCTTTATGTTTTGGATCATTGTCTTGTTGGAAGATAAATCTGTCCCAGTCTCAGAGGTCTTTTGCAGACTCCAACAGGTTTTCTTCCAGAATGGTCCTGTATTTTGCTCCATCCATCTTCCCATCAATTTTAACCATCTTCCCTGTTCTTGCTGAAGAAAAGCAGGCCCAAACCATGATGCTGCCATCATCATGTTTGACAGTGGGGATGGTGTGTTCAGGGTAATGAGCTGTTGTGTTTACGGCAAACATAACATTTTGCAAGTTCGATTTTCTTTTAATCTGACCAAAGCACCTTCTTCCACATGTTTGGTGTGTCTCCCAGGTGGCTTGTGGCAAACTTTAAAACAAAACTTTTTATGGATATCTTTACGAAATGGCTTTCTTCTTGCCACTCTTTCTTAAAGGCCAGATTTGTACAGTATACGACTGACTGTTGTCCTATGGACAGAGTCTCCCACTTCAGCTGTAGATCTCTGCAGTTCATCCAGAGTGATCATGGGCCTCTTGGCTGCATCTCTGATCAGTCTTCTCCTTGTATGAGCTGAAAGTTTAGAGGGACGGCTGAACAAGTTTTGCGCGGATGACTGGCGGAGCGGGGGGACACGCAAGAAAGCAACAACAAAAAAACGCGTGTTAACGTCAAATAAACATGCAAGCATATCGAGTTAGCAAGCATTTCAGTTTAAAGTTCTTCCAGCAACGAATGCCAAACACATTGTAGACATCACCAAACAATTCAATGACTCAGAGAAGCTAACCAATGTAATGGCGAATTGGATAGCTACTGTAGACCTTTTTTTGTGCTTCACACTTTGGTATTGAACATAAAATGGTAATGCTGCTCCCTGCTGTTACCTCAGAAATTGCCTGTTTTTGGTAGATTTTTTCCCCATAAAGAGAATTTCCTGTCAGTGGCAATAAGCTTTAATTTATTATTATTGCTATTTTTTGTTTTACATGTTTAAGTTGAGCTTTACACTAAATATGTGTTACTGATAAGTGCTACAAAACTTTTGTTCATATGGCAGCAGATCATTAAAATAGAAGTGCTCTTTAAACTACTTTTGAATTTATTCTTGGAGTTTGCGCATACAATGCGATTAATCATGATTAATCAGGCAAATTATGCGATTAATCGCGATTAAAGATTTTAATCGTTACCAAGCCCTAATATGTATGTATGTATATATATATTAGGGCTGTCAAACAATTAAAAGTTTTAATCGCGATTAATCGCATAATGTCGATAGTTAACTCGAGATTAATCGCAAATTAATCATATATTTTATCCTTTTATTTCTGAAAGTGTAATAGCCTGTTTGGGCATTTTAATATGCAATTTTGCAATAAATGACACTAATAAAATACATGCTTGTACAAAAAATATTTTTATTTTGTTATTTTTCAAGCACTTTTCAGAATTGGAATGAAAACATCCTGGTGCCAAATGTTAAACTCTGGACTATAATGGCTAAATGACTAATCATGACGCCCTGATGTTTACACAATGTGTAAACAAATGTGTAAATAAATACCTGTTTTCATGCCGATATATTTTTTTTGCCTCTTAAACAAAGATAGACATGGTATTATGCATAAACATATAAATTAATAAAAATTGTACATTTCAATAAAGTCATAAGTTTTGTTCATTTCTTCACTCTCTCTCACACATCTAATTCTGAGCTTTCACACCAACAACAATAATTTCTTTGAATATTTTTTGCTTGCTGTTTCTATCCATAATCATAGAGTTTAAGCCTGGAAAAAGGTTTTAAATTTCCAGGTCATTCCAGTCTTACACTTTGCTTGCAACTGGGCCAGGAGCTTAATACCCTTGAAAGAGACTGTTTAGGAACTGATTAGTAACTCCAGGTACTTCGTTTGGCAACGTGATTCATCCTTGGTTTGTCAAATACAGAGACAACAAATTAATAACCATTAAAGTACGGTTTATGGGTTGGGGTTTCTGTTATCAACGTGTAAAAACTCATCTTCAGAACCAATCTCTGCTTAAAATGGTGATCTGCACCATGTAATCTACTTTCAGCAGTTATCACCGGTTATTGCACCGTAAACTGCAGAAAATACGAGCAGAGTTGCTCTGTCTGCCTTTACTACCGACGGCTCCTATGGCGGAGGGATATTTCAGCTGGATACACTCAAATGTAGTGCAGGCAGGTCTCATAATAACCCCTATTTCGTCACTTATTTTAGAGCCCAAATAAGCGATTTCACTTTCAGAAACCTGCCCAAAAAAACCGCGACCCGTGACTCATGAAATTTAGAAGCGCTTTTAGAAAAAAGAAGCCCAAAGTCGCATGAAATAAAAAGTCTTTGGCAACAGTGAGCGCGGGTCTGTTTTGCTACAGGTCTCTAGCACTCTTGAAACTACGGAAAGCGCCGAGGGTAAAAGAAACACAGTCCGGAGAGCGTGGCGGGGGAAAAACATTAGGGAACGGTGTGTGTGTTTTGACGCGCGATTAACGGCGACAAAAAAATTGTCGGCGTTAAAATGGGTTTACGTTAACGCCTTTAATAACGCGTTAAACTGACAGCACTAATATATATATATATATATATATATATATATATATATATATATACACACACATACATATATATACATATGTATGTGTGTATATATACATATGTATATATACTTCATGGTGGTGAATAAGTGTGACTTTTCATGGAAAACACAAAATTGTTTGGGTGACCCTCTGAAGGGAGTAGTACACACCGTTGTAGGAAATCTTCAATTTCTTAGCAATTTCTCTCATGGAATAGCCTTCAATTCTAAGAACAAGAATAGACTGTTGAGTTTCAGATGAAAGTTCTCTTTTTCTGGCCATTTTGAGCGTTTAATTGACCCCACAAATGTGATGCTCCAGAAACTCAATCTGCTCAAAGGAAGGTCAGTTTTGTAGCTTCTGTAACGAGCTAAACTGTTTTCAGATGTGTGAACATGATTGCACAATCAATTTTCTAATCATCAATTAGCCTTCTGAGCCAATGAGCAAACACATTGTACCATTAGAACACTGGAGTGATAGTTGCTGGAAATGGGCCTCTATACACCTATGTATTTATTGCACCAAAAACCTGACATTTGAAGCTAGAATAGTCATTTACCACATTAGCGATGTATAGTGTACTTCTTTAAAGTTAAGACTAGTTTAAAGTTATCTTCATTGAAAAATACAGTGCTTTTCCTTCAAAAATAAGGACATTTCAATGTGACCCCAAACCTTTGAACGGTAGTGTATATATATATACATATATACATACATATATACATATATATACATACATATATACACACACACACATATATATACATACATATATACACACACACACACATATATATATATATATATATATATATATATATATATATATATATATATATATATATATATATATATTAGGGCTGTCAATCAATTAAAAAAATTTAATCTAATTAATTACATACTCTGTAATTAATCTAAATTAATCGCATATAATTTTTTTGCTGTGAAAGTATTTAAAATATTTAAATTCAAATGTTTCAATGAATAATCAGCATTAGATACATTAAAGTGCTGTTTTCAACAGCAGTCAAACTGAACTAAATAGATGCCAATGTCAAACTGAACTCACGTCAACAGGAAACGTCAACTGAAATGATAATAAAAAAGATAACCTGAATTTAACAGACGTCAACATATTCCATATTCCAATCTACTTTTTAGGCTAATTATACATAATTTAGACCTAGTGCTATTTTAACAAACAAGCATTTTATTAGTTGTTATCTCTTATCTGATGTATTTCTGATGTTTGGCACTTTGTTTTACCTCGTGTTAAAGTGCTCTTTAAATAATAATGACATTCATGATGATTATGATCAGAATAAACTTTTGCATAACCTCCCAGAAGCTGGAACGAAAAGAGACAAAAACATTTTTCACAGCTCACTTAGTAACTCTAATATTTTAGTCTAAATACTTTAGCCTAAATATTTTAGGCTAAAATATTACACTTTTTATTTGTTTTTCTTATATATATATATATATATATATATATACATATATATATATACATACATATATATATATATATATATATATATATATATATACATACATATATATATATATATATATATATATATATATATATATATATATATATATATACACACATAATATATATATATATATATATATATATACACACAAATATATATACATATATACATGGCTGGACGATAATTCAATAACAATATACAGGGGTTGGACAATGAAACTGAAACACCTCTCATTTTAGTGTGGGAGGTTTCATGGCTAAATTGGACCCGCCTGGTGGCCAATCTTCATTAATTGCACATTAAACCAATAAGAGCAGAGTGTGAAGGTCCAATTAGCAGGGTAAGAGCACAGTTTTGTTCAAAATATTGCAATGCACACAACATTGTGGGTGACATACCAGAGTTCAAAAGAGGACAAATTGTTGGTGCACGTCTTGCTGGCGCATCTGTGACCAAGACAGCAAGTCTTTGTGATGTATCAAGAGCCACGGTATCTAGGGTAATGTCAGCATACCACCAAGAAGGACGAACCACATCCAACAGGATTAACTGTGGACGCAAGAGGAAGCTGTCTGAAAGGGATGTTCGGGTGCTAACCCGGATTGTATCCAAAAAACATAAAACCACGGCTCCCCAAATCACGGCAGAATTAAATGTGCACCTCAACTCTCCTGTTTCCACCAAAACTATCCGTCGGGAGCTCCACAGGGTCAATATCCACGGCCGGGCAGCTATAGCCAAACCTTTGGTCACTCGTGCCAATGCCAAACGTCAGTTTCAATGGTGCAAGGAGCGCAAATCTTGGGCTGTGGACAATTTGAAACATGTATTGTTCTCTGATGAGTCCACCTTTACCGTTTTCCCCACATCCGGGAGAGTTATGGTGTGGAGAAGCCCCAAAGAAGCGTACCACCCAGACTGTTGCATGCCCAGAGTGAAGCATGGGGGTGGATCAGTGATGGTTTGGGCTGCCATATCATGGCATTCCCTTGGCCCCATACTTGTGCTAGATGGGCGCGTCACTGCCAAGGACTACCGAACCATTCTGGAGGACCATGTGCATCCAATGGTTCAAACATTGTATCCTGAAGGAGGTGCCGTGTATCAGGATGACAATGCACCAATACACACAGCAAGACTGGTGAAAGATTGGTTTGATGAACATGAAAGTGAAGTTGAACATCTCCCATGGCCTGCACAGTCACCAGATCTAAATATTATTGAGCCACTTTGGGGTGTTTTGGAGGAGCGAGTCAGGAAACATTTTCCTCCACCAGCATCACGTCGTGACCTGGCCACTATCCTGCAAGGAGAATGGCTTAAAATCCCTCTGACCACTGTGCAGGACTTGTATATATCATTCCCAAGACGAATTGATGCTGTATTGGCCGCAAAAGGAGGCCCTACACCATACTAATAAATTATTGTGGTCTAAAACCAGGTGTTTCAGTTTCATTGTCCAACCCCTATATATCGATGATAGAAAAAAAAAGGTCAATAAAAAGTTCAATATTACAGTTTTTCTTCCTTTTGCATTCTAGCCTATCATGTAGGTTAATATTAGAGTCATTACATCTTCCCAACCAATCACAAACGCAGACCCAGGAACGCTCTGCCCTCTTCAAAGAGTTCAGAGAGCACGGGTTTTTTCATTTTTTAAATACTTGCAGTTTTGGTGAAAAGTTGGTTGAATAAAGGGTTGAGTTTGAATTCATTGTTTGTGTGTTCTATTTTTAGATAAAAATAGGTCATAAAGCAACAGCCTAAAGTCAGGGCTCTCAACTCTCACGCATTGACCATGTGACACACCCATTTCACTGACTTCACACGCAACACATCGCATTTCTCACACAAAAAAATAACAAAGCCTTTATGGTCTGCGGATGATTCGTTCACAGCTCTGTCCATCCAGAGCTCAGTCTAAACCCCGCCTTCTACGGAGCTGTTTCAGCTTCTTTCACAATCTGTGGCCATCAAGAAGAGCGATCATAGTTATAAATAATTTTGGTCTTAACCAGTGGTGAAAGTAAGCCGGTACGGTCCGGTACTTCGTATGCAGGAGGCAAGGGGGGAGAGCGGCTGCCAGAACCAGTCATGGCTGCACGCTGAATCAGAAAACATTTCTGCTAACCAGATGCAATCTACGACGCCACTTAGTGTGTTTATAAGTTTTGTTTTTATTAATTTTACATTTTTTAACTACATGCGCTGTGTTTCTGTGCCTTAACGCTCTTACTGCTCCCCTCCCCTCCCTTCCCTCAGACCCAGGTGCTTTTATCAGCGGTCACCATTCAAAACGTGAATCACTACATTTAATGCCCTCACACCCGTAGCAAAATGTGCCAGTTGAAGTCAATAGGAGAGTTAATAGCTGTGTTTCATGCTCGATTGTTTTTAACAACACAGAACCAGTGGTGCTTCGGTGTGCGTGCTGCCTTGCGCTTTAATCCAGGTGCGCATAATTACATTACGTGTAATTTAGGTGCGCACTTTTAAGGGTCCTTTTAAGGAACTTGTAACATCAGCGATTTTAGCTCAGACCCATCATTCCCCCTCTTCCCTCTAAAGGAGCCCTTTACACTGTTTTTTTATGCATTTTTCCTCCCCGTTTATCCCTCGCGTGCAGCGCACCAATGGAGGTAAAATCCGCCCACCTCACCGCCTCAAACCGATATCATTACGTTTAAAATATGCTGATTCCAGACGTTACCAAAAACATTGTTTTTTGTCTACCATCACTTTGGAGCCAGTGATCGCAGAGCTTGTAAGGCTGCACCTGCACTCATCAATTCTGGGGTTGCAATACATAAAAAGTGCTATATTTGCTATAGGATTCCGCCTTTAAGACTATTAGTGGGCTAAAAGCGAAGCAGAAAGTAATCATCCCCTCCGCTCCGACCACAAACAAAACGCGCTCAGAGAACAACTTCAAACTCAGCCTTCGGCTTGCGTTATTACGCACCAGAGCGCACTGAGGAGAGCAATTGAGGAGATCTGTCTTGGCAGCGCGGAAACTGAGATGAGAAACCTGTCGCTGTGAAAGGTGATTAAGACTACATGCAATAACTTACATACATACACATACATATATACACACATACATATATATACACACACACATATACACACACATATATATACACACACACATATACACATACATATATACACACACATATATAAACACACACACATATACACACACATATATAAACACACACACATATACACACATATATATAAACACACACACATATACACACATATATATATATATATATACATACACACCTTCTCATTCAAAGAGTTTTCTTTATTTTCATGACTATGAAAATTGTAGATTCACACTGAAGGCATCAAAACTATAAATTAACACATGTGGAATTATGTACTTAACAAAAAAGTGTCTTATATATAACCTAGTCTTATATTCTAGGTCAGGGGTCAACAACCTTTTAGAAGTTGAGAGCTACTTCATTGGTACTGTATCATATGAAGGGCTACCTGTACTGACCTGTGAACTAGAAGACTCATCGCTCACCTTAACTTTATGTAATATAAACATGTTTTTAATGCATTTATCATTTTAAATCTATGTAAGTACAAGTATGGTTAAAAAGGAAGAGCAACTAAATAAAATAACATTTTAGATGCATCTCACTGGAGGGTTGTGCTATTTTTTGAACAGGCTTGAGGGCACCAGGTAGCCCTCGAGGACCATATGTGGCCCTCTTGAAGCTCATCAAGAGAATGCCAAGAGTGTGCAAAGCAGTAATCAAAGCAAAATGTGGCTACTTTGAAGAACCAAGAATATAAGACATATTTTCAGTTGTTTCACACTTTTTTGTTAAGTATATAATTCCACATGTGTTAATTCATAGTTTTGATGCCTTCAGTGTGAATCTACAATTTTCATAGTCATGAACATAAAGAAAACTCTTTGAATGAGAAGGTGTGTCCAAACTTTTGGTCTGTACTGTATATATATATATATATATATATATATATATATATATATATATATATATATATATATATATATATATATATATATACAGTGGGTACGGAAAGTATTCAGACCCCTTTAAATTTTTCACTCTTTGTGTCATTGCAGCCATTTTCCAAAAATCTAAAAAGTTCATTTTATTTCTCAGTAATGTACACTCAGCACCCCATCTTGACAGAAAAAAAAACAAGAAATGTAGAAATTTTTGCAAATTTATTAAAAAAGAAAAACTGAAATATCACATGGTCATAAGTATGCAGACCCTTTGCTCAGTATTTAGTAGAAGCACCCTTTTGATGTAATACAGCCATGAGTCGTTTTGGGAAAGATGCAACAAGTTTTTCACATCTGGATTTGGGTATCCTCTGCCATTCCTCCTTGCAGATCCTCTCCAGTTCTGTCAGGTTGGATGGTAAACTTTGGTGAACAGCCATTTTCAGGTCTCTCCAGAGATGCTCAATTGGGTTTAAGTCAGGGCTCTGGCTGGGCCATTCAAGAACAGCCATGGAGTTGTTGTGAAGCCACTCCTTCGTTATTTTAGTGTGCTTAGGGTCATTGTCTTGTTGGAAGGTAAACCTTCGGCCCAGTCTGAGGTCCAGAGCACTCTGGAAAAGGTTTTCGTCCAGGATATCCCTGTACTTGGCCGCATTCATCTTTCCCTCGATTGCAACCAGTCGTCCTGTCCTTGCAGCTGAAAAACACCCCCACAGCATGATGCTGCCACCACCATGCTTCACTGTTGAGACTGTATTGGACAGGTGATGAACAGTGCCTGGTTTTCTCCACACATACCGCTTAGAATTAAGACCAAAAAGTTCTATCTTGGTCTCATCAGACCAGAGGATCTTATTTATCACCACCTTGGAGTCCTTCAGGTGTTTTTTAGCAAACTCCATGCGGGCTTTCATGTGTCTTGCACTGAGGAGAGGCTTCCATTGGGCCCCTCTGCCATAAAGCCCCGACTGGTGGATTGCTGCAGTGATGGTTGACTTACTACAACTTTCTCCCATCTCCAGACTGCATCTCTGGAGCTCAGCCACAGTGATCTTTGGGTTCTTCTTTACCTCTCTCACCAAGGCTCTTCTCCCCCGATAGCTCAGTTTGGCCGGACGGCCAGCTCTAGGAAGGGTTCTGGTCGTCCCAAACGTCTTCCATTTAAGGATTATGGAGGCCACTGTGCTCTTAGGAACCTTAAGTGCAGCAGAATTTTTTTTTGTAACCTTGGCCAGATCTGTGCCTTGCCACAATTCTGTCTCTGAGCTCTTCAGGCAGTTCCTTTGACCTCCTGATTCTCATTTGCTCTGACATGCACTGTGAGCTGTAAGGTTTGATATAGACAGGTGTGTGGCTTTCCTAATCAAGTCCAATCAGTATAATCAAACACAGCTGGACTCAAATGAAGGTGTAGAACCATCTCAAGGATGATCAGAAGAAATAGACAGCACCTGAGTTAAATATGAGTGTCACAGCAAAGGGTCTGCATACTTATGACCATGTGATATTTCAGTTTTTCTTTTTTAATAAATTTGCAAAAATTTCTACATTTCTGTTTTTTTCTGTCAAGATGGGGTGCTGAGTGTACATTACTGAGAAATAAAATGAACTTTTTAGATTTTTGGAAAATGGCTGCAATGACACAAAGAGTGAAAAATTTAAAGGGGTCTGAATACTTTCCGTACCCACTGTATATATATATATATATATATATATATATATATATATATATTTCAATCTAAAACATTGATTTTCCCACCACAAAGGTCAGTACAAAGCAACAACAGTAGAAACTCCCAACACAGCGCAGAAGAACATACGGGAGCCTAATTGTAGTGGCATTTGTACTTATGTTTTAGTCCATAGCGTCACACTCCTGAATAGTACAGGTTCGAAAAACATAGCTGCCTTGTAGCGCTGGCTGCCTACCAGATTCCATCTGTTTGCGTGTTTCCTAGAAAATTAATCTGTGCGTGTTTTTGGAGGTTTGCTGAGGACACCAATGTCAATAGTTTATTATGGGTAAGAACAGTTTCTTTGTTACCCATATGAAAATCGACGTATTATTCTACCCTGATAAAGGCCCAATTCAATTAAATTCAAAATTACTTTATCTCAAAGGGAAATTAAATGTTAATGTAACTCATTTTGTCAAGGAGTTAGCATAGATGGTGATGGCTGTGGGCAGGAAAGATCTCCTGTACCGGTCCGTTTTACAACCAATCTGAAGAAGCCTTTGACTGAATAGACTGTTTTCCAATCACAATGTTATGAAGAGCATGTTTGGGATTCTACATAATTTTAGATTTTTTGTAAAATCCTTCTTTGCATCATCATCTCCAGAGGGTTCACAGTCATCCCCACAACAGAACCAGCCTTCTTTATCAGGTTGTTGAGCCTTTTTATGTCCCTGGCTCTGATGCTGCTGCCCCAACAGATGAAGGCAGAGGTGATGACGCTCTCAACAACAGAGTTATAGAAAATAGGCAGCATCTTGCTGCAAACCTTGAAGGATCTTAGCTTCCTCAAAAAGTCTGCTCTGTTCTTTCTTGTACAAGGCTACACTGTCAAGTCCCCAGTCCAGTCTGTTGTCACCGAGGTATGTATATTCCTCAAGCAGCTCCACTTGTTCTCCCATTATGGAAATTTGGTTTGATCTAATCCTGTTTCTCCTGAAATCTGGAATCATCTCCTTTGTTTTGTTCACATTCAAGATGAGATGATTGTTTCCATACCATGCACCAAAGCGGTCCACCAGCTCTCTGTACTCAGCTTCATGTCTGAAGTGTACAGAGGGAAAGGGAACGGTGAGTGTTGTTATGGAAATATATAATTAGTTGTTATATCAATCAGGCATTGCTATGGAAAACAATAAGAGTTGCCTTTAAATCCCTAAACTGTGTTTTGGAGTTTACAGAAGGTGGGGGTTTCAATGACCCACTCGAAACCAATTAATTCTTTCAAGCTCTGCTGAGGCCAGGCACAAACAGACACCCAGGTTGTATGGAGGGATACTTTCTGAATGGTTCACGGTTTGAAAGCTTTCGCATGATTCTCAATGTTATCTTAGTTAAACTCCCAGAAACAGACCAGGTCTAAAAGTAATGCCTGGAGTGTCAGGGACCAGATGTTTTTTTGGAGACTGGATGTCTGCGCGGGTGTTACTCCACCCCCCTGTGTTTCCTTGAGGTGTCTTAAAAGGATATGATTGGGGGTATGAGAGCAGACAAAGAGCTTACAATAGCTTTGGAGAAGGACGTCGGTAACATACTAAAATGAAATTTGTACGTTTTTCGTCTCCTTTGGAATTCCAAATGTAATAAATATGCATATTTTAAATGTCTGTCTCTGATAATTGTTTCTCCTTTACTGCCAAATCATTCGAACCGGATGAGACGGGCCGTGGTAAATGGAACAGGAACGGGCCCAAATCTTAACAGTGTACAGTCCCCTGTGATGCTCCTGACTAGGGCTGGGTATCAATCAAAAATTTTCGATACCGGTACCGATACCGATACCTTTACTTCGATATCGGTTCCTGAACGATATTTATTTCGATACCAGTTTTATAATATCAATTCTAAGAAAAAGAAAATAACACAAAATAATAAAGTACAAATCTTGAGTTTTATTTTTAGCTCAGATTTTTACATTCAAAGCACTTCTTACATGAAAAAATATATTTTCAGTGCAAAAGAACAGTTGTAAACAAGTCAGTGTCTAATGCTCACTGTGACATTATGAGGACCTTTTTACTTAGCAGTTTTTCTTCAGAAAAATTAACATGTCTGCTTTCTCAGGAGACAAACAAGCCCGCTCCTGGCTGATGGTGTCTCCAGCTGTAGAAAATGTACACTCTGAGGGTGTGGATGATGCTTGCAGAGAGCTTTGTCTTTTTCTGGAAACAAAAATAAAAATAAAATAGATGCCAACAATTTAATTTTGTTATGGAAAATGAAATAGTGGGGAAATGGGATGTCTTTGTATCGTTTTATATTACCAGTGGTGCTACTGCAGCTCCACAGTCTTCATCAGAAGAGTTGTCATCATGGTGACCAGCTGTCCCTTCAACCTCCTGCTTCATCTGCTGGGCCAAGAAAATGACAACTTTATTCAATAGATTATAATGGGAGTCATATAAACTGATCTACATTTGAAGAGGAATAAAAATGATCAATGAGAAAAAACACAAACCTGTTGTGAGGTTCTACTCATGAGCTCCTCTTCTATCCTGGTCCACACTTCATCGCCTACTTTCATCCTGAATCTCAGGTCTACTGTGAAGAGATTATAAAAATAAAAGTGAAGATAAGGTTAGCTGTTTAACCAGCTGACCCAATGGATGAACATATTTTTACAAGCTAAGTATTATCTGTTAATGTTAGCTTTTGATTTAGCTAGCTACTACACAGCAATAAAATAAGGCTACACGCTAACTTAGCACGATGCACGTGTTAAGTTGCAGTAACGCTAATAAACGTAGACTTGCCTGTTGAAATCCAAGACACAGTGCCGTCCTCTGTAGTCTCTGATGAGGCAGAGTCCGGTGGTTGATATTTAGATTCACTCCGCTCCGGTTTAGCACTGCCCACGGGCTGCTGAGAGGAGGATGGCTGAGCTGGCTGTGGTCCGCTGTTCTTGCAGTCAAACACCGAGCAACTTTCCGCTCTTAAATTGATCCCGTGCACGTTTAGGTGCTTCATCAAATTAGTCCTGTTGCCAGCCTTAGCAACAATGTCTTTTGACCTGGGTGGCAGTTTTAAGCGGTTCGACGATGCTCGCAACCAGTTCACAACAGATACACGTGAACCCCGTCTGTAGGCGTGGCCACGTATGTATTTTTCCTGGGTGACGCAGTCACGTTTAACGTTACAGCCAATCACCGAAACTTGGCACCGAAAGACGAGGCATGTTTTGATACTCCGAAAAACCGAAGCATTTCGGTCGGTACCATAAAAGAACTGAAGTTCGGTACCCAGCCCTACTCCTGACCACGTGGTTAGATACACAATCCTTCAGTCTCACAAACTGGTCTGTTTGTCAGGTAATCATTGATCCATGCGATTGTTGAGGCCTCCACCTGAGTCTCCTGGAGTTTCAGACAAACCAGATCAGGCTGAATTGTGTTAAATGCACTGGAGAAATCAAAGAACATGATCCTCACAGTGCTGCCTGCTTTTGTCCAGGTGACAGTGGCTTTGTTGAAGCAGGTGTATGATGGCGTCTTCAACTCCAACTCCACAGCGATAAGCAAACTGCAGGGGGTCCTGAAATGTGCTGGTTTGCTTACACAGGTGGGCCAACAGGTGTCTCTCCAGGACCTTCACAACCTCTCCAGAAAATATCACGATTTTTCTTCTTTAGTAGATCATCAATATGTTCTAATCCTTTACATTCTAATATCATTATTGAATAGCCTAAAACTAAGGGCAAGATGGCCACTTTTACATGTCAAGAAAACCACATTAACAGAGATAGGCATGATTTAATTAAACACAAGCCAAAGGTACTGACCTGTTCCTACCATGGTGCTCACAGAAGCCAGTTCACTAAAAGTGGCATAATTTGGGAGAATTGTCTGGACAGGCACTTCATCAGCTGCACTGCGGATGTCTGCCTCTTCACACAGATGACGGAAACATGACATGGCTACCAGCACAGCCTCTGTGTCTGGGCTCCAGAGGAACAGGTAGAGACAGACTTCAAGTTTAGTCTGTGCTTGGCGACAGATGGGAATGCCACCCCCTATAGTAGCACAATCCTGGAACAATCAAATACAGAAATGCTGTCACTTATAAATGATGTTCATGTGTATTCCATTACAGCTTTCAGATAAGCATTGTGTCACAGATAAGAAAACAGACAGCACCTTATTCTTGAGCAAAAACTTGTTCCTGCAAATAAGGATCTCTCTCAGCCATTTCAGAACTTCAGTTCTATTCACCATCTGCTGGCCAACTAATTTGCGGCAGATTAGGAAAAGCACCTGTGAACTGAAAACAAAAAAAGTTTCAAATATTAACTAATTATAAAATGTTTGTGCAGGTCATATATAAAATATGTAAACTAGAATGTAGGAATGCAATAAAATAAAAGGAGATAGAGCTTCCCACTTTGTCACTATGCCTCAAAAAATATGACTCCAAATGTGGAGACAAGGCAGTATGTGATTGCTTATTTTAAACATGTTTGACTGTCCTTTTTTCTCAAGGGGCAACAAATACAAAGAAACACTGATGTTATTCACTGTCTATGCCCAGAAATGATCATCATTGAAATGAGATACTTGGATTTGGGTGCTTACAGATTCACTTCTATACAGAAAGCTCCTATTGTTATCTTTAGCCGTCAACTTTATACATTTTGTAATTAATAACAATGCATATTCTTCAGTGATGGTGGTATCAAGGCATTGGTTGTTTGTACCTGTAATATTTTATTGTTTGGTTTTGGTGTTCTTTTTCTCTTTGCAGGTGTAGAAGCAGACTCAGGGGATGTTATATTGCTCTCTCCCTTTCCTCTCCTCTTTTTCTTTGACCTTTTCTCCCCTTTAGCATTTTGTCTCATCTGTTTCTATTCTTTTTTTCCTCTTCTACCTTCCAGTTTCTGTGTCCATTGAACATGAAATAGTCCCAGCATAAAATCTAATACAGCTTTTTACATATATAAATCAAGCGGAGTGCTATGGCGAAAGCAGTAAGGCTCCACTTGTATCTGTTGGGCTCTCTTTGGCATTAAGACAACAATTTGTATTGCCACATTGCCAGACAGGACACAAAATAAAAAAAGAAATAAAAAGAAATGAGCGTCACTTGTGGCAAATGTGGCAGCTGATATTCTCAGTGTCTTGGCTCAGTGTTTCACCCCTGCTTGAATTGAAGAGACCAGGCTATGTTCATCCCAACCTAACTATGCCCAGAGGTTGCTGGCACTGCTCCAAACTCTTAGCCAATCAATTAAGGGTTAGTAAAGAAAGGTACATCTTTATTATTGTTTTAAGTGAAGGACTGGTAAATCTACACATTAAAATAAATTATGCTTTTATCAATACTGTTTGAAGCTTAGCTTCTGATAGTGTCTTGAAAAAGTATCCGGGAAGTAAACGGGGTATTAAACCCCATTTAAAGGAGTCAAATTTTTGCCAAAACTATAAAGGAGAAAGCCAGGGTCTCTCTTTACCTAGGAACTCTTGATTCAACCTGAACATCCAAAGTTAAGGACAAAGGGCATTTAGGTATGTATTCTCCTCCTCTTTTAAATTAGGTCATAAAAGAGGTGTGGCTATTTCAATTTCAAACTCAATAAATGATAAGCAATTATAACATGAGGAGGGTAGGTTTTTTAAGATAACAGTGAAAATAGAGGGGATCAAAAATAACAATCAAAAGCATATCTTCCTTGGGTTAGAGACTGGCCAATTTATAAATGTGTATTTAATTTAATTGTAAATTCTGAGGGTATTGTATTCTGTGTGTGTGTGTGGGGGGGGACTTTACCATCAGACTAAATCCAAGTTTAGACCCATCAAAAACGGTATCTTCGGGGAAAATGCTAACTAAAAAGGTGAATTTTTTTATGCACGAGTCTACAGTCATTATTCCTTTCCACATTATGATTAATGAGGTGTTAATCTTTTTTTTTCTTGTCAGTGTTAAATTTCATGTTCCTATGTTTACTTGGATTATTTATTTCTACTTTTAATTATTATCATAATTCTTAAAATTATTATCATTATTATTATTATTATTATTATATAACTTTGCCTGCAAGATGAATTCTTGCATTCACAAACACACAAGAATCCATCTTGTACTGCTCCGGCTTCAACCATTTGTGTCCGAACCAAAAAATCACGTTGCAGTATTGCGGTTTAAGGTGGGACATACCAATGCAACAAAAGCAAGAGCGGCTAAACCCACAGCCAAACCAACACAAACAATCAGGAGGACTCACATGTAGATGCTGCGTTCCACAATTTCATCTTTGAAAAAAGAACAGCAACAAATGCACTGACTAGCTTGCCTTCTTGTGGTTTCTCATGACGACTGCTGCTTACGTTTTAATCTGATACCGTGATAGCCTAAAACCAACCCTTGGCAGGCAGACACTAGGTGCCCAATCAACTCGGAGAGTTCTGCTTGATGCCTCACCTTTCCTCAAATGAATTCGATGGGAGCAGTCCCAGTGTGACAATGTGCAGAACGGAGAGTGCTGCACATTATCAATCTGGCTGGCCAGGTTAATTATTATCTTCTTTGTTCCAAATTTGAATTTTTTATCTCCAGAGGAGAAATATCACAGGTAATATTACAGGACACCCTGAAAGCGGTATTGAGAGGCAAGCTTATTTCAATAGCCTTGATCTTGAAGAACTTAACGGTACAAAGATTAACAGATTTGCACGGAAAACTAAAGAAACTGCAGACTAGAGATGGTACCAAAGCAGATACTGTTAAAAAAAGAGAAGAAAATAGTGAAATTGATATAATTCACACACAGGAAACTCATGGACAATCTTCCTGAAATAAAAAATTATTATGAAATTGGGGGAAATCAGCAAAACTATCAGTATACAAGCTAAAGAAACAGAACGACTAATATCGTTTACGAAATAAAAAAAACTCTACGGTTGTTGAAACAGAGCTTGAAAAAAGAAACCTTTGAACTTTTTTACAAGGCTCTTTACTCCACGTCCCAAGCTTCTAATGAGACACAGAACCCCGCCATCCCGAGAAGACACCACAGCTGTTTCACCTCGTGGGATTCAACCCCCACGCGCCACGTGCTCGATTCTCTCGCTGGTCCGAGATTTACCGAAGCAACTTCATCCCTGCACTGCCGTAGCAGGAGGTCGACTTTAAAAGCACTTTCTGAACCCACTTCGATCGAAGACAGAGCCATTATCTCCCGGTGATCGTAAAAGGGACCATGCTTTCGTTTTGGCCGAACAAAGCATCTGAAAGCCCAGAGAGAGACGAAGGGATTTCTCCTCCCGTTCCCCACTGTCCGACGCACCGACCCGCCGAAGCTGAGGCAGATTCGCGGACTCGAAGCACTCCAGGACACCCGCCGAGGCAACGTCAGAGTAAAGAAAGTTTTCCCCTTTTTCTTATTTCTCTTTTCACCTATAAGGTGATCTAATTGTGCCTGGGCAGTATTATTAGGATTTAGTTTAATGCTTAATTACTCCAAGACGGAGTTTGTTTAACTGCTGGATATTTTCTGATGTATGTGCATGCATTTTGTACGTGATTTTGGCTGTGTTTTTGGTTTGTGGTTCTTATAAGTGGCTCCGCGAGAGCCGATTTCTCCATCTTTTTTCCTTTCCTCCCTTTACTGTCTTATCAGTTAAATCTTTTTGTCTGCATCTCAGTCCGCGCTCTCCCTTTGAATTTCTCATTCAGGCCGCTCCCAAGTCAAGGTACCACCCCACTTTAGCGTAAGCGCTGATTACGTCATTAAGACCTCCCCCTTACGCATCATGCAAGGTTGTAGGTCATGTGTCGTCATAGTCGCCATCTTGGGAGGGTGCAGCGTAGCTAAGCTGTTAGCTAGCTTGTTGGAAAACATTGTAGCGTCCATCTGGATTCTCAAAGCTGTTTTGTCTTTCAATGCTACTACGTCAAGTGCCGACGTCTTGAATGTGATGTTTGAACAACTGAGTTGAACTAAGATTTGCTACCTCTCATTTTAATCCATTTTTGACTTGTTTATTTTCATATGTTTTCGCATGTTTATTTTAGTAGTGAGTAGAGTTCCCAAGGTTGTTGAATTAGAATAATTACTGTAAAAGGGAATTACTTTGGTTCAATAAATAGCAACCTGTGGAATAGTAATTGCTTGTGTTCATTTCAATTCAGTTTGCATGGTCATCAGAATATAAAGAGCTATCTCTTTTCGAGTCAACATCTGACATTAATACAGAGACATTAATATTGGATTGGTGATAAGGGAGTAACGTTTTAAACTCTAATTGCAGTTATATTGGGGTTCTCATAGCTTGCTGGATAAATCTCATCGGTCAGAAACCGATCAGATAATCTTGTTCTAGCATAAATGAGCTCATAACAGCTAATTAATAAATGCATTAGTGGTATCAATCATTACAAGCTTATAGCCCTAGGATCACCACCATTTGAACCATATTTTGTTATAGCTACCATTTGAGTTTGAATGATCTATTATTAATGTTATAATACCAAATTATAATTAATAATAATCATATACAAACAGCTTTCTGGGATAACACTAATGTTGTTAAAGGTATAAAAGGCATGAAAATAGAGCATAAATTTAGTCTTTATGCAGATGATGTATTACTCCAGCACTCAAACACCTCTCTCTCAAGTAATTAGATTACTAGAATCTTTCTCAAAATTCTCAGATTACTCTATAAATTGGTCTAAATCTACAGTACTGTCAATTACCTGCTCTTTACAGAACCCCCTAGATTTACAACTGCAATCAGGGAGGATTAAATATTTGGGTATTACTGTGTCATCTAAATTGGCAGATTTACCAAAACTTAACCACATCCCTCTTTTAAAAAAAGATAGAAGAGGACCTTGAAAGATGGAAATCACTACCAATTTCACTTATGGGTAGGGTTGCTTCAATTTACCTAGAATTAATTACTTATTCTCAATGATCCCTAATAAACCACCATTCGACTGGTTTAAATCTCTGGACTCCTCCATCTCTAAATTTCTTTGGAAAGATAGAGGGGGACTAGATCTGCCTAACTTCCATCACTACTACTTAGCAAATAGGCTACAGTACAAATCTAAATGGATAAAACATAATCCCTTAGATGAGCCCTGGCTAGACACAGAACAGAAAATATGTAATATCAAGATTTTGGATTTGCCGTTTATTAGCTCAAATATAAAACGGCATACATGCTCTAAAAATATTAACATTAGCTCTTCTCTGACAGCTTGGTGGGAGTTTCTTAAAATTACAGAGTCATCAATTATCCCATGCAGTCGTACTCCCATCTGGAATAACATCCTACAAAAAAATATGATAAACTTTCCATACTGGATGAATAAAGGTATTGAATACCTGGGACATATTTTTGAAGGAAGTGAGTTTATCACATTTGATAGATTAAATATACAATATGGTGTTAATAAAAATAAATTCTTAGAATATCAACAAATGAAATCTATAATTAAAAATCTATTTAACCATATTAAAGGTGGTTTACAAATTCCAGTAAATATATTAGAGTTCCTGGATCTACCCGCCCTCCCCCAAACTACTGTCTAAATTATACAGGACACTGTCTAAAGTAGATTCAATTTCTCTTCCTATTATGGAATGGGAAGAGGATTTATCACTCAGTTTTGAACAAAACATCTGAGCTCAGATATATCTAAGAACTTTTAAAATGACTAGAAACTTAAATTAACAACTAATATAATACAAAATCCTTCACAGAGTACAGGTCAAAGATTATTCAAGATGGATTTTGCACAATCCAATGTCTGAGAGGGTCCCACTTTCTGGTGACGTCCCTGACCCCAATTTTATTATGCATCTTGGACACTTTCATTCATAATATTCTCACAGCACACATATATGTGGGGCATTAATTGGGGGGTAGACATCTGTGGGGGGGGGGGGCTTGTTGTGTAGGCCTCACCCCTGATGGCTCCCTCTGCCCCCACTCGCATTTAGACATTGAGGGTTCTGGGTAGTGTTGATTTCAGTGTTCACCTACCGGGTCCGGGGGCTGGGTACCCTTTTGGGGTGCAGGTGTCTGGACCTGTGGGGAGTATGGAGTACTGGGCCCTCTAATAAGAGCTACTAGGTCTCTGTATGACTGGTGTCAGAGCTTGGACCGCATTGCCGGCAGCAAGTCGGACTCATTTCCAGTGAGAGTTGGACTCCGCCAAGGTTGCCCTTTGTCCACGATTCTGTTCATAACTTTTATGGACAGAATTTTTAGGCACTGCCAAGGTGTTGAGGAGATCCGTTTTGGTGGCCTTAGGATCGTGTCTCTGCTATTCATGGATGATGTGGTTCTATTGGCTTCATCAGGTCGTGATCTACAGCTCTCACTGGAGTGGTTCACAGCCGAATGTGAAGCGGCTGGGATGAAGATCAGTGCCTCCAGATCCGAGACCGTGGTCTAGAGCCGGAAATGAGTGCCTTCTCCAGGTTGGAGAGAATGTACTACCCCTAGTGGAGGACTTTAAGTATCTCGGGGTCTTGTTAACGAATGAGGGGAAGATGGAGCGGGAGATTGACAGGCGGATTGGTGCTGTGTCTGCTGTGAAGCGGGCGCTGTACCAGTCCATTGTGGTGAAGAGAGAGCTAAGCAAAAAGGCGAAGATCTCGATTTACCGGTCAATCTACGTTCCTACCCTCATCTATGGTCATGAGCTTTGGGTCAAGACTGAAAGAACGAGATCCCGGAAACAAGCGGCCGAAATGAGTTTTCTCCGTAGTGTGTCTGGGCTCTCCCTTAGAGACAGGGTGAGGAGCTCAGTCATCCGGGGAGAGCTCAGAGTAGAGCCTCTGCTCCTCCACGTCGAAAGGAGCCAGTTGAGGTGGGTCGGGCATCTGGTTTGGATGCCTCCTGGACGCCTCCCTGGTGAGGTGATCCGGGCACGTACCACCAGGAGGAGACCCAGGGGAAGACCCAGGACACGCTGGAGGGACTATGTTTCTCGGCTGGCCTGGGAATGCCTTGGGATTCCCCCGGAGGAGCTGGCCCAAGTGGCTAGGGAGAGGGACGTCTGGGCCTCCCTACTGAAGCTGCTACCACCGCGACCCGACCCCGGATAAGCAGAAGAGGATGAATGGATGGATGGACGGATCACTTGTGATTAAAATGTCAAGCAATGAATGAATGTGTATGAGAGTGAGAACATATGTGTGTGAGAGAAAGTAAAGTGGAAAAGGAAGGCGTTTGGTGAAAACAGAAGTTGGCTGATTTATTGAACCCTGATTGGCTGAAATAACGTAGCATGTTTATCATCGTTGTGTACAGTGCACTGTTGCCAACTCAGCAATTTTGTCACTACATTTGTCGACTTTTCAGACCCCCTCAAGTGACTTGTTTTCAAAGAAGCGACTAGTGACGAAACAAGCGACTTTTGTCTGCGTTATTGCCAACTTTGGTGACTTCACGAGTAGGCGTTTAATCATTCTGTAACTTTACTGAGACTCAGTGAATGCTGCCCAACTCCCTCCCCACAAGCTGTCTAATAGACAGAAAGAGACCATCTTTAGGGTAACTAGATGTCCCGATTTGTGCGAGACTGAGCTGCACTTTTAACTCAGTCCCATGTCCGGCAAACTGAAACCATTTCCTGTATTTGATTGGTACATAGTTTTCTGTTTTTGAATGTTTCTTCATTTTCCAAACAAGGACTCTAAAAGTTAGGTTCTAAATAATTTCAACACTGTCTAAATATCTCATTCAGACTGCAAATTTGTTTCATTGTGTACATCGATTGAGTTTTTTTTTTTAATCACTCAACATCTAAAAACCATTTCCGGGGTTTTTTTGTCGTTTTTTTTTCATTTGAAACTGATAAAACTCTTTGTTAATAGACTGAATTGTTAAAACAAGGTAGATCTTGAAAGGTTAAGTTGTTATAGAAAAATGGGCAAAAGGATTTACTCACAGGACATTTATTGGCCTTTCTATTGTTAAAATAAGCAGACATACGAGGCTTAGGCCTTAAATGGTTAATAGTTTGCTTCAAACCCATTCAGTAAAACAGATGATAGAAATTAGTAAAAGTGCTTGTTATCAAAAGCAAAACTACTGTAGGACAACTTACAAGTTGGTATTCAGTGAGATATTTCTTGTAAACTGCTGCTTTGTTCAGTGGTGGACAAAGTACTCAATTACATTACTTGAGTGAAAACACAGGTCCTATTGGTTCAAATATTACTCCAATAAAAGTAGTTCTGTTAAATAATTAGAGTGAAATTATGTATGTGCTTTCAACAATACTTTACCTAAAAATCAGATTTTTTTTACAATGCATTTCAATGAGCGTAATTTACAATAATTGGTAAGATTTTCTGCTATATTGAACAGGTCTGTAACTCGAAATCGAATAATTCAAAGTGACTTAAAGTGATTTTCTAAACCTTCTAATACGCTTTACAATTTCAGGTATTATTCACTCCTCTGTCTTCCACTTGGTGGCAGAAGCGTGAAAGCCATTCTGCAACTACGGTCCCCCCAGACCACCACAATCACACAGTCACAGATACAAAGACAGTATGTGCTAGGGCAGAGATTCAATCAGGAACATTAAGTAATAATGACACCTAGTGGTTAATCGGAATAACACATACACGATGCCTTTCACAGACACCCGACATTAACTCAACGGTCCGTTGATGCACTGAATTTTTACTTCAGAGATCCAAACGTTTCTGGCACAACTTCAACAACTTTCAAGGTGCATGAACAGCGTAAATTAACTGGTCGAAGAAAACTTCAGCAACACTCGAAGTTTGAGGAGCAGACTTTGACACACCAACGTGTTTCATTGTTGTTTTTTTATAGGCATCGAAGCCATCAAACGCAGTACAAGAGGGGGTAATATTCATTTCAGTCCTCAGTCCTCGACGCGGTTTGACTCCGACCCACGGTCCTTTGCCGCATGTCTTTCCCCCTCTTGCACCCCCTTCCTGTCAGCCTACTGTGTTAAAAAGCGAGCCACTAGAGCCGTGAAAAATCGGCTCTAGTGGCAGCAAGAACCTAATTGGGCACTAGATTAATCAGTCAGCAAGTTCCATCCTCCTGTATACTGATTGGTCAGTATATGTATGTATGTATGTATGTACAGGGGTTGGAGAATGAAACTGAAACACCTGGTTTTAGACCACAATAATTTATTAGTATGGTGTAGGGCCTCCTTTTGCGGCCAATACAGCGTCAATTCGTCTTGGGAATGACATATACAAGTCCTGCACAGTGGTCAGAGGGATTTTAAGCCATTCTTCTTGCAGGATTGTGGCCAGGTCACGACGTGATGCTGGTGGAGGAAAATGTTTCCTGACTCGCTCCTCCAAAACACCCCAAAGTGGCTCAATAATATTTAGATATGGTGACTGTGCAGGCCATGGGAGATGTTCAACTTCACTTTCATGTTCATCAAACCAATCTTTCACCAGTCTTGCTGTGTGTATTGGTGCATTGTCATCCTGATACACGGCACCTCCTTCAGGATATAATGTTTGATCCATTGGATGCACATGGTCCTCCAGAATGGTTCGGTAGTCCTTGGCAGTGACGCGCCCATCTAGCACAAGTATGGGGCCAAGGGAATGCCATGATATGGCAGCCCAAACCATCACTGATCCACCCCCATGCTTCACTCTGGGCATGCAACAGTCTGGGTGGTACGCTTCTTTGGGGCTTCTCCACACCGTAACTCTCCCGGATGTGGGGAAAACAGTAAAGGTGGACTCATCAGAGAACAATACATGTTTCAAATTGTCCACAGCCCAAGATTTGCGCTCCTTGCATCATTGAAACCGACGTTTGGCATTGGCACGAGTGACCAAAGGTTTGGCTATAGCAGCCCGGCCGTGGATATTGACCCTGTGGAGCTCCCGACGGACAGTTTTGGTGGAAACAGGAGAGTTGAGGTGCACATTTAATTCTGCCGTGATTTGGGGAGCCGTGGTTTTATGTTTTTTGGATACAATCCGGGTTAGCACCCGAACATCCCTTTCAGACAGCTTCTTCTTGCGTCCACAGTTAATCCTGTTGGATGTGGTTCGTCCTTCTTGGTGGTATGCTGACATTACATTAGATACCGTGGCTCTTGATACATCACAAAGACTTGCTGTCTTGGTCACAGATGCGCCAGCAAGACGTGCACCAACAATTTGTCCTCTTTTGATCTCTGGTATGTCACCCACAATGTTGTGTGCATTGCAATATTTTGAGCAAAACTGTGTTCTTACCCTGCTAATTGGACCTTCACACTCTGCTCTTATTGGTTCAATGTGCAATTAATGAAGATTGGCCACCAGGCTGGTCCAATTTAGCCATGAAACCTCCCACACTAAAAAGAGAGGTGTTTCAGTTTCATTGACCAACCCTTGTATGTATGTATGTGTGTGAATAAGTGATTGGTTCATTTGATTTTTTTATGCATTGTACTTGGTTAAAGATAACTGATGTGGTGATTTGCAATGACCCTAAAGAAGGTCACAATCCAAAAGGCATTGGTCTGTCACTAAAAGCCCCATTTACACTACCCTTGTTAAACCGATCCAGGCCAAGCTCGGTCTGAGCTTGGATCAGTTAACGAAGCCGAGCTTGGTTCTGACGACCGTTTACACATCACGCTATCTCGGTTCCTTGGTTTCCTCGCCTCCTAGTGACAATCTGCGGTACTACTGCTCTCTGGGTTTGAAGGCGGCACCAAGCAAATCAAAATGGCGGCGCCCGTAACATTCAGGCAGTATTGCTTGGTGATACGTCGTTGTTTGCGGCGAGTCAGGCGAAGACGGCAATTTTTGGTGAATTTACTTGACAGAGTCGGCTTTTGGGAAGTGGATAAGACAAACGAACGTCTAATAAGGATTTACAGACGCAGGAAACAACGACAGACGCTGAGGTTCATCCCGCTGCTAAGCAGAATCATCACTGGAAATCGTGTGTCACGGTAGGGAAGCTAGTATTTTTATGAATGTCTGAAATGTCAGCTGACCGCACGGAGATGACGCGGTCTGCTCATGCGCTCTTCGTTATCAGATAACCGAGGTAGGGAATAACCGAGCCGAACCCACCTCTGGAACTGGGCTGCATTTAGCGCGGTCCGGTTGTGTCTGGCTCGGTTCAGTTCGGTTTACGTTCCATTTACACTCGATAGTTATCTCGGTTACCGAGCTTGGACTGGTCTCGGCTCGATTAAAAAAGGGTAGTGTAAACGGGGTAAAAGTCTACTACTGAACCTGAGGTTTTAATCGACCTCAATTTTTACTTCCACAGGATAGGTATATGATGTTGTATTCTGTTCTATTTCTGGTGTACTTATCTTACTTGCTTCCATGTTTGCAGGCTGCTGCTCTTTTGTCAAAATAAAATGCCAAATGCTGCACTCTGTTTTGGGAACCCTGGGAACTCATATGGTTGGCTCAGGAACCAGGAAGTAAACACGGGCTACGGTCTGAACCAAAGTAGTTCCGGACCGTACTTCTACATTTAAAAGGAGAAAGACTTAACTAAGACATTTCTGATGGAGATGACCGATTGTTTATAGGGAATGTTACTTCCAACCTGGGTGACAAATGAGAATGATTTAGATTGATTTTACAGTAATTGGTGACAAGACGTTTTCTAACCACTTTGTATTTTCACTAAAATGCTAATCAGAAATGATTGAGGTACAGGAAACACTCTAGTGGGTCTTTTTCTGTTTGCCATAGGAGTTTTAGATGAATCATGCCTTGATGTTGAGAACTTCTTCATGAACTGGTCAGGAAAAAACAGATTGTACTAAATTATGATCTGTCAGGAGAATTATATTAACAACTGTACTGCAAAATAAATTGAACTAGGAGATATCCCTGCCTGAAAGGAGGTTTAAGATGATATATAAGTTGCCACCACAAACTTGAATTTTTATCAGGATTTTATTAGATGGTGAAAGGAGTATGTGGTATACATTTTTTTTTAACAAAAAAAAATCTGGGGGCCAGTTTCTGCCTCAAGCGGAAGGAGTTTAATTATTGTGCTATCTTGTTCACAAATAATGGTAGGAAGGAATGAGAGATAGATGGATTAGGACTGCATCTGCAGTAATGCGGCCACTGCTCCAGTCTGTAAAAAAAGAACGTTCTCTGAGCAGAGAAAAACAAGGTTGTGATCTGATTTACCCAGAGGAGGTCTTGATTTGGAAATATATTGACATTTGTGTAAAACAAATCCAATGTCTTGTTTTCTCTGGTAGAGCAGCTGACAAACTGTTGAAATGTTGGCAGAGTAGCAGAGAGCGAGGCGTGATTAAAATCAGCAGATATTTGAGTACAGGATGGCGCCGCGGACGGCAGCCACGGTGTGTTGGTGCGCACTTTTTTGTTTTGTTTTACAATTTAACTCTGGTTTTTGCAATGATTCCCGGAGCTTTTTCACCAGAGAAGATAAGATAAGATAAGATGGTCTTTATTGATTTCACAATGGAGAAATTCACTCGTCACATCGGCTCATACAAGAAGGTGCAGAGTAGGGAAGGTGCATTCAGTTATATACAGTGAATCTTCATATCTACAATGGATCAAAAGAATACCAAAAAGAAAAATACAAAAAAGGAAATAGGAATGTAAATGTCTCATTTACATTCTTAGTGGTCTATATATATATATATATATATATATATATATATATATATATATATATATATATATATATATATATATATAAACATATCTATATACTTAAATATATACATATATCTATGCGCCTATTACATACGCACCTACGCGTATGTACGTGCATATACATTGTATACATTTGTACATACATGCATACATACATGTGTACTGACTTATGTTCAGGTGGTGATAGCAGCAGAAGTCACTACATCAGGATTATTGCACGGGTTGTAGGACAGTATTAAATAGATTATTGCACCTTGGTTATTGCACATTAATTATTACAGTTATGGTCACAGTTTCAGTTACAGTGCAGCATTGTAAAATCTGATAGCAGCAGGAATAAATGACCTGCGGTAGCGCTCCTTTTTACAGACAGGATGTTTAAGTCTGGCACTAAAGGAGCTGCTCAGCTCCTCTACAGTCTGGTGCAGGGGGTGGAAGGTGTTGTCCATGATGGATGTGAACTTGGACAACACCCTCCTCTCAGCTACTTCCTCCACAGAGTCCAGAGAGCAGCCCAGGACAGAAGTGGCCTTCCTCACCAGCTTATTCAGCCTCTTTCTGTCCCGCTCTGTGCTGCCAGGAGCCCAGCAGACGACAGCGTAGAGGAGGGCTGAGGCCACCACAGAGTCATAGAAAGTTTTTAGCAGAGGCCGGCTCACTCCAAAGGACCTCAGCCTCCTCAGGAGGTGGAGCCGGCTCTGGCCCTTCTTATACAGGGCGTCGGTGTTATGTGTCCAGTCCAGCTTATTGTTGACGTGAACACCCAGGTATTTGAAACTCTCCACAGTTTCTATGTCCTGCCCCTGGATGTTCACAGGTGAGTGAGGTGGGGGTCTTCTCCTGAAGTCGATCACCATCTCCTTGGTCTTACTGGTGTTTAAGCACAGATGGTTTTTCTCACACCAGTCCACAAAGTCCATGATGACCGACCGGTACTCCAGCTCGTTCCCCTCAGACACACAGCCCACAATGGCCGAGTCGTCAGAGAACTTCTGAAGGTGGCAGCTGTCCGTGTTGTAGGTGAAGTCCGAGGTGTAGAGGGTGAAAAGAAACGGAGACAGGACGGTACCCTGGGGGGCCCCGGTGCTGCAAAGTGCCACCTCTGACTGACAGCCGTGCAGCCGCACGTACTGAGGGCGGTCAGTGAGGTAGTCCATGGTCCAGTCAGCCAGATGTTTGTCCACCCCAACGTCCTCCAGCTTCCCCCTCAGTAGCACAGGTCTGATGGTGTTGAAAGCGCTGGAGAAGTCAAAGAACATGACTCTCACAGCGCTCCCGGTGGTCTCCAGGTGGGTTAGCGCCCGCTGAAGCAGGTAGATGATGGCATCCTCTACTCCGATGTTGGGCTGGTAGGCAAACTGCAGCGGGTCCAGGGTGGGGCTCACCACAGTGCGCAGGTGAGCTAGGATGAGGCGCTCCATGGTCTTCATCAGGTGGGAGGTCAGGGAGACTGGTCTGAAGTCGGCCGGTACCCTGGCGTGCTGTGTTTTGTGAACCGGTACCACACAGGAGGTCTTCCACAGGGTGGGCACCACCCCCAGGCTGAGGCTCAGGTTGTAGATGTAGCTGAGGACCTCACAGAGCTCATCTGCACAGGTCCTCAGTAGCCTGGGGGGGATGCCGTCCGGTCCTGAGGCTTTCCTTTGTTTCAGCCTCGTCAGCTGACCTCTCACCTGCATTGGTGTGACTGTGAGGGGGGAGGAAGGCAGGACTGAAGGTGTGGATGGGTCAGTCGTTGATCGGAGTGGCGGTGGGGGGGATGGTAGGTCTCTGGAGCGCTGGTGGTTGGAGACGTGGAGAGTTGAGGGCAAGGAGGGGGCCAGTGTGGGGGGAGTCGAATCGAGTGAAGAATGTGTTCAACTCATCTGCAGACTTGGTGTCTCCGTCTGCAGCCCTGCTGGTCCTCTGCCCGAAGCCGGAGATGTTCTTCAGACCTCTCCACACGTCCCTGACGTTGTTCTGCGCCAGCTGCTCCTCCATCTTCTTCCCATAATCCTTCTTTGCTGCCCTGATCTTCCACTGGAGCTCCAGCTGGACTCTACGCTGCTCCTCCCTGTCCCCTGAGTAGAAAGCCCTCTTCTTCTGGTTCAGGAGGACTTTCAGCTCAGGGGTCACCCAGCGGGGGTTGTTTGGAAAGCATCGTAGCCGTCGTGTTGGCACAATGCTCTCCACACAGAAGTTCATGTAGTCAGTGATGCATTCAGTCAGGCTGTTGATGTCATCTCCATGAGAGCTTTGGAACATGCTCCAGTCTGTGGTTCTGAAACAGTCCTTCAGTTTCTCACTGGCTTCATCTGACCAAACTTTCACTGACTTCTTCTGTGCCTTTTGTCTCCTCACCAGTGGAATGTAATGGGGGAGCAGGTAGATGAGGTTGTGGTCTGAGCGTCCCAGAGGGGGGAGGGGGCGGAGGTGTAGGCGTCCTTAACGTTAGCATAAAAAAGGTCCAGCGTTTTATTGTCCCTTGTTTTACACGTGACGTACTGGGTGAGCGTGGGGAGGGTGGAGCGGAGGGAGGCATGGTTGAAATCCCCTGTGATCAGCAGGAGAGCGCGGGGGTGCTGTGTTTGCAGTTTGTTTACAGCGGCGTGGATCCGCTCACACGCGGCGGCGGCGTCCGCGGAGGGAGGGATGTAAACACAGAGCATGATCACGTGGCCGAACTCTCACGGCAAGTAATAAGGTCTTAAGCTCACTGCGAGAAGTTCAACATCCGAGCAGCAAATCTGCTGCTTCACGTGAACATGCGCCGCGCCACACCACCTCTCATTCACAAACACCGCCAGCCCTCCCCCTCTCTTTTTTCCGCTCCCCGCAAAAGTTCTGTCCGCGCGGATAAGTTTAAAGCCGTCCGTGGAGATCACTGAGTCCGGGACAGATCCATCTAACCACGTCTCCGTGAAGCACATGATGCTAGCGTCTCTGTACTTACTCTGGAAACGGGTTAGTGCTGTGAGTTCCTCGGTCTTGTTCCGTAAAGATCTAACGTTTCCAGTGACAACCGATGGTAAATAACCTTTCCTCCGCTTCGTCCTCCCGCCCCGACATCCTCTCCGCCTCCTCCGTATTTCTGCGGGGATGTATAGTTTCTCAGCGTGGTGATGAACGGGGCCGCAGCGCGAGGAGTCACGTAGTCCTAGAAGCTGGTTCCTCGTGTAGATCAAGGGACGCTCGGAGTTGCGGACAAAGGGATCTCCACTTGCGGCATCGAAATGTGCCGAAAGTAACAAAAATATAATCACTAGAGTCCCAAACGTTGGTTTCTTCAGGGCATCTAGGCTCAGAATACCCGATGCGGTATTCAAAAATATACAAGCAATCCAGAAAACACAATAAAAAGGAGAAAGTAGGAAAAGAAGGGATACCGCCGATGTGACTGGCTGCTGCCTGCGCAGCGCCATCTTGAAAAAAAAAAAAAAAAAAAGCTCATGAACATCAGGGCAACATCAACAGAGGATTTATTTCCCACTTTTCTTCTCCCTACACTGGAACCTCACCTTTGCTCACGCAGCGAAACGCCGGAGGAGAGGGAAACACGCCGGTGCACTCATCCGTCTTCGCCAGCGCAGACTCCGCTCACCATTACCGGGCATAATCCTGTGTAACGTGCGTTCCATGCCCAACAAACTGGACAAATTAAAACTGATGATGGGGAAAAAACAGGGACTTCTCTTCATCTGCTGTTTTGTGCTTTATGGAGACGTGGCTGTGTGGATTAATCCCAGACTCTGCCCTGCAGCTGGCAGGCTTCCAACTCCACAGAGCGGACAGAGACACAGAACTCTCCAGCAAAGCGAAAGGTGGAGAAATCTGTTATTACATCAACAGCGGCTGGTGCAACGATGTGGCAGTGATCCAGCAGCACTGTTCTCCTGACCTGGAATCATTTATCATAAACTGTAAGCCTTTTTATTCCCCCCGCGAGTTTGCTTCATTCATTCTGGTCGGTGTTTACATCGTGCCAGATGCAAACGTGCAGGTTGCACAGCGCATGCTCGCAGACCAGATACTGAATGTGGAGCAGAGTAATCCGGACTCTTTAGTTATTGCCCTTAGTGACTTTAACAAAGGAAACCTCACTCATGAACTAAATATAGACAGTTTATTAAATGCCCGACCAGAGAGGAGAATATTCTGGATCACTGTTACACCACAGTCAGGGATGTTTAACACGCCATCCCCCGTGCTGCACTGGGCCAATCTGACCACGTCATGGTTCACCTGATTCCTGCTTACAGGCAGAAACTAAAGCTCTGCAAACCTGTAGTCAGGACATCAAAAATGTGGTCCGGTGAGGCTGTGGAGGATCTTCAGACGAGTTTGGATTCTACTGACTGGGATGTCTTCAGGGCTGCTACCAACAGTCTGGATGAGTACACAGAGGTTGTGACATCATACATCAGCTTCTGTGAGGACTGCTGTGTTCCATCACGAACCAGGGTGAGTTACAATAATGACAAACCCTGGTTCACAGCCAAACTCAGAAGGTTAAGGCTGGATAAGTAAGAGGCCTTCAGGAGTGGGGGCAAATGCAGATTCAAAGACGCAAAATACAAGTTTAGTAAGGCGGTAAAAGAGGCTAAACGACTGTATTCTGAGAAGCTGCAAAACCAGTTCTCAGCCAACGACTCTGCATCTGTCTGGAAAGGGTTTAGGCAGTTCACAAATTACAAGCCTAAAGCCCCCCCCCACGACCTGAACAACTTCTACTGTCGTTTTGCCAGACAAAGGGACAGTCCTGCATAGGGATGGGAATCGAAAACCGGTTCCTGTTCAGAACCAGTTCCGTGTTTTCCAATTCCGTGGCACCGTTTGGCAGCTCGCTTAACGATTCTCTTTTCGATTCCGTCGTGCCACGGCTCTGAGCAGTACAACGGTAGCACAACGTTTTTTTACGCAAGTTACGCCATGTTTTATACGCAAGTTACGCACACGGCGTTCAGTAAGCACGTGTGCGTAAGTTGCGCATGACGTGACCAGGCTTAAAGCAAAACAAAAAATAGTGGTGCCCCATCGGGGGAAGCGGTCGAAAGTTTGGCTTCATTTTAAGGAAGAGAAAGATGGCAACAAGGCGCTTTGCAATCATTGCAAAATGGCAATTATATCCGCGGGAGGAAATACATCCAACAGGCAGAAACACCTGCGCACACAACATGGCATACAATTTAACGAATGCCGTGTTTTTGATTCTTACCGGACAGAAGCTAAAGTTACGACCAGTATGGAAGGCAGCTCTGGTGGTAAGTACCCAGTTTTACACCACTGGCTGGTTCCTTGTAAATCATATACCATTTCTGGAAATAAACCAATTTCCTACCTCTCTTTGGGGTTATTAAGGGAGTGTGCCTTTCTCGTTAATCCAGCCCTTCATTGGTAGCATGTTTAATTAGAACTACTGGTAGCTGGAATTCTTACATGATTCTAGCTATTGCAATGCATGTAACGAAACATGCTACGAAGTTGCTCCGCAGTTCAGGAACCGAGAGAACGGTGACGCTCGTTTAATTTAAATTAGGGGGAGATGAGTTTATTTCCCAAAATTGTACAGTAATGCTTTTTCATTAAACAGATGGCTTCTCCATTAGATTTAGATGACTCAGGTTATCCAACGAGAGATTAATAAGCAACTGTCACAACAAACTTACATTTTCTTGTATTCTAAACAACTCATCTACTGTATTTAAGTTTGTTCTTATATTCCTTTTTTATTTAACCAAATATAAATGTTACTCCAGTTGCACATTTGCCGTGGACATCTTGATCTTGTTAGTTTGTAAGGTCGTGTGATAGTTAAGTAAACAAAGTTGATGCTCATCATCAAACTGTTATCCTTTTTTCCCCAAATTGGAATCGAAAAGAGAATCGAAAAGGAATCGAATCGTTTCACAGAATCGATAATGGAATCGGAATCGTCAAAATCTTTTCAATTCCCAACCCTAGTCCTGCAACCACCCCCCACGACACCTCCCAACAGATCGCCTCCACCTCCTCCTCCTCAGTGACAACTCTTTCCATACACGAGAGAGATGTTAAACTCTTCAGAAGACAGAACCCCCGGAAAGCTGCTGGACCAGATTCTGTCTCTCCATCCACCTTGAAGCACTGTGCTGATCAGCTGTCTCCAGTGTTCACAGGCATTTTTAACACCTCACTGGAGACATGTCACGTGCCAACCTGCTTCAAATCCTCCACTATTATCCCTGTTCCCAAGAAACCAAGGTCCACAGGACTTAAAGTACTTCTTGATTCTGAGATCGACCAACTCGGAAATACATGCATTAGTGACCATATTTTCAAAAAATGTGGCATTAAGATCGTGATTGTGCCATTAAAGGTTTTTTTAAGGACTTACAATTGTCCCTCTGCGACCGCTAGGCTGAAAATCCACAACTTGGGTCATGTGGTACGATGACGTAGTTCGTAGGCTACGCTACAGAGAGTTCAATGGAGAACACAACGACAAGTTAAGATGGCGATTCACAAAGTGATGATTTTAACACGAAAGACAGTGCAAGCGTCTGTTACGACTCAGGTAAGTCTGAGAAAAACATTTTAGGAGAATAAACGAAATAGGTTGCTGGTGTATAATTGGAATCGGGGCTTATAATCGCGGTTCTGGGTGACAGTTCGGATGTAAACACGGAAACAACTCGTCGAAGCCCGATTGCCTGGCATCGTTTATGATAGCTGAAAACAGCACATAAAAGAAAAAGATGTACATACATGGGGCGACGGTGGCACAAAGGTTAGGGGGGTTCGTCTTGCAATTGGCGGGTTGCCGGTTCGATCCCCTGCTCTGTCTGTCTCTGTGTCCTTGGGCACATTTCCTGCTGCTCTTTAAATCTCTGTCTGCTCATATATTCAGGAATCCCAGCAGAGACAGAGTCGGGGATATGATCCTGCAGCAATGTCTCAGTAAAACACATAATACTGAATCCCCGGTATTCTTGCAGAGTCCTTGTCAGGGCTTGAAGTTCATCCAACTTGTTAGCTAACAATCACATGTTGTCCATGATGATGGATGGCACAGATGGTTTGAACTTCCTCCTTCTCTCTCTCCTCTTAGGTTCTGCTCTGCAACCACGACGCCTCCTTTTCAACTCCTGTAGGATTTCTGGCTTCAGTTGTCGTATTATTTCTGCTTTAGTAATGTTAATCAGCTGCTCCCTGTTGCTATGGTTACGCATCATAACAAAAGAGCAAAATATAAGGCCCATTTACACTACACCTAAAAACCGAGCCATGCCGAGACCAGTCCGAGCTTGGATCAGTTAACCGAGATAAGACGGCCGTTTACACACAAGAGTTATCTCGGTTATCTCGGTTCCTTGGTTGCTCCTCGCCTCCTAGTGGCGATCTGCGGTACTACCGCTCTCTGGAATTGAAGGCGGGACCGAGCAAATCAAAATGGCGGCACCCGTAACATTCAGGGTGTTATGGTTAGACAGACTCGGCTTTTGGGACGTGGATAAGACAAACAAACGTCTAATAAGGATTTACAGACGCAGGAAAATACAAAAGACACTGAGGTTCATCACACTGCTAAGCAGAATCATCTCTGGAAACCGTGTGGCATGGTAAGGAAGCTAGTATTATTATGAATGTCTGAAATTTATCTGAATGGAGTGTGAATCGGGACATGCAGCCAGACATGCCGGAAAACCCGCGGCCAGTCAGCTGACTGTAAGGAGATGACGCGGTCTGCTCATGCGCTCTTTATCAGAAAACCGGGCCAGAAAAAAAAACAGGCCGAGACCTACCCAAGAGCTGGGCTGCAGTTAGCGCGGTCCGGTTATGTTTAGCGCGGTCCGGTTCAGTCTGCTGACTGTTTACACACAAGAGTTATCTCGGTTACCGAGCTCGGACTGGTCTCGGCTTGGTTAAAAAAGTGTAGTGTAAACGGGCCTATAAAAAAGTATTGGGAAAAAAATCAATCCAGCTGCATAGCATCCAATATAAGAGAAACACATTTCCAAAAAAGCAACATTTTTCCAGAAAACCAGGTTTTAAATTTTGAAAAAAAGAAAAATCCCAATCAAATTTATAGAGCTACTTCAACGTGCTGCCACCCTGAGTGGTGCAATTCTAGAAAGGTCCAGTATTGTCCCATTAAAATCTTTCATCAATAAGATGATGGCATATTTACTGATTCTTGTACAATGTAAATCACATTGCACCTGAATGTAGAAAAATTATTTTGATGGTTTGAGGGTTTTCCAGGCACTTACAACTGGGAAAAGAACCCTTGGAACACCCAGAACTCACTGGAGGGACTACATATCCTGTCTTGCTTGGGACTGCCTGGGGATCCCCCAGAATGAGCTCGAGGTTGTTGTTGGGGGCAGGGATGTATGGGGTCTTCTCCTGGACCAGGTGCCCCCGCAACCTGATCTCAGATAAGAGGAAGACGATGGATGGATAGATGGAAAAACAATGTGAAACTTTGATTGATTGATTTGTATTCCTTTCCTCTCATGTCCTTAAACAATAGCCTGTAAAACCTGGTGCCTTCAGTAGTCTCCTAGTTACATCACCTTTCTGTAAATTAATCTTACTGTGAAGGCCTCAGGTTTGTTAGAGAACATTAGTCAACAAACAGCATCATAAAGACTAATGCCGGGCATACACTGCACGATATTTTCAATCGTGGTACTCATATACAGCTCAAACAGTACGACGAAACCGCAGAGTTTAAAAGTTCACTGCTCACGATATATGTTCTTACACTGTGCGGCCCAACGCTCTGATGCGACCTGACTGCTCTCACAGTGCGTTCAAAAACCACACGTCGGACTCAGCCCCGTAGAGAGATTGCGCTACTCGGACTCGTCTACCTGGAAGCCAAATGTCAACAGAAGAAGAAAAAAAAGGTGGAAGTGTCAATGCTCACTGTTAAATATGAGGCTTACTAGAACAAAACGCGCTGCCTTGGAAATTCTACGAGTTGCTCCTCCGTAGTTAGACTCCATGTCACACCGTCATGTTTCTCTCCGCTCCTATGTTTTCGTTTGAGAAGACGAAGAAGAATCTACTTGTTTGCTCGTTCGCAGTGCACGAGGTCGGGGGAAATCGGCTCGTAGACGGTCGTAATTCCGCTTCAACAGCAGGACGCACTCACGATCGCTCACAATCACTCACAAGGGCCGACTGAATTTCAAACATGCTTGATTTTCAACCGACCGTCCAATTCCTGATGGGGAGGTGGTCGTGAGAGGCGAATCGCCCCTTTTTACCCCCTGTATACTACACGACGCAGGACGCACGATCAAGCTGAAACTCGGCCCGATCCAAAAAATTCTCGCACGACTGAAGAATCGCCCGAAAAGGGCAAAAACTCGTACAGTGTATGCCCGGCATAAGGAAAACAGCAGACATGTCAGGTAGAAAGTTTAAAGCTGGGTTAGGTTCCAAAGCAATGTCCAACCTATCAACATCTCCCAGAGCTCTGTTTAAGCCATCATCTGAACATAGACAAAGATTGGACCAACTGCAGACCTTCCAATACAGAGACGTCCACCTAAATTGACAGGTTGGGCAAGGGGAGCATTAATCAGAGAAGGAGCCAAGAGCCCCACCACAATTCTGGAGGAGCTGCAGAGATCCACACCTCAGGTGGGAGAATATGTTGACAGGAGGATTTTTAGTCATGCAGTCATCCTAACTGACTTTTGAGGGTAAGTAAAAAAGAAAGCCATAAAAGTATTAAGTGTTTCAGAGGGTGGGGCTGGAAAGAAGTATTTCCATGGTAAGGCAAGGCAAGTTTATTTATAAAGCACTTTTCAGTAACAAGACGATTCAAAGTGCTGATGGTGACAGAATGCTAACCAGGCCCAAGAGCAGCAGGTTTAACCTTCGAAACAGGATCTCCTAAGGAACTTCGGCCAGGCTTCCATATTAATTGCCAGCACAGGAGTAAAAAAACAACCAAAAACATAGTTAACATTTCACAACTTTTTTCCAGGCTTGTTGAGGCAGGGCAACCGGAAAAATGGGGGCCTTGGCAGGAAATGTTTGCCATAAACATACAGCCAGTTACAATAAAATGGTTCAGATCAAAGAACATTCATGTGTTGGAATGGCTCAATCAAAGTCTGGACCTATACCCAATTAAAAATTGGTGGGAAGACTGAAAGATTGGTTTTCACAGATACTATTTATTCAAATTGACTAAACCTGAGCTCTCTTGCAAGCAAGAATGGACAAACATTCCAGTCGCTAGATTTGAAAACTGCTAAAGACAAGCCCCATTTGCAAAAATAGTTGTATAACAATGTGGTTCCCAAATTCTCTAATGTCAGATACTCAATTTCTCAATTTCTCTGTAGAATTTCTTGAGCAAACCAGTCTAAACCATGAAGGCCATAACTCACAATTTTCACAACTTAACTGCTCTAGTATTGTTGGCTTGGTACAAAAACAAACAAAAAACAAGGATGTCTATTAAAGGCCATTGTCAATCAGGTCATGTCTGCTAGCAGTAAACATTAACATTGGATCCATTAGATAAAATCCTGTTAATGTCCAGGAATTTTCTAGGCTTCATCTGAATACCTTTTTCTAACAAACTTAAACTGTGTTACCATATGTGTGATTCATAGGCCATGGGAGTGTTGAGTACCTGATGTCCCAAAATGTCTCAATGGGGGTATCGGGGTTCCACAGCTCTATGGTCTCTGGCTGGTGCATAACTAACAGAGCCTGGAAATTAAACAGGACATAAAAGTAGAAGAGGGGAAAAATTAAACTTAAGAGGGGAAAAGTATTAGTGCATTCCTGCCTAAATTTAAAACATTCATCAACAATAAGACATTACTTTATTTAATACAAATTAATTTCTACTAGGACTTCTCTTGTGTTCTGGTCTCCTGAACAGAGAGATGGAAAATTAATGGATTAGTACCAATTCTCAGACACAAGTGGACTATATGAGTGACTCAGCAGAGCAATTACCCTTGAAAGTAAGTTTTGTATAAAATCTCTCAAATCTAACAACAACTAAGCTAAAGATGTATTTATAGAAACTATTTAGATTTACTGCATCCTATGAAAACCACTAAGTTTCCATTGTTATGATAACAGTATATGTTCTAAACTTATTTTTAATTGTTCAAAATTTAGAAAAATATTTTCGCTTACTGCTTAGTTAATGAAAGGTTAATAAGGACATTTATTACACAACAGATTTTTCATATTACACCTTAGTCCACGTTCAGTTCAAAGTCCATGAATATCATCAATTAAAAACTGCATTTAACAGATTACTTTGTCATACACATTATACAAATCGATCCAGTGCTGTGTATACCTTAGAGCTTGCAGAGGAATTGCGGAACCAAACACATCTCAGCATTTAGCATTGCATTATTGATTCACCTGAGCAATAGTTAGAAGATGAGTGATGCGTTTCCCTCATATTTGGCTGAGTTTTGTGCAGCCGCCCTCATGCATGTTGCCAAAATGCATCTGGTGCTCTAAATTCAAGCAAAGTTGTTGTGCATATTCCTGATCATGAAATAACATATTTCTCAGGTGAGCTGAATCCTTAAGGATCGTAAATTCGCACTAATCTGGTTGCACCCAGAGACTCAATCTCAGCTGCTGCTGTCTTTACCTTGTATGTAAATGTGAGTCATCATCAAACCCCCCCATTCTCTGTCAGTACCTTTCAGGTGATTCTGAGGCATAAAGGACACTTGCACATCACAGGTTGAACAAATTATCTCAAAGTAGCTTAAAGGAACAATAAGTAATAATGACAGTAGCCAAAATCAGAACAACACACACAAAATACCTTTCACGGACACCCACCATTGTTGCACTACATTTTTACTTCCACAGGATAGTTATATGATGTTGTATTCTGTTCTATTTCTGGTCCACTTCTCTTACTTAATTCCATGTTTGCAGGCTGCTGCTCTTTTGCCAAAATAAAATACCAAATGGTGCACTCTGTTATGGGAACCCTGGGAACTCTCATATGATTGGCTCAGGAACCAGGAAGTAAACAAGGGCTACACTTTGAACCGAAGTAGTTCAGGACCGTACTTCTAGGTTTGAAAGGAGAAAAACTTGACTAAGACATTGTTGATGGAGCTGGTCGATTGTTTATAGGGAATGTTACTTCCATCCCACGTGACAAATAATGATTTAGGTTGACCTTAGAGTAAATATTTTTCTTATTGCTCTAAGCCTCATGGTACTGAATATAGAAGAAATGTCCTTTGAAGGAGCAATAAGTTGAATTTAACCACTAGATGGACTGTCGAGCACCGTCTGTAGACCAAAACAAGATACACTATATTGCCAAAAGTATTCGCTCACATGCCTTGACTCAAATATGAGCTTAAAGCTATAGTTGATAATCCTGTTCAGAAACAGTTTTTGTTATACTGGGTAAAATCGTCCTTCCATCCTGAAAGTAGTTAACACATTATGTATTCACAAAAAGGAGGTTAAAATTATCCTTTTCTGCGTGAGCTGCAGGCCTGTAAAAACTACAACCAATCTCTGCCGTTCGGTCCGAAGGGCATGGATTTGTCAAAGTTTTATGACTGCTCTCCCTCAAAGATTTTAAATACTCACCCCACTCTATCCCTCAAGTTACGGGAGTATCGCCATAAGTACTGGTTGTCCCACATGCCAATCATTCTGACACGCTCACGTAACGTCAGTGAGTATCTGCTTGCTGGTTGCGCATGCGCACTTCTAGTGTTTATGTATCCAGTTGGCTTAACGGCCAGGTTAGCGGTTAGCCGTTCATTGTAGCTCCAATGCTCACTGTATACTGTATCCCTAATCCATAGGGGTTCAATATGACGTCCATCCACCCTTTGCAGCTAGAACAACTCCAACTCTTCTAGGAAGGCTGTCCACAAGGTTTAAGAGTGTGTTTATGGGAATTTTTGACCGTTCTTCGAGAAGTGCATTTGTGAGGTCTCTGTGATACATCCCAAAGGTGTTCTATCGGGTTGAGGTCAGGACTCTGCACAGGCCAGTCAAGTTCACCCACACCACACCAGCATCCTATCACAGTTTCACACTGGAATTCACTCAGCTCTTAGAGCGACCCATTCTTTCACAAATGTTTGTAGAAACAGTATGTATGCCTAGGTGTTTGATTGTATACACCTGTGGCCATGGAAGTGATTGAAACACCTGATTCCAATAATTTGGATGGGTGAGCACATACTTTTGGCACTATAGTGTATGTGACAAGCCATGCCTCTCTCTACCTCCACTTCAGCTGCTACCCAGTCCCCCTTTCCCCTCACTTTCTCACCCGTCGCCTCGTATGTGCACAATTGCAAAGGATAAATTCACAGTAAAACAGCTTCACCTTTCAGAGTAACATGTCTAGTGAATAAGTAACTCATTACTTTATAATACTTTTAGCAGTATTTCCCATAGGTTGAGAATTTACTTGTGGTGGTAGGCAGTGTGAAGACGCTTTGTAAGGTAGAGTGTAGCATTGTGCCAGTCTCTAAATCACAAACATTCCCCATCCTGGAAATCTCACATATCAGGAGATAATTATTTACACCAGGGGTTGTCAAATTCGTTGAAGGTGAGCCTCCCCTAGGAATAGGTAAAGATAACCACCCCACCCCCAACCACAAACCTACCCCACACAAGTCCCTGCAGTAAATGCATCTTTCTTTCGTGTTCCTGGAATGCTGTGTTTCAAAAACAACTGATAGCCCAATACATGTTTTTTTATTGTATTTCTTTTAACAAAGTACATTCATAAAAAAAGGCCTATTAATAAAATATCCATCCAAATATGTCCATCTTACAGGCTACTTTTACTGAAACATCATGGACAGAGGGGCTACTTTTAAAATTGAACTGTCATTAGAGCAAATTCATAAACTATTGTTTTCAACAGCAGACAAACTGAACTAAACAGACGGCAATTTTAAGTTGAACTCACATCAACAGGAGACGTCAACTGAAATAATAATAATAAAAAAGATAACCTGAATTAAACAGACGTCAACATATTCCGATTTACATTTTTAGGCTAATTATACACAATTTAAACCGATTGCTATTTTAACAACCAAGCATTTTATTAGATATTATTTCTTATCTGATGCATTTCTGATGTTTGGCACTTTGTTTTGCCTTGTGTTAAAGTGCTCTTTAAATAATGATGACAATGATAATGATTATGATCAGAATAAACTTTTGCATCACCTCCCAGAAGCTGGAAAGAAAAGAGACAGCTGGTGTTGAGCGTTCAATGAGCAGGTCCAGCGCGCGAGGAGCGCAGGTCCAGCGTGCAAGCAAAATCGCACGCGCCAGCATGGAACTGAGCGCGAGGACAGAGCGTGGGTTGAGAAGAGTTTTTCAGAGTTGAGTGCGCGCCAGACCGGTTTTGAGCGGGCGCGTGTTGTCTCACTGCGTCCTTGGATTGGTTCCTGCGCGCTCAAACAAAAGGCACAAATATCTTCTTCTCCAGCACATTCTTCGCGCCTCCCCTGTGACTCTTTGGCGCCCCCCAGGGGAGGCGCGCCTCACCTATTGAAAACCACTGATTTACACTGAATATCGTGTCGTTCTAATTTTACATATTTGTCTAAGTCACATATACCGGAGCTCATTTCTTGCATCTGCCTAGGCTAGGCTCCCACATACTCAGGCACAGCTCCAGCGGCATGAGCAGGCATTGGGGGGCTGTGTGTAAGCTCTTATTTGGGTTTTGTTTTTTACCTTAAAGTGGTCAACTTTCTGTGGGATGGGTCACTACATTTGTAGCCTACTTGGAGACGACTGTGGTCACCGTCGCTAGTGTGGCAGGGATATTCTGACTTATTTCCGATTACAAGAAGTGACAACTGAGCAAACAAGAATGAACAGGAAGCAGCGCCATTCATTTCTGTTGGGAACGTCAGCACTGAAGTCAACGCTGGAGTAAACATTCACACTTGGAGGGTTTGTTATGTCTGCTAGGGTACACAAGGTGCAGAGCCGAGCAGTCAGGCCAAATGAAAGAAACTTGGGTTATTTGCAGGCAAAAGGGAAACACTGCTTTCTTCTGATCATTGTTCTCCTGAGCTAAAGTGGTTATCTCTCCTAGTATGAACGTTTACTTCAGTCAGTGTTCAGCCTGACATCTATGCTTATGTTAATCAAATCGTCTGCTTATACTTATTCTTGACTTTTGAGCTAACTGAATGGACACATCACTACACTGTGCTGTCATATCTGACTCTTTCCAGCCCAAAACAACGTAAATCAGAATCAGAATCTTTTATATTTTTAACATGCCCAACTACAAAGAATCCAGCCCATTTCTCAAAATGTCAGCACAATCATCCCCACAAAATGTGCAATCAAACAGTCAAATAACCTATTTGAGGCATTTATAATTGACATTGACCAATACCACTTTAAAGTGACACTTGATTAACCAGAGTGTATTAATCATTGATTATATCAAGTTCGGCAGATTCAACACATTTCAGAATAAATTAACTAATAAAATGAGTGCAAAAAAATGTCATGCATCCTCGCCTGGTTGGAGCAGCTCAGCGCATCCGCTAGTTGGGAAGACTTCTTCCCGCCAAGCAGATTACTGGTGACCAAGGTCATAAAAGCAAGACTCATGTCGGCAACTCTGTGGGAGGGAGCCTTTAGCTGCTGGACTTGTTTGTTCAAAAAAGTGATCAGCTCGTTGCTAGCACACTGAGCCCTCCACAGTGTTCTGTTCATTTGGTAGATTCGGGGTTTAACTATTTACTGTAAATCATGCCATTTTGTTTATGTTTTCTGCATTGCGGAATTTATGGGCCCCATCATCAAGCCACTTTTTAATCAGTCCCTGATAGAATAGTCCGTCAAGGGAAAAGGTTAACTTAGCTCTGAAACACCAGCTTTAGATTCTGGTTGTAGGTGCATGAAGTAGACTGCTGATGCTTTTTTCTTTTGTGGCAGTGGCAGCTGTTCACATGGACGTACATGCATACACTGCCAGCTGGCTTTGTAAACAAGAGACTGGAGAACGACAGAGAAATGGTGTGTGACATCATAACATAATCCATCTAAAAAGATACCTTTAGTTCTTCTCATCCCCTTTTTATTTCTATCTAAAATAATAAAAATTTGCTTATTGCTCCTTTAATAGTTATTCTCATTCAGTTGCAAAGCACCTTTTAATTACTTCAATTTAATTACTAATTCATTATATTGTACTGAAACCTCTTCTGCTGAAACAAAGCATTGACTCCATGTGAATTGGGATTGAATCATATTGAATGTCTGCTGCTCAACCGTTGTTACATATCATGGTTGTTGGCACTATGTTGAAATCTGTGTCTTACTAGCCAACAGATATACCCAAACCAAGTCTGCTCCTCCTTTAATTTTTAAGCATTTATCACAAAAATGTATAACAAAAATAAGGGTTTGCTTCTAAAAAAATTAAAACAGTAGCAGTGAGAAAAAGACATGGAATAGTCTGACCTCCATGGCTTCTTGTGAGAGCTGAGTAGTGGTGTTCAAAGGAACCAGTTGCACCAAACCAGTGATAAGTTCTGCTGTGCTGCTTTGGATCTCTGGAGCTTGCTTCACTGGATTCTACAAAATAAAGCATTGATCAAGCTGAAATAATTTCCACTAAAACAGATTTTGCTATTGCAGCCATAAAATTAGACAAATCTCATTTATTCAAATAAACTTAAGACCACCAAAAATCTGTCTGAGCAGAAAACCTGAATTTAAGATCTTTTGTACGTTAAGCTATCCAAGCAACCTAGTTAGGTGGACTTACGTGCAACATCAGTTTAGGGTCTGCATGGATGAGCTTGACCAGAGCAAGAAGAAGGCACTTGTAACTTCGAGTGTCTTGCTCTGTGGCTTTCTCTTTGAACTTAAGGCTTGTGGTTTTCTTCCCAATAAACGTCAGACTCTGTATGAGGATAAAAGGCACACTGGTTACCATTACTACTACTACAAATTGCGTTTCGAAAAGTCTAATCTGAGAATGGTTGTTAGACAAAGGGTTGGAAAAACAAGTTTTAATAATTATTATTTGTCAGTTATATGGCTTGCTGCTATTAGCTCACCGGTGTCATGCGCAGAGGAGGATGAGTACCAGTGCCTTGAATCACCCTGGTGAGGGTGTCTGAGAACATAAAGCGAAGCTCTCCAGAGTAACAGTATACTGCATCAATCTTCGGCCACCAGTCTAAATGAGACTGAAAATAGGCAACACAACAACAGGTATAACCATGTCAAGAAACAAAAACCAAGCAAGTAATCAGCCAATCTGCTCTACACACTTACATTGGATATGATTCTGTGCAATGAGTTGACCAACACGAAGTGGAAGGTTGAGGGGGAGGAGGAGGCCAAACAGACCTAAAGGACAAAAACAAAAAATTAGATCAAAGGCAGCAGACTTTTTACCAGTGCTTTGTGTCGCCTTTAGTGTAACATCCATACGACGACTTATAGTTCCTTTCAATCTACCTTAAAGTGCTGGTTGTTGTGGGGATTGATGCGGAAACATGAAACAAAGCAATCCACCATGAGCTCCACATCAGCATTCTGACTGCCAGTCCCCCTCCAAAATGGTTTGGCTGGGTTAAACAACAGAGCCTGAAGGAACAAGACAACCTTACTCAGGCACACTTATGAACAACAATTTACTCTGAAAAATCCCTTATGATTTGAAACAAGTGCTTAGGCCTCACTTTTTGAGTAATGAAGGATAAAACCCATCAAATATTACATAAATGGTTATTCCCAACATTCACCCTTATCCGACCACTAACTTTGGGGTTTAGGAGCAATTTCCACCTGAAATTACATACCTGATATAAATCAGGTGCAGTACCACAGCTATAAAGTGTAAAAGCAAACTTTTTGTATCTGATTTTGTATCTAGGTATAGGATCAAGCTGGTATTTAGAGGATTTGGATTTACTTATAAGGTATTTGGAAGTTGAAATTTGGAAAATGCCCGGCAGAAAGGGAAAGTAACAGACATTCTAAAAGCAGGAGGGGAGGGAGGTTAAGACTAGCGGATCAAAGGAATTTTCTGAACATAGAATTGCATCATAGAGTTACAGGTGAATAAAGATACAATGTTTTCAGGGTTTATACAGGAATGAGTAACCCTAATTTAATGCTCTTTAATGCTCTTAGAAATAATTTTAATGCCATCAACAAGTCAATGACCCATGACTCTCATATATATATATATATATATATATATATATATATATATATATAGTACTTGTTGATGGCTGCGTTCAGACAACAGAGCACTTCCGCATGCAGTGTTGCATTGGATCATCTCATTTCCCGACGTTAGTGGCAGTAAAGCTTGCTCCAGCTGCTGCCGTGCTGGTTGCGGTAGCTACTGCAGACGTGACTGCGTTGGTTACAGAAAGGTAACTTGACATTGTTAGCTGTTGTCTGCCCCTTGCAGCTGATCTGTGGCTGTCCGCAGTGGTGTAGTGGTCCCTGGAGAAGTGGGTATACTCTCAATGTTTGCCCTTTTAGACCCAGCTCAGAAAAATGCCGTAGAGCAGTGTTACAATGACATGTAACACTGCTCTATTTAGTTTACCCAAAAATCCATCACTAGGGTTTACTCATTTTAGCCTAAAATATTTAGCCTAAAACATTTAGATTAAAATATTTCCTTGAGCTACTAAGTGAGGGGTGAAAATGCTGTCTCTTTTTTAAAGATTTTATCCAGCTTCTGGCAGGTAATGTAAAATTTTCTTTGGTTTATAATAAAGGAATTCCTACACTACATCCAGAATCAACATTCCATTACTTTACTGTAGGTTTTTCAATAGACTTAGATGAAAAGGCGAATGCAAAGTCCTCAATTGAATGATAAAGAGAATCTGTAGAAAGACAAAGGTAATGACGAGGAGAACATCAAAACTCAAATCACTTTGTCTTTGCAAATCATGAATTGTCAAATATACCAGTTGAAACACCCAAAGAACTGTTGATCCTGTTGATTTAGACACCCTGACAATGAATGTTTAGCCCCTCGATTTTAAAATGGACGGTAATTTTAAACTTGACAGTCCAAAAAGGACCTCAGTTAAGTAATTTTTATCATTTAAGGAACAAGGCAAAGGTAAAACCTATTATTTCAAGGCAAAAATATGGAAACCTTACTCCAAGCCTTCATTTCATCATGGCTGGATTAGTGTAATTCTCTTTATCTCTGAATCGCACAGTCCTCACTCAAATGTCTGCAGCTGGTTCAAACGCTGCTGCACACCTTTTAATGGAAAACATAAAAAGATCACATTACCCCATCCTGGCCTCCCTTCACTGGTTGCCTGTTTATCTTAGAGTTCAGTTTAAAAAACTTCTGTTTAGGGATGGGAATCGAAAACCGGCTCCTGTTCAGAACCGGTTCCGTGTGTTCCAATTCCATGGCACCGTTTGGCAGCTCGCTTAACGATTCTCTTATCGATTCCAGGCAGCACCAGAGCCGGGCAGCACAATTTACGTCACGTTTTTTACGCAAGTTACGCACACGGCATTCAGTAAGCAAGTACGACGTGACCAGGCGTAAGTCTAGAAAAGCAAAACAAAAAAAATGGCGCCCCATCGGGTAAAGCGATCGAAAGTCCGGTCAACAAGGAAAACTAATACGTTCATGGTGATTTAATGAATTTAGCGTTAATCAATAAGAAAATAAAAGCATAAATTGTCGTCTCGATCACTGTGTATGGGGGCGGCCATTATGGGCAAAAATGGCCGCCCGACATCACATCCTGTGACGTAATGTCACGGTAAGGCACACTGCGCTCTACAAGCTAATTCAATAGGAACTGTTGTACACAGCTGCAAACAACAACAATTATTTCGGATTTCCAGAGGACTTCAACATTGCAATTCACGAGAGCTATTGTTGAAGCAACAATGTCCACATGCATGGCCGTTGGATGTTCCAATACATCTGGTAAAAGTGAAAAAAAATGTTTTTTCACCTTTCCAATTCATGATCCACCACGGGCTCTTTTGCTGGATTACCAACTTGCCATCAAACTTCTGGCCAGAGAGAAAACACGTCGTCTGCAGCCAACATTTCAAAGAAGAATGTCTTCTAGATGACATGAGAGTGAGGCTTTTCGGTAGGTTTTTCTCTTTTTTATAATGTAGAATTTGCCGGAACATTTGTTTACCGACCAGAGCGGCGGAGGGATACACACTTCGATAGAATGCTCACTGTTGCGAAGCCCACTTATTTTATGCGACTTTAGTCTTCTTTTTTCTAAAGTCGCTTGTAAATTTCATGAGTTGTGGGGTTGCAGTTTTTTGGGCTTGTTTCTGAAAGTGAAGTCGCTTGTTTGGGCTCTAAACTAAATGCTGAAATATCCCTCCGCCTCACAACGCACTGCAGCTCATTGTGACAGTAAAGGCAGAAGGAGCCGCTCTGACCGTATTTTCTGCAGTTTACGGTTGCAATAACTGATAACTGATGATAACTGCTGAAAGTAGATTAGTCGGTGCAGATAACCATGTCTCTAAAATGATAACCATGTCTCTAAAATGTTAAATTAGTATTACTTTAAATTTAAATGCTTAATACCATGTCTATTTTTGCTTAAGAGGTTAAAAGAATTTCCCCAAATTGGAATCGATAAGAGAATCGATAAGGAATCGAATCGTTTCACAGAATCGATAAGGGAATCGGAATCGTGAAAAATTCCCAACCCTACAAAAGACAGCTGAGTAAGGCAGCAAATTCATTTAGAAAGTCACTGTGTGGTTTGGGGGGGGGGGGGTGGCAGCAGACAGCAGCAATAATGGTGGGAGTAGCGACAGGGAGTTCACAGGCTATGCATTCCATTTAATTAAAAGCAAGCACTGATATAGGAAGCACTTTGAACTTCTCACGGTAATTATTGCGAGGCCTCCATCGCGAGCTGTCCTTCGTGGCTGACATATAAGCAAACCCCGCTGGAGTGGAGTCGTGAAGCTCAGAACAGTCATTTGGTTGTTGCCAAGTTTCAGAAAGGCAGAGAAAGTACAACTTCCGGTCAATAAGGATATCCTGGATGAGATGTCTTTTGCCAGTGAGCGAGCAGATGTTAAGGAGGGCAAAATTTGAGTTATCATGCTGGGCAGGCTAGCACACTGTGATCAACAAACCGGTTAGAATTTCTGTGGTGCCGACGAGTAGTGGACCAGAAGGAATTGATAGCCTTGGAGCTGGCAACATGAAAATCCACGATTAATATATTTGCCACGAAGAAGAAGACCAATGTCCGGGTGGAAGCACAGCGTTTCTGGTAGAGGGAGAGTCAGGTAGCAGATGATCTGGAGGAGCTTATCAGCTGTATACAGGAAGAGGCTTGATCCAGGTTGTAGAAAAAACAATAAAATAAACCAGGCCATTGTAAGCCAAAATGAATTTGGTTTATCCACATTGTTTGTGCCTGGAGCGTTGTCAGTCACAACGCCAGGAGGAATACTTATCTACAAAGCTCTGAATCCCCTGTCTATACGCTTACTCATCCTCACCTGTGAAGAGACCGACTATGGCAGAGTCATCAGAGAACTTCTGAAGCTGGCAACAGGGGAGCAGTGTAGAGTGTGAACAGAAACAGTGGTCAGAACATTTCCCTGTGGTGCTCCTGTAATGCAGGTCAGCTTTTCAGAAACAGTTCCATGTCCTCACATATTACGGTCAACCAGTGAAGTAATCCAGTATCCACTTGGACAGTTGGTGGTCCTGTCCTTACTGCTCCAGCTTGTCCTTCAGAAGTTGTGGTTGGATGGTGTTGAAAGGACTGGAGAAATCAATGAACATGATTTTCATGGTGCTCCCAGAATTCTTCAGGTGGGCCAGAACTTGGTGCAGCAGGTAGATGATGGTCCAGATCATCATCCGCCTCAGTACCAGGCTGGTAGGCAAACTGCAGAGGATCCAGTGAAGACCTCACCAGGGGGAGAAGATGGTTGAGGATCAGCCTCTCAAGGGTCTTCATCAAGTGTGAGGTTAGTGCTACCGGCCTGTTGCTGTTGAAGTTTTTGGGGTTTGCAGTCTTGGGCACTGGTATGTTTTCCACAGCTTTAGTACTCTCCTCTGCTTCAGACTTAAGTTGAAGATGTGCCCCATGATACCACACAGCTCATACGTGCAGCACCTCAGGAGCCTGGATCTGGTGCCATCTTGGCCTGCAGCCTTCCTTACTTGGGTTTTCCATAGGGAGAATGTTCTTCACTTGGAGCATTGAGATGGACATGGTGGTGGAGGGTAGCTCATTAGTGGAGTCATCCGAAGCAGAGGGGGTGGATGATGACTGAGAGCTGAAAGATGTGCAGTTCTTGGTGGAAGAGCAGGCAGACATCCAGGATGAGGGTGTTTGAGCTGGGGAGGCTGGCTCGAGGGGTGAGGAGCTGTATGCCTTTTTGCAATTAACATACAGTAAGTTCAGAGTTTTATTGTCTCTGATTTTGCAGGTAATATACTGTTTAAATGTGGGGATGGTAGAGGACAGAGATAAACGATTAAAGTCCACCGAGATGAGACGCAGAGCCCTGGGCTGCTTTGTTTGCATTCTGCTCACAACGATGTGGATGATGTCACAGGCTACCTCATTGTTTGCGGAGAAAGGGACGTACGCTGTTATCACAATCATGTGTGAAAACTCTCTGGGAAGCTTGAACGCCCTCAGTCCAACAGCTCAATGTCCTTTGTACAAAGTCTCTCTTTAATCGTAACATGTTGTAAGCTGCACCATCACTTATTAATAAACACGGCCACACCCCCTCCTCTCTTATTACCGCTGTCTCTCATCTTGTCGACTGATCAGATGGAAGCCATCAGTGTTTACACTGGACTCTGGGATTTGCTGAGTTAGCCAGGTCTAGGTTAGCATTAGCAAATTAGTCTCTCTATACGTTTTCTGGTGTTTTATTAAAGCATCCAATTCCTCCGCTTTATTTGTTAGTGACCATACATTTCCCACAATTATAGATGGAAACGCAGATATTTATCTTCTCCAGGTATGTCTGCTTCTCCCCGCCCATCTACCACGATTCTTCCTCCATAATTCCCTGGGGATTTCTGGCCAAGCTGCAGTTCCTCTGGATGGATTGTTAGCTAGAGCTGGTAGCTGACCCATGGAGTAACAGTAGGTGCATGTCAGCTTCCATTGTCTCCAAGAACAAATCCCGTGTAGAACAAGACGAGGAGCAAACTTGGCCACCAAATGAGGTAGATCCATAATTGAAAAACAGTGAAAAGAAAAACAGTGTCATACACACAAAACTAGAATAACAGAAAAAGGACAAAACAATAGAAAACTACAAACAAAGCTTGGTAGAAAAACGGAGCACCTGAATTACGAGAAAATGAGCTGCATTGTGTCCTTCTGCATCATAACCTCTTAAAAAGGTTCTGGAGTTGTCAGTTATCTCTTTTGCACCACTATAATGATAGACATTCAGAGAGAAAAAACATAGTTGAAGAAATTTACATATTTAACAAGATGCAGCTGTCTTCTATGGAGGACCAACTCTGACATATTTAAATCCACAGAAAGAAAGAAATGCGCAATAAATAAGCATACAGTCAAACGGGCAAAAATGCAGCAAATAAATGTAGGCGGTAATTAAATTATACAATGAGACATGTATACATCTCTTAACTAGCTTCATTTTTAATCACCTTTTAATCACCAAAAGTAACTAAATTTTTTTAAAATGGAAATTATGTAACAGCCCGCAGAGCTCCGGAATATGAAGGAGCTCTTTATCCACATAAAGGAGTGGAAAGATATTTCTCCGTGATTTTCAGTGGTGAAGTGTGTTATTAGTTAAACTGCTTCTCTCTGAATGTCGCTATTCACATCATTGTTATCCAGACCATTGTGTGGATAATTGCGCTGTTTCTGTGCGCCATGCGCATCGCATTAATGTGACATACTTGTTTGGCTGAGGACCTGCAGGTTTGTGATGCGATGTTGCTTTTTATGCACCTCGCGCATTAAGTCGTAGGAGTAGCGTTGGTGTGGCTCAGGAGCGCTTTTTGCGCAGCCTCCAGATATAATCCTGCAGACTCCCCAAATTCAACTAATGTGGTTAACAATAAAGTTTACTCTGACGGAAAAAACAAGGAAAGGAACACAAGCGTTATACATTTCAATAACTGATTTCTTATTAATCTTCGAGCAGTTAACAAGCACAGAGTCGCTGACATCTCCCCGTAGTACGCAGCCAATTCAGATCACATAAAACAACAAAGACGTTGTCAAGTTTGCAAGACAGCGAGCAAATACATGTGCAAACGTAACATTTATGTCATTAGCAAGTATGTGGCCTTTTAATCGATTTGGGAAGTGACTTATGAAGCAATGTACTATATTACTAAGTCCAAATCTCCTCAGAATCTTCCCCCTTCTTTCAGCAAAGCAGAAGCTGAAGTGAACTTTGTTCGGCACCAGGCTGTCAGGCAGGAGTCTGTGGATGTGAAGCGCGGATTAAGCTGCTGTTTGGACTTTGGTGAGCAGAGGAGCTTTTTGATCGACAGAGGCTGAAGAAACTCCGCTCAGCTGTTGTGTTTGACTTGAGTACCGTCACTGACACACAAACTGGTATAACAATGATAAACGGGGTGCTTTCTCTGCCTATGTAAATCGGATTTGACAGCTGTAACATTTCTTATTAAATTCAGAAAAATTTAAATAATATCAAAGGTTTTTCTTCTGCTTTGTTGTAATGCTGCTGAACAGTTTTTGCTGAACTAATGTTGACAAAACAGTTGGCCCTCATGTTCCGGCCAGTGGTCGGACTGCATAGCTGGAATACATGCTGCTGCCATTGATGGCTGCTGCTACTGTCGACATCAACAATGGCTACCCTAGGTCATTAGTGAACAGAGGCATTGGTCATCCATAAGTTTGCAGCTCTGGGAAAGCCCAGCTGTGCGCAAAGCAGCAGTGATTGGCAGTTTTGTAAGCTCCATTACCTCACAGCCGCGGTTCTCAAAGTGTGTGGCGCGACCCACTGGTGGGGAATTGAGACGTGACAGGTGGGGCGCGCCAAGTTCCGGCGTGTGTGTGACTATAAATGTAGAACGTGTGAGAGCAAACTGTCCTTATAGCTGTCTGTTGCCGCTTATTAGACCAATCAAACCCACAAAGTAATCATTACTAGCCTACATGCAGTCTAATTAAAAGAACATTAGATATGAGAAAAATTTCACCTGGAACTGAAGTGCCAAAATAATGATTGACATGACGTCGGCATATTATTTGTAACGGGATAACCTTTCGCGCCCCAGTGTTGCCAACTCAGCGACTTTGTCGCTATATTTCAGACCCCTCCAGCGACTCTTTTTCAAAAAAGCGACTAGCGACAAATCTAGCGAATTTTGGAGACTCTTACGTGAAAGCACGTATCGTTCATACTCTTGTCCTCCAGCGGCAGCTGCTGCCGTGAGGCACCTCCCCCCTCCCATCTCCGTTCTCCCGCTACCGCAGGAGTCCCTCTCAGCGCTGCAGTCAGAGCCACAGCATGTTTACCCTCAGCGTCCAGACTGCAAATAAAGCGCGCATGTGCCGGGATTGACGGCGCAGGTTGATCATAAATAACAGAATTTGAAATATTTTATCTTAAATAAATAACGGCGTTTGATTCACACAGCCACATGTTCATGTTTTACCGTGATTTGTAGGCTCCTTGGTGGACCACAAGGGAAAAAAGAAAATGTTAAAAAAAGTTTTAAAAAAATTGTAACTCCGCCATAGTGTCTCTTTATGGTTCATTTTGCCGGTCTCAAACCCGGGTAAAGGAGGAGGGTTAGTATTGAAATTAATTAAACATTAATTAAAAAAATAAAATAAAAATAATAATTATAATAATATTAATAATAATAATAAATAAACATTAATGGACAGAAAAAAGTAGCTCTATATTTTGAGTGTTTTTACTCACTTTTTGTCTCTCTCTAACAACGTTATTTCTCCCACAGCGCCAATAATTTACACATCACATCGTGTGGCAGATAATGCAAATTAGGCGATGATGTCATTCATCGACTTCTAGAGACTTTTAGCACAGCCAATAGCTACTTTCCTTACTGAGGAGTTGGCAACACTGTCGCGCTCATATATCTGTATCTGTATACATCTGTTTCGCGCCAATGGGCTGGCTGTTGCTTCACTGAAAACAAAATACAGATCTCAGCTGAACATTGAGCATGACTTGAGAGTGGCAGTATCAAGCCTGCAACCCCGTTTTGAGAAACTGTGCAATGCAAAACAGGCTCATTGCAGCCACTAATGCAGGGATAAATAGACCTGTCTTGCCAGATAGATTTCACTTCTTTTCTTTTATTAACATATTGCAGAGTGGCACTTTAATTTTTTCTATCTTTGAGCTTGATACAAATTTTGACACAGCTGCATTTTTATTTTCTTTATTTGTGAGCTTGCTGTTATTTGATGTAGATAGTTTGTATTTAGATACTACTTGTTACTTCAATAAAATTGGAACATTTTAAGATTGTTGCATATTTCATTAGCATTGTGTTGGGGCGATGGGGACAGGTGGGGCTTGAAAATTCTCCCTTGTCCAAAGTGGGGAATGACAGAAAAAGTTTGAGAACCACTGCCTCACAGGGACACATCGGACAAAGACATGCCATATCTTGTAGGAAAGGTAGATCTCTCTAGTTTCAGATAATTTAGGAAATCAAAAATGGGAAGGTTTCTGACCTACTTTTAAGATTCAAGATTCTTTATTGTGACTGCGTGTTACTGTGGTGAAATTCCTTTAAGGACATACTCCGGCTTAGAGTACACGCAACAACAACAGACAAACGGGTGTACTGCATTTTTTTTTCACATTAGAGTGTTAAAGATAAAATGATAAAAAACTTTGTGTCAGAGTTTGAGGGCTTTGATATTAGTCCCTTTGCAAATGATATGAGCCATGTTACACAGATTAGGCCGTCCTTCATTAATCACAAGTAATGAAGTATTAAGGTTCTTTTGTGCAATGACAGTGTAGTGATTTTAACATGTATATATGTTGGACCACAGTCTCCCATCAGGGGGTGATGAGAAAGAAACTGCTTCTAAGTTTTGAATTGAATGCTTCTGATGAATTTACCTGATGGGAGAGGGGCAAACAGTGCCTTGCCTCAGTGGGTGGGATCTGTGGAGATGCTTCTTGCCCTTCTTTGGACTTGTCTATGGAAGTTCTTTAGCAATTTAGTGGAAAGTCCAGTCCTTTTCAGTCTCGTAAGGAAGAAGAGCTGTTGTTGAGCCTTCTTCACCGGGTGGGAAGTGTTCACAGTCCAGGCGAGGTCTCAGGGGATGTGGATGCCCAAGAACCTAATACTGTTCAAACGCTCCACCATCTCCCCCTGTATACAGAGAGAAGCGTGTTGAGTCCTCCTGGACCTCCTGTAATCTATTATTACCTCCTTCGTCTTACTGGTGTTCAGGATCAGGTTGTTAATGGAGCACCACTGTGTGAGACTGCTGACCTCATCCCTGTAGTGGGACTGATCATTGTTGGAGATGAGACACACTACAGTGGTGTCGCCCCAAACTTCAACACTGTTTGTGGGGTGGACAGCAGAACAGTCGCGGATGAAGAGGGTGAAAAGAGCAGGGCTGTGGCGTGCCTGTGTTAGGGATCAGTGGGGCAGATACGCGTTTCCCTATCCTCGCTACCTGGGGCCTGTTGATGAGGAAGTCACTGATCCAGGAGCAGCAAGGTGTGGATAATCCTAGGACCTTTAGAACCAGCATGTGTGGGAGCAGGGTGTTGAATGCTGAGCTGCAAGTCAGTGAATAACATCCTAACATAAGTGTTGGGCTGCTGCAGTCAGAGTCAGAGATGAGTGAAGTGCTAACAATACAGCGTCGTCCATGGAGCAATTCTTACTGTAGGCCAACTGAAAGCTGTCCAAGCCAGCATGGGTGGCGTCCTTGATGTACTTTAGGAGGATCCTCTCAAAGCACTTCATGATGACATGGGTCAGAGCAACAGGACGATAATTATTGAGGCAGGTCATGGTGGGATTTTTGGGGACAGGCACGATGATGGATGATTTCAGGCAGGAACCATGGAGAGCTGCAGGGAGAAATTGAAGATGCCCAGAAAGACCCCTGCTAGCTGGTCAGCACATTATTTGAGCACCTAACACCATGTCTGGACCTGAAGCCTTGTTGCTGTTGATCTTCTTCAAGGAGGAGGTCACTTGGTGCAGCTGCAGGATGAGAGGCTGATGGCGCACCTCTGGCTGGGGTGCTCCCTGCTGCCTGGAGAGTCGATGCGTGCAAAGAAGCAGTTTAAGCTGTCGGGGAGAGCTGGGTCGTTGCTGAGCTGCTGGTGGCTGCGCTTGCAGTCCGTGATGTTTTTGATGCCTCTCCGCATGTCGTGTGGATTGTTGTTGGTCCTCGATGCGCTGCTTGTATCTTTGCATTGCCTTTTGGATGCCCTTTTTCAGTTCACTTCTAGCCTTGCTGTAGGCCAGTTTGTCTCCTGATCTGAACGCTGCATCCCAAGCCTTCAGTAGGGACTGCACTGTGCTGTCTACCCATGGTTTCTGGTTAGTAAAAACAGTCTGATTGTCTTCGTGGGTAAGACAGCATCAGTGCAGAAGTGGATATAAGAAAGCAGAGATGATGTGTAACTTTCTAAGTCAGCGTCCTCTTTAAACACATCCCAGTCTGTGTTTTCAAAACAGTCCTGTAATAGGGTTGGGAATTGATAAGATTTTCCGATTCCCTTATCGATTCTGTGAAACGATTCGATTCCTTATCGATTATCTTATCGATTCCAATTTGGGGAAATTTTTTTAACCTCTTAAACAAAAATAGACATGGCATTAAGCATTTAAATTTAAAGTAATACTAATTTAACATTTTAGAGACATAAAAAGACAACAAATAAACATTAAAGTACGGTTTATGGGTTGGGTTCTGCAATGTTATAAGATGAGTATAAAACTCATCTTTAGAACCAATCTCTCCTCTAAATGGTGATCTGCACCGCCTAATCTACTTCCAAGCAGTTATCATCAATTATTGCAACCGTAAACTGCAGAAAATACAGGCAGAGCGGCTCCTTCTGAGTTTACTCTGCTCCTGTCAGGATGAGCTCCAGTGCGTTATGAGGCGGTGGGATATTTCAGCGTCACTTAGTTTAGAGCCAAAACAAGCGACTTCACTTTCAGAAACAAGCCCAAAAAACTGCAACCCCACAACTCATGAGTTTTACAAGCGACTTTAGAAAAAATAAGACCAAAGTCGCATAAAATAAGTGGGCTTTCTACATTATAAAAAAGAAAAACCTACCGAAAAGTCTCGCTCTCATGTCATCTTGAAGACATTCTTCTTCGAAATGTTGGCTACAGATGACTTGTTTTCTCTCTGGCCAGAAGTTCGATGGCAAGTTGGCAATCCAACAAAAGAGCCCGTGGTGGATCATGAATTGGAAAGGTGAAAAAAAAATAATGTTTTTTTCCACTTTTACCCGATGTATTGGAACGTCCAACGGCCATGCACGTGGTCATTGTTGCTTCAACAATAGCTCTCGTGAATTTCAATGGTGAAGTCCTCTCGAAATCCGAAACAATTGTTGTCGTAGAGCGCAGTGCCTTGCCGCGACATTATGTCACAGGATGTGATGTCGGGCGGCCATTATTGCCCATAATGGCCGCTCCCATGCACAGTGATCGAGACGACAACGCTAAATTCATTAAATCACCACGAACGTATTAGTTTTAGGTATAGCTAATGATCCACTGATTTTTCCTTGTTGACCGGACTTTCGATTGCTGTACCCGATGGGGCGCCATTTTTTTTTGTTTTGCTTTTCTAGACTTACGCCTGGTCACGTTATACTTGCTTACTGAATGCCGTGTGCGTAAAAAACGTGAAGTAAATTGTGCTGCCCGGCTCTGGTGCTGCCTGGAATCGATAAGAGAATCGTTAAGCGAGCTGCCAAACGGTGCCATAGAATTGGAACACACGGAACCGGTTCTGAACAGGAACCGGTTTTCGATTCCCATCCCTACCTGTAAAGCTGAGCAGGCCTCTTCTGTCCAAGCATGAATGGTTTTTATTACAGGTCTAGTTCTTCAGATCAGTGGCTTGTAAGCAGGTATCAGCTCCACACAAATGTGATCTGATGATCCTAAATGAAGACCTGCAGCAGCTTTTTATGCTCTTGCGATATTACAGTAAACTTGATCTAATATATTATTGTCTCTGGTTGGGAACCTGATGAATTTCTGGAATTTGGGGAACACTGATTTAAGTTCAACATGATTAAAGTCACCAGCAACGATCACAGCAGCTTCCGGGTTATTGTTCATTTGGTCGGTAACAAAGCAATTAAGTTCTTCCAGCGCTAACTTAGCATTAGTTTTCGGCTGGATGTATGTTGCAATGATGATGACAGAGCTGAGCTCTCTAACAGGTTTAGATGGTCTGTACTTAAGTGCAAGGTATTCCAGGTCAGGGGAGCAGAAAGCTCCAACCGTCTTTGTCGCTGTGCAACAGGCGTTATGAATGTATATCACTTGGCCTTCTCCCTTCCTTCTTGCTAGAGCAGTTGTGTGATCTGCTCTGAACAGCCTGTGCTCCTCCAGCTCCGGACATTGCTGTCTAACCACGTTTCTGTGAAAATTGCTACACAGCTGTCCATCTTATGTGCAGCGATTCTTAACCAAATCTTGTTTGTTGCAGAGGAATCTTACATTGGCCAGAACCAATCTCAGTAGCTTCGTCTGTGTGGGTTAGCTTTTAGCCGAGTGCATAGGCCTCCTTGCCTGCCCCGTTGGTTCCTCTTGGGTTTACACCGGGAGCTGGGTCTCTGAGACAGGGAGAGTGGGGGTTCCGTTGTTTGTTGCATATCGGGATGAATAAAGTCCAGTTTTGGCGGTCGATACAAACCATGTACTTCAGTGTTGAATCACAATTCCAGCAGCTCTTCACCACTATATTGGCATAGTGCTTCAAGTGGTGATAACAAAAACACAAATACAAACAAAATTTGCCGGAGCGCCTTGGAGTCAGCAGAACCCTGCGCCGCCATCTTTAAAGCGTGATAAAAATTAGCATGGTTCTGCTCATACCTGTATGGACAGGATTGGCTTTACAGGTTTGACTATGTCCTGATGCTTCAGCTGGCAGAAGTATAAACCTGAACTACAGTGGCTTGCCAGCAAGGAAATACAGTGGTACTTAACTGCACCTGTGGTGTGTTAAAATAAATAAAAACATTCTAGTTTGTGCAGTGGTCTCCAGGCCATCCTTCACTTTAACTTCAATGCAACTGCTTCTTTAAAGGGGAAGTCCGGTCAACAAGGAAAAATCAGGGGACCATTAGCTATAACTAAAACTAATACGTTCGTGGTTATTTAATGAACTTATCTTTAATCAATAAGAAAATAAAAACATAAATTGTCGTCTGGATCCCTGTGTATGGAGGCCGCCCTTACTGCCCATATTTGGGCAGTAAATGCCGTCTGACATCACATCCTGCGACGTGGAAAAGCGGAAGCGGCGACAGCATTTCTCCGCTCTTTCCATGCAAAGTCAATAGGAGCCGTTCTACACAGCTGCGATCATCAACAATTTTTTCGGATTTCCAGAGGACTTCACCATTGACATTCGCGAGAGCTATTGTTACAGCAACAATGCCCACGTGCATGGCCATTGGATGTTCCAACACAACTGGTAACTGTGGAAAAAACATTGCTTATTTCAACTTTCCGATTCATGAGCCACCGGGCTCATCGCTGGATTGGCAACTTAAAGAGAGCGGATTTGCCATCTAACTTCTGGCCAGAGAGAAAACATGTGATATGTAGCGACCATTTCGAAGAATAATGTTTTGAACATGACATGAGAGCGAGGATTTTCGGTAAGTTATTTTTATTATTTTAATTTTTAATTTAGAATTTGCGGGGATGGTTAGCGACCAGAGGAAGCGGAGGGATACCACTTGTGATGTGGTATCCCTCCGCCCCAGCATGTACTGGAACGCTTTTATATTTTAATATTTATACAATAATGACCACCTGCCCTATTTACTAGGGGGTAAATATAACTCAAGTCACTTCAGCGCGATCTCTCCTCCGCTGCAGCGCCTGAAAGCCGTGCTGCGGCAGAGCGCACGCGTGTATATATATATATATATATATATATATATATATATATATATATATATATATATATATATATACTTTAGGACCCGACTGAGTTTGCACTGGAAATAGGTACGGCTGGATTCCGTCAAAAGTCCGGTTTCTGTCAAGAAAGTCTTCTAAAAAATCTATATCGCTATCAGATGATGATAGCTTCACGGATCTCCCATCACTGTCACTAAGTACCTCATCGCTCTCTGCTTCGTACAGAGCACCAGTCGTCGCCATCTTGGAAAATAGTGCGTCGTGACAAACAGAGCGTTGGGACTTGCTCAACAGCGGGTCCGCTGAGTGACGTCACAAAATGGGAGGTGACAGTACTATTCTTGAACAAGATGGGTTCCTCCACATAAACATGATTAAATGAAAATTATTCTTAATTAAAAAAACGTATAATTTATTGCACAGTATGTAGTAGTTTTATATTTAAAGTACTTTCAGCAGTTTGATTTCTGATTTTGACCGGACTTCTCCTTTAATGACCCCATAAAAACTGTATATTTAAACAGATGATTAACAAAAGAAATCAGTCTCTATTGCTTTGTCGATGCACTCCTGGTGTGGAGTCCAGCAGACAAATTGGCCAAGCTCTGCCCTTGTCCAATATGCCACAACCATGAGAACAGTGTAGAGTTACAAATATTGACAACCTTACATTTGCACTAGTAATCTAAGATTGGGGGCCCAAGGCTTGGTATCGAATCACCGAGCTTCTGTATATGTTAAATAACTAAATTATTAAAAATTACAAACAGGAGCGAGACCAAGAAAAAGGAGAAAGCAATCCAAAATGATCCCTTATCAGTCAGAAGTCAAACCTTGAGATCCATGACAATGGACTGGACCAGAAGGAAAATGGTTGAGTGATCCTCCCAGTTGATGTAGGTAGAAGCTTTGCAAAGCTTGACACAGGCAATAGCAGCACTCTCCATCAACTGTTTGCTCCCACCCTGGCCGGCTAAAGATTTCCGCAAATTATCCAAAAAGAGTTTCTACAGACAAAAGATAGACGTGAAACATGTGATTGATGACAACAATAGTGTGTTTAAATGCATTCGTGTTTGAGTTCTTTCTGTCCACCTTGTTGGCCTTGCTATCTTCCACTGTGTCTTTAGAGATTGTATGTGTAATCTCTGGACAGAGTATGAGGAGGATGATCAAGAGAGGCCATACAGCTGCCTTCCTCTTGGCACTCTCTGCAAAACTGTCTACCAAGTCAAACAGCTTTTCCGCAGCTTCTGTGCACAAGACAAAACATGCATTAGTGCCAATAAACACTGACAAATGTCCATTCAAGGCTCTTTGCATGACAAGTACAGACAATTTTTAAGCAACACATAATTCAATGACACACAATCCAATTTGATCCTAAATATAATACGGTCTAATTCAGAAGAAAATACAACTTGGGCAAAATGTATCACTGTTAAAAAGGCCAGGTAACTGCTTCCAGGGATTGACTTTACAGGCATCCCTCCTCCTGAGCACACACCTGAGTAACCCCCAGGTAAAGAAGATCTCCATTGTAACAGAAGACACTCCAAACAGAAACAGGGTCAGTGTAGACTATTATAATTCCTTTTTTCTTTTTTTTTTCTTTTTTATCAGGAAGGCCATGAAATCAAGCTACATCATTATCTTCTCAATCAATATCTGATTGTTCTGTAAGTTCCTAAAAGAACACTTCCCTCTCAGACTACAAGTTTGATGGTGATTCCTGGGGAGCTGTAAAAGGCTAGGCAAGTTTCTTTATAAAGCACTTTTCAGTAACAAGACGATTCCAAGTGCTGTACATAAACCAAACAAAAAATAGAGGAAAGAAAAGCATTACAGGGACAAAGGGAAAACACATGGCATAGTACACATTGGAATAGTAGCACCAGGTCAGTTACAGTATAAGACAAGCTGGACTACAAACTTCAACATTAACATTGAAAGGCAACTTTAAACAAATTTGTTTTTAACTTAGATTTAAAGGAACTCAGCGTTTCAGCATTTTTACAGTCATCTGGGGGGGGTTGTTCCAGATAAGTGGAGCATAACAACTAAATGCTGATTCTCAGTGTTTGGTTTTGGGTATGCAGAGTAGACTGGAGCCAGAAGACCTGAGTGGTCTGGAGGGTTGATATACTGATAACAAGTCTGTGATGTATTTAGGTGCTAAGCCATTCAGGGGTTTATAGACTAACAGAAGTATTTTAAAGTCTATAGACCAGTTCATTGTTATTGTTTTGATTCGGGTTTTTCGCGCATGCGCGCCGGACTGGTTGGCAAAAGACGAACACAATGGCGGACGCAAACAGAGAAACTGACGAGTTCTCCACGTATTTTTCTTCTTTAGATAACGTATCACAAGATCGTTTTAAGAGTAAGTTGATGGTTGATGGTATCAGATTGCCAGATCCACACAGCAAAAGCATGAAGGGACGGAGCGAGTCTGTGAAATGCTGGCCAAGTGCTCCGTATCGCGAAATATATAGCTGCCTTATAAACACGGCAGGCCAGTACACACGAGAGAGCATGGAAGCATGAAACCACTGGACGGCTACAATTATATCTGGACATAGGCCCCAGCAACGCCCGCGACGCCATGAGGGATTAAGCGGGTCAGAACATGGATGGATGGATGTTCAGACATGTTTGTGTAACATACGAACGCGGAGTCGGACACAGACTGCGCCTCAGCAGAGAGGAAGACCCGCCCGGTAGGTTAAAAAAAACATAGTTCACTACGGATTATTTTGGTGTTTTTGTCTTGTTAAAATGGGTGGGGGTGTCGGCGACATTGCAGTGTAAACACAGACGTACTAGCGCGCGTGAACGGGGGCGTAATGAAGCTGCTGCTGCTGCAGCGCATCGACTCCGCTTCTCCCGGCCATCTCCCCTCCGCCGCTATTTAAGTAGAACAATGACTAGAGCAGAATTAAGTTGTATTTACCGGAGATGAAGTGTAGACAGCATACTCTGTCGTGGTATGATGGATCCCCCAGTCCATTGGGAGTATCTGCCTGCGCTCTTTTCATTGAAATTATCCATTTCTTTCTTCTTTCTTCGTCCTTCGGAAAACGACAGAAATGTACATCCAACGATTTGGAATGCCTCTCTGTGCAACCGGGAGCACAACAAGTGGTAGACATTGTTTAGATTCCAAAAATAAACGAACTAAAAGTACGCTCTAAATCACCCGTTTTGTCATGTAGTAGACGAGAACAGTACTGTTTTTGCCAACCACCGTGACCCGGATGTAGCGCTGACGTCACGCGTGAACTGGTCTGTTCTCTGAGAAACAGGGAGTAAGGGCTTTAGAACTGGAGTGATAAGCTCTACATTCTTAAGCCCCATTTACACTACCCTTGTTAAACCGATCCATGCCGAGCTCGGACCGAGCTTGGATCAGTTAACCAAGCCGAGCTTGGTTCTGACGACCGTTTACACATCACGCTATTTCGGTTCCTCGCCTCCTAGTGACGATCTACGGTACTACTGCTCTCTAGGATTGAAGGAGGGACTCAAGCAAATCAAAATGGTGGTGCCTGTAACATTCAGGAAGTTATGCTTGGTTATAATTGCTTTTTGCGGAGCCAGGTGAAGAAGGCAACCTTTGGTGAATTTACTTGACGGAGTCGGCTTTTGGGACGTGGATAAGACAAACAAACGTCTAATCAGGGCTTACAGACTCAGGAAACAACGATAGACGTTAATGTTCATCACACTGCTAAGCAGAATCATCACTGGAAACCCTGTGGCACGGTAAGGAAGCTAGTATTTTTATGAATGTCTGAAACCGCAAAACTAGTCAGCTGACTGTAAGGAGATGACGCGGTATGCTCATGCACTCTTTGTTATCTGAGAACCGACCCAGGGAAAAACCGGGCCGAGCCCACTCATCGACCTGGTCTAGATTTAGTGCGGTCCAGTTGTGTCTGGCACGGTCCAGTTCAGTTTGCGATCCATTTACACTCGAAAGTTATCTCAGTTACCGAGCTTGGACTGGTCTCGGCACGGTTAAAAAAGGGTAGTGTAAACGGGGTGTTAGTCTTAGAGAAGGTGTGGGCAGCAGTGTTCTAGATCAGTTGCAGTTGCCTGATCACCTTTTTTGGCAGAACTGTGAAGACACCGTTGCAGCAATCGATTTGACTAAAAATAAACACATGGATTAGTTTTTCAAGATCCTGCTGAAACATTAGTCCTTTAATCCTGAAAATGTTCTTCAGGTAATAGAAGGAGTACTTTGTAATTGTGTTTAGATGCTTTTGGAGGTCAAGGTCTGAATCCATAGCGACACCCATATTTCTTCTAATCATTTATTCTGCGCTTGAATAGGTTCATAGTCACCTGGTGACATGATGTAGAGCTGTGTGTCATCTGCATAGTTATGGTAACTGTTCAAACTAGGCCCTAGTCATGCTAAAGGTTTGTTCCTAAATGAAAGAAAAGTATTCCTTTTCACCTTTGCTTGTTTAATTACCTTTTAGATACATCAAATATGTGGATAGGCTGCTGTTCTTGAAAAAGAAACTAACGTAGTGTACATAATAGCCAAAAATCATAGGTGTTTCTGTTATTTCTTTTCATTGTCACTGACCACTGTCTAAAATACAGACAAGGCTGTTATTAATTCTGTATTTAAAGTAATGATTAAAATTCTGAAAGGAAAAAAATTGTGATTTCTGTTTTAGCAAGAATTGTAAAAAAAAAACTTCAGAAAGAGTTTGGTCCAAATTACGGCAATTGTAATCTATACATACCTGCCATATCTGTCTGAGGACGCTGGTATAGCATTGTAAATTCATCTGGATAATGTTCTACCCAATTCCAAAATGCCTGAAGTGAGAGAACAGAAAAATATTATGTTATATTGGTACCACACAAGTAAGAAAGCAATTATTGTATTCTTTATTATACTGGGGGAAAAACCTTCTCTAAACTGTTGATGACAGCAAGCTGGGCAGGCTTCTTGAGTGCCCGGAACTTCAACACTGTTTCTACAGAAAAGGAAAAAAAAACAGCATCACATACAACTCAATATCCCGTCTGCCCTGGAAATCTGAGATCTTTAGCAAACAAATTGGATGAATTTCCAGCAGTAGTAAGAACCCAGCAAGACTTCTATGCCTTAGGACAGTACGCAGGGGATCGGAACTGTTCAGTTCTCTTCGGGTGGTTTTCTATTATAATTGGTTAAATCCAAAAATGTGGGAGGTGTCGCTGCTGCAAGGTGGCCCTGAGACAGGAAAGTTATGTGACAAAATGATGCAACACAACAACAAACCATAGCATAGCTAACAAGCTAGCTGCTCATTGTACATTTTGTATCAAACAGAGTAGGACAACAAGCGGGGATAACGAGTTGACAGAGAAGAGAAACACTGGAGAGAACTGAGAGTGTGTTGGAGCAGATGAAGAAAACTAAGATAAGGTTGCTTGAAGCCATGGATTAATGACGAAAGTATTAGCTCCCTCGGACGTGTATCGGGTAAGTTAATGCTAGTTCTAGCTTGCCATATTCTATATATACATGATAAGCCGTGCATACAAAGGGTTATAAGTGCTGGGATGCCATGTAATATAAGCTGTGTATCCCACAGGCTGCTGCGGAAAAGAACAGTGATGTGCTGGATGCTCTGACGCTGAACTACAGTGCCTTGCGAAAGTATTCAGCCCCCTTGAACTTTTCGACCTTTTGCCATAACATAACGATATAAAACTATAATTTTTTGTGAAGAATCAACAAGTGGGACACAATCATGAAGTGGAACGAAATTTATATGATATTTTAAACTTATTCAGAAATAAAAATCTAAAAAGTGGGGCGTGCAAAATTAATCAGCCCCTTTACTGATGATGATAAATAGAATCCACCTGTGTGTAATCAAGTCTCCGTATAAATGCACCTGCTCTGTGATAGTCTCAGAGGTCCGTTTAAAGCGCAGAAAGCATCATGAAGAACAAGGAAAACACCAGGCAGGTCCGAGATACTGTTGTGGAGAGGTTTAAAGCTAGATTTGGATACAAAAAGATTTCCCAAGCTTTAAACATCCCAAGGAGCACTGTGCAAGCGATAATATTCAAATGGAAGAGTATCGGACAACTGCAAATCTACGAAGACCCGGCAGTCCCTCTAAACTTTCAGCTCATACAAAGAGAAGACTGATCAGAGATGCAGCCAAGAGGCCCATGATCACTCTGGATGAACTGCAGAGATCTACAGCTGAGGTGGGAGACTCCATAGGACAACAATCAGTCGTATACTGCACAAATCTGACCTTTATGGAAGAGTGGCAAGAAGAAAGCCATTTCTAAAAGATATCCATAAAAAGTCTTGTTTAAAGTTTGCCACAAGCCACCTGGGACACACCAAACATGTGGAAGAAGGTGCTCTGGCCAGATGAAACCAAAATCGAATTTTTTGGCAACAATGCAAAACGTTACGTTTGGCGTAAAAGCAACACAGCTCATCACCCTGAACACACCATCCCCATTGTCAAACATGGTGGTGGCAGCATCATGGTTTGGGCCTGCTTTTCTTCAGCAGGAACAGGGAAGATGTTTAACATTGATGGGAAGATCAATGGAGTCTGCAAAACACCTGAGACTGGGATGGAGATTTATCTTCCAACAAGACAATCATCCAAAAAAAAGCTAAATCTACAATGGACTGGTTCACAAATAAACATATCCAGGTGTTAGAATGGCCAAGTCAAACTCCAGACGTGAATCCAGTCGAGAATCTGTGAAAAGAACTGAAAACTGCTGTTCACAAACGCTCTCCATCCAACCTCACTAAACTCGAACTGTTTTGCAATGAGGAATGGGAAGAAATTTCAGTCTCTCGATGTGCAGAACTGATAGAGACATACCCCAAGCGACTTGCAGCTGTAATCGCAGCAAAAGGTGGTGCTACAAAGTATTAACTGAAGGGGGCTGAATAATTTTGCACACCCAATGTTTCAGTTTTTTATTTGTTAAAAAAGTTTTAAATATCCAATAAATTTCCTTCCACTTCATGATTGTGTCCCATTTGTTGTTGATTCTTCACAAAAAATTACAGTTTTATATCTGTATGTCTGAAGCCTGAAATGTGGCAAAAGGTCAAAAAGTTCAAGGGGGCCGAATACTTTCACAAGGCACTGTATATGAAACTGCAGCATGTAACATTATCCGAATCTTCAAATTCAGCTAACAAAGTTGTGTTTCTACCATGTCTCCAGTGTTGATTTCTGTCAATTATATATCAGAAAAGACTGAAAGATGAACAGAGATATAGAATACAACCTAATGATGTGATTATTTAGGCTGGGTTTTCTTTTTAACAAAAGCCATTCTCACTGTATCCTCAGATACAAGTGGTGGAGCTATCAATTATTTTGTTTTTCATAAATCTTAGTTTTCAACTAATTGATTAACAAAAGCTACTCTTAAATTAAAATGCCCCAATAAACAAGCTTGATGAACTGCATAAAAACATTTATTGTACATACAAAAAACATTGCACATGGTAAAGTGGAATTCACACAAGAAATGTATTCTTGTATGAATTCCACTTTACCCTTTACAACAGGGAAACGTAAAATATACAGTAAATGATCAGATATCAATATTTCAGCGCATATTTTCATATCCATGCATCCAATATTGGCAATTAAAATTTTTAAATCAGAGAAACCTGTTCATGATCTGATCATTCTCAGTTTCCACTCAGAATTTTCTTCAATTAGTTTGGTTTAATTTTGTTTTAAATAATGTCCTAAAATATTTAAGTGATTAATAATAGTTGTTTACTCTATTAATGTATGTATAGTGTCTGATTTAATTACCATATTTTTCGGACTATAAGATGCACTTTTTTTCATAGCTTGGCCAATCCTGCGACTCATATTCAGGTGTGACTTATATACACAATTTTAACGGTAATTAATATTGACCAGTAAGAAACTGTTATGGAAAATATCGTTAGTTTTTATATTAATCAGGCATTTGTATGAGAATAATAAAAGGTACTCATGGCCTCTAAACTGTCTCTCCCCTTTGAGGCAGAAAGCACACAGCTCGCAGGATGTTTGCTTTGAGGTCTGAGGGCTGATTTATGGCTTTTGAGGTCATTTGGCTTGACCCCTGATAGGACGTTTGAGCACTAAATCAGCCGTTTTGCATGTAAGACCTTGAGGAGAAGAGTTTCTTTGTTTTGAAAGCAGATAGAGCTGGGAGCCTCAATGTCTGCCCCCCCCCCCCCCAAACTAACCAGGAGGGGCAGTCAGTCTTTTAAAAGATGTTGTAGTTGTAGTGTAAAGCAGACAGAATCGCTTGCAGCACCATGGGGTAGGAGGCCGGGTAAATATACTGAATACGGCGAAATGGTAACGTAAGTTTGTGTCTCCTTTGGAATTCCAAATGAATTAAAAATGCATATTTTAAATGTTTGCCTCTGATAATTGTTTCTCCTTTACTGCCAAATCTTAAACCGGGGTAAGACGGGCCTTCAGAAATAAGCAGGGGCAGGCCCCTATTAATATCAACAAAACCAAGGAGTAAACATTACTGTCTATAGCCACAAGGGGGCTCACAAGGCTCGTCAAAACTATCCTTTTCCTGTACCACTTAAAAATGAATTGAAACATTAAGTTATAGACAACAAAGATTTAACACATGTTTATATGTCGTTTCGCTGTTTCAGTATGCATTCACGCAGCGGACGTTGGGTGGTACAGCTCAAAGGGCCCAGACTAAGGTGACCAGATTTCTGAAATCAAATCTGGGGGCATTTCTTGCTCGTGGATAAAAATCAATACATATCATCATGATGAAATTAGGAAACGGGGACAGTAATGGTTTCATTTATTTTTACATATTTATTAATATTTGAACAACAAAGATCAAATGTAAAAGCCAGGAATGTGCCTCTCCACAATTTAAATGCATCCTAAGATTAATAAAATGAATAAATAGTGTTATTAATGGAAACTAGAACTGTGTCTCTGGTTTGGGGCAAAGTTGTGGGGGTAGGAGTCAAGGGTCGTTAGCAGGGCTTTTCAATTTTGTGGGGCCCAAAGAGCTCTGCTGCCTCCAAAGGGGAGAGTGACATGAGGAAAAGAAAAACCAGTAAATACAAACATTTGGCCTGTGGCTGTCTGTGGAGACAGAGTTCCCCCACCTTTTAAAAAAGTGCAACAAATACTCATTCTGTTCATGTTTACATACCTATGAGAAATAGGTTTTTCTGCATTAACATCAAAAAGAAGTAGAGGTCAAGCCCGCAGGTAAAGGATGATACATGTTTCTTACTGTCACCTGGCCACATCAGGGGCCTGTGTATCTCAAAGAAGCAGATTAATTTATCCCACTAATGGGCTGTAAACACAGCTCCACTACTTCCTGAACTTCAGCAGCTCCTTTGTTTCCTGTCTTTCATTCCTGGACAAGCTGATTAATCCAGGTGTGTGTGGCTGGTTACTGAGGTCAGACACACCTGGATTAATCAGTCTGACCAGTAATGAAAGACAGGAAACAAAGGAGCTGCTGAAGTTCAGGAAGAAGTGGAGCTGTGCATAGAGCCTGTTTGGGACAAGAAAATGGGTTGTGGTGATGTGAGGTGAAAAGGTGTTAAACATGTTCAAAAAAGCACAGACTTGGAAATCCTCCTGACATGAATGCAAGTGATTGTGATATGTAGTGCAGCATGCGCATGTATAAACTTACATAAAGTGTGTATAACTACATTATGTGTATGTGTATGGTAGTAGTTGATGTGCAAGTATATTTTTTGTTCTTATAAGGTGAGTTAACGCCGGTCAGTGAGTCAGCTAACACGTGATCATCTCTGGTTTCTTCAAGGCCTTCTGTGTCTGAAGAGCCATCAGCCACGGTATCCAGAGGTCTAGATAAAATAAGAGGAGAAGAGGATATATTATGTACAGAACAGACATTTTTAAAACACAAAAAAATACAACTAATCTGCCTCTTCATTCTGCCACAGCTAGGGAAGTGCAGTGAAACTCATGTTCAGTGTAGAGACTCAGAAAGAGGTTATATCCTCAGACAATTGGGCTTCTCAACTTAAACCTGAGTCACTCTGTTTTACATAGCATACTTTGCACACTACATTACTCAATAGGTTAGTTTATCACTTAAATCATGTCAACGCTTTATCACTTGAACTTTATTAATACTCTAAGTAAATTTTTCTCCCTTCTTGTCAACCGTTCTTTCCATCAGTGTTCCTATTTCCCTCCACTCTCATTTAATCTCCTTTCTGTCTTCCTATCTTCTTCCTCTCTCCTCTTGTATCAATCTTACATTATTCTAAAACAGACATTACATAATTAAAATCACTTCCAAAAACATTAGAATGTACAACATGAAAACTTCCAATTATTATTTTTATTATCTCATCTGATTAAATACTAAAAATCTAATTACCACAATATTTGGAGCTGCAAGCAAAAACAACATAATAAATGGACATTAAACAGGTGGTTATCTCTTACTCCATCATATATGAAAGTTCCTCATGAAAAAAGGAGTCAGTAACAGGAAAACTGAATGAGACAAGATCTGCAGATCTTGTCTCATTCAGTTTTCCTGTTACTGACTCCTTTTTTCATGAGGAACTTTCATATATACAAACTGAGTAGTAGAAAAGCTAAACCTAATCCTGGAAGTCTACGCTCATAAATCACAACCATAAATCAGCAAAACAACCTATAATAACTTAAAATAACTAACTATCTGAAATATAAACTAAAGGTGACCAATCAGTTCTAAAACATCTTTAGATGAACCCTTGTTGATCCCTGGAGAACCAGCGTACCAGATTAGCGCCTTACAAAGAGTTTTCAATTATTCTGTACTGTAACATTTTAACCGAATGTCTTACTCATGTGAGCAGCAACTCATGGTCTTGTCTTACTTTTTATTTATTATTTTTTAACCTGGACACAAACCAAACATTTATCACAAGATCAGCCCCATCCAAATAAAATGAATCGATTAACACACTTACTATAACACAGACTGGCTCCCCATCAGTTGCCGCAGGCTGTGAAAAACGAAATTCCACTTCTTCTTCTTCTGTTTTAAAAGTGGTGCGCTCGTCTTCTTCCTCTTCTTCTTCCACTTCGTGTTTTAATGGCAGCTGACATCCAAAAGGATCATTACCGCCATCTAGAGGTGCGCTCTATTCCTGATCTTCAGCAGCGCAACCAGCTACCGTAACACCTGTTTCTGCGCGCAACAGCTCTACCGTAATAACAGTCTACACGCAACTTTTTTCCCCTCGGTAAAATCGGGGACATTTCCGGAGACAGCTTTAGCCGGGGACAGGTGGAAATCTGGGACGTCTGGTCACCCTAGCCCAGACTGCGACAGAATCCTGTTATTGGGCTGTCCATGAAGCTAATATGAGCTAGCACTAGCTTACAGGTCTGTTGTCCGTGTCGGTTACAACCCAGTGCACGTGAGTTTTTTCCTTTGTGTAGTGCGCACATTGGGCTCTCTGACAATAAATTTACCCTTTAGACAGATTTTGGAAAGAAAGACCAGTAATGATAAAATACTTAATCCAGCTAATGTAATTTCATACACACACACACACACAAAAAGAATCTCAGAAGTCAAATTGTGCAAAAACACAGCAAAAACGGTGTACTGGCAGCATGCAGGTGTAATGCAGCTGTTGGGGTGATCATTGCAAAAATAAGCTGACAGCATAGCTATAAATATTTGTTAGCTGCTAACAGTCTCCTCTCCAACTGCATTCTTGGCTATCTTCTTCCTTCACAAGGCTGAATGTAACAAACGCTCTATGTGTTCTTCACACCGAGACCGGTGCAGCACCTCTTCCTTCTGGAGCTCAGTGAGGATCAATGAAAGGTTCCTACTGGAGGCCCTCTTCCTGTTGCCTGGACAGAAGGAGAAAATGGAAGACAATTTAGGAAGACGTAGTAAAAACAAATACAAACACCTAAGCTGGTGATGAACTGTTACAGTACAACGGCTGTGTTTATGATATGATTAAAATGCATGTGCTATCGGCACAGTTGTTCAACCACACAGTGAGCTGCTTTTCTGTTATGCAGAACAGTTTTTTCCTGTGTGCACTTTAATCTGCCTACTTGCTTAGCCACTGACTAGGGCTGCACGATTAATCGCATTTGCAATATAATGGCAATTTTAAAAAAACACAATTTCCAAGTTGCAGAGGTCTGCAATTTTTGGCTATGTAACAATTAGTGAATCGGACACGTCCTTTAGGTGTCAGTAATATGTTTAAAGTGGGTTTGCCTCCACATGGAAGGGAAGACAGTTGCAGCAGTGAGATAATATAATTTTATTACTTGTTTTAGAATTTATATAATCATACTTTTACCAGAAATTTTCAGGAATCTCACCATAGCATTAAGTACTGGTCAATCAGTTTAATACATAGACTTGCTTGTTAGTTGCACTTTGCACTTTATGTTCAACAAGGACTGTATAATGTTCTGTTTGTTTACAAACATCTTTATCTAGAGGCCATTTTTGTTGCTTGTGGTTAATGCAGAGAAAGGTCATAATCAAAACGCAATTTTGGTTGAAATATATCGTAGGCAGAACGCAATCATTTCAGCTCCGAGTTTTAGCACCTAATTTGCACAGCGATGAAACAGATTGATTTGTTGTTTGTATATGTTTAAAAAGACATGATAAATTAAACTGAAAAAAATAATTGCATTAAATGGCAATATTAAGATAAAAAATTGCAATTAGATTATTTTCCAAAATCGTTCAGCCCTACCACTGACTCACCTTAATTGTCCAATTGTGGGACAATAAAAGACATTTTTATTTATTTTTCAATATTTTTCTGTAATGGCAGCTCACAGTTCCCTCAGGTAGAAAACAATAACTAATCAGCCATGAGCCACGGTTAAATGCAGACAGCCCTTGTTGGAACAACAGAACCACCTGCTATCAGTTCATTTTAAAGCATGTACTGTATTTGGGCCCATGTAGTGAAATATTATCACTGCATTGATTTTGCTTTTCTCTAAGCACAGACATGTAATCCAGCTGCAGAGAATAAAAAGTCTGTACAAAAATTAGCTGCATTTCCAGCTCCACAGCAAATGTTAAAATCACCTGTTGAAATGAACAGGATGAAGGAAAACTAGGCAGTTTGAACTTTCTGAAGCTGGATTTACATACCTCTGCTATCAGGGCCACAGTTAAGTTCCCACAACTTCCCCCAGGCTAAAAACAGATTTATTGAACAGGTTCAGGGATCCTTACCTTGGAAAGCACATTGTGGAGTCGCAGTGGGCTGTTGGAACCGGTAGACGAAAACAATTCTGGAATAAAACAAATGAGCAAAATAAAATCTTCAGCGCTCCCAAAATAGCAAATGTGAGCATATTTTAACATAACAGATAATTTTAAGAGTAAAATGAACACCTACCGTCATTCAAGAATCCCACACCGAGGTGGCCGTGTCGGGGCCTCGATACCTCCCGTTGCTCGTCGGTCGGCTCCTGTGTATTGAGTCAATTTGAACAAACCACTTACAGTTTTTCGTTTCGTGTTGGTCTGACCGTTGCAATCCTTAATGAACCGCAATGTAATCACTCTTCATCTTCACCCGGGGATGGTGTTGTGCTGGCTGCTGGCAGCCTTCGGGTGTCTTGGGTATGGAGCTCCATTAATGCCTTCTCATTTCTTTGGGCACCGTCAGAATTTTCTCATCCACCACAAAGCACAAAACATGTCCACCTCCACGCTGCGCCACGGTATTGATTTGAGAGCTTCCATCTCCATTCAGTATATTAATTTACTCGGTATCTGCTGCAGCTGTTGTGTGTTTTTTAAATATGGCAGGTCTTTCTAGTTCTGGAGTCGCTGTTGTTAAACAAACAGTCACTCAATCAGAGAAACACAGCCTTCTGAAAAGACAAATCAACTTGCTGAGGTATATTTATACATACATATATACACACACACACATATATATTTATATACACATACACACACTCATATATATACACACACACACTCATATATATACACACACACACTCATATATATATATATATATATATATATATATATATATATATATATATATATATATATATATATATATACACTCCTGATCAAAATCTTAAGACCAGTCAAAAATTTGCAAGAATTAGCATTTTGCAACACTGAATCTTAAGAAGGTTCTAAGTAGAGCTTCACAATGTTAAAAGGACAAAACAGTGCAAGAGACAAGAACATTTGAGCAGGGAATTGTCTGAAAACTGCATTTACACTCAAACATGATTTTTTCAGCTGATCAAAAGTTTAAGACCATAGCTCAAAAAAACCCGAAAACCCCCCAAAACAGAAATCAAAATGTCAAAAAAAAGGACTCAGTAATGAGTAGCTCCAATCGTTTAGGCATGCTCGATGCCAGTGTTTCCAGGAGGCTAGTGGGAACGTTGCTCCAAGTGTTGAAGATGGCTTCACGAAGCGCATCCATTGTCTGGAACTGATGTCCATTTTTGTAAACTTCCCTTGCCATCCATCCCCAAATGTTCTCAATTGGGTTTAGATCCGGGGAACATGCAGGATGGTCCAAAAGAGTGATGTTATTCTCTTGGAAGAACTCCTTTGTCAGGCGGGCATTGTGAACTGCAGCATTGTCCTGTTGAAAAACCCAATCATTACCACACAGACGAGGGCCCTCAGTCATGAGGGATGCCCGCTGCAACATCTCCACATAGCCAGCTGCTGTTTGACGCCCCTGCACAACCTGAAGCTCCATTGTTCCATTGAAGGAAAACGCACCCCAAATCATGATGGCGCCCCCACCACTGTGCCGTGTAGAAAACATCTCAGGTGGGATCTCCCTGTCATGCCAGTAACGTTGGAAGCCATCAGGACCATCAAGGTTAAATTTTTTCTCATCAGAGAAGACAACTTTCTTCCACCTTTCAATGTCCCATGTTTGGTGCATCCTTGCAAAGTCCAAACGGGCAATTCTGTGGCGTTGAAGAAGACGTGGCCTTTGAACACGTTTTTTGTTTCTGAAGCCCTTCTCTCGCAGATGCCGTCTGATGGTTATTGGGCTGCAGTCAGCACCAGTAATGGCCTTAATTTGGGTAGAGGATCGTCCCGTGTCTTGACGGACAGCCAATCGGATCCTGCGGCTCAGAGCTGGTGAAATTTTTTGGGGTCTACCACTTGACTTTTTTGTTCCATAACCCTCAGGATCATTTAAAAAATGCAAAATGACTGTCTTACTGCGTCCAACCTCAGCAGCGATGGCACGTTGTGAGAGGCCTTGCTTATGCAGCTCAACAATCCTACCACGTTCAAAGTCAGTGAGCTTTTTTGCTTTTTCCATCAGGAGGTCTTGACAGTGTAAAGACTTCACAGAAAATGACATGGAATCCAGATGTTTGCACAGCTTTTGGCTTTTAAAGACTATGGTCTTAAACTTTTGATCAGCTGAAAAAATCATGTTTGAGTGTAAATGCAGTTTTCAGACAATTCCCTGCTCAAATGTTCTTGTCTCTTGCACTGATTTGTCCTTTTAACATTGTGAAGCTCTACTTAGAACCTTCTTCAGATCCAATAGTGCAAAATGCAAATTCTTGCAATTTTTTGACTGGTCTTAAGATTTTGATCAGGAGTGTATATATATATATATATATATATATATATATATATATACAAATGTCCTTATTTTTTAAGGAAAAGCACTGTAATTTTCAATGAAGATAACTTTAAACTAGTCTTAACTTTAAAGAAATACACTCTATACATTGCTAATGTGGTAAATGACTAGCTGCAAATGTCTGGTTTTTGGTGCAATATCTACATAGGTGTATAGAGGCCCATTTCCAGCAACTATCACTCCAGTGTTCTAATGGTACAATGTGTTTGCTCATTGGCTCAGAAGGCTAATTGATGATTAGAAAACCCTTGTGCAATCATGTTCACACATCTGAAAACAGTTTAGCTCGTTACAGAAGCTACAAAACTGACCTTCCTTTGAGCAGATTGAGTTTCTGGGGCATCGCATTTGTGGGGTCAATTAAACGCTCAAAATGACCAGAAAAAGAGAACTTTCATCTGAAACTCGACAGTCTATTCTTGTTCTTAGAAATGAAGGCTATTCCATGTGAGAAATTGCTAAGAAATTGAAGATTTCCTACAACGGTGTGTACTACTCCCTTCAGAGGACAGCACAAACAGGCTCTAACCAGAGTAGAAAAAGAAGTGGGAGGCCGCGTTGCACAACTGAGCAAGAAGATAAGTACATTAGAGTCTCTAGTTTGAGAAACAGACGCCTCACAGGTCCCCAACTGGCATCTTCATTAAATAGTACCCGCAAAACACCAGTGTCAGCATCTACAGTGAAGAGGCGGCTGTGGGATTCTGGGCTTCACGGCAGAGTGGCAAAGAAAAAGCCATATCTGAGACTGGCCAATAAAAGAAAAAGATTAAGATGGGCAAAAGAACACAGACATTGGACAGAGGAAGACTGGAAAAAAGTGTTGTGGACGGATGAATCCAAGGTTGAGGTGTTTGGATCACAAAGAAGAACGCTTGTGAGACGCAGAACAAATGAAAAGATGCTGGAAGAATGCCTGACGCCATCTGTTAAGCATGGTGGAGGTAATGTGATGGTCTGGGGTTGCTTTGGTGCTGGTAAGGTGGGAGATTTGTACAGGGTAAAAGGGATTCTGAATAAGGAAGGCTATCACTCTATTTTGCAACGCCATGCCATACCCAGAGCCAATTTCATCCTACAACTGGACAATGACCCTAAACACACCTCCAAATTGTGCAAGAACTATTTAGAGCAGAAGCAGGCAGCTGGTATTCTATCGGTAATGGAGTGGCCAGCGCAGTCACCAGATCTGAACCCCATTGAGCTGTTGTGGGAGCAGCTTGACCGTATGGTACGCAAGAAGTGCCATCCAACCAATGCAACTAACGTATGGTTGTGAATAAGTGTGACTTTTCATGGAAAACACAAAATTGTTTGGGTGACCCCAAACTTTTGAACGGTAGTGTATATATATATATATATATATATATATATATATATATATATATATATATATATATATATATATATATATATATATATATATAAGTATGTGTGTGTGTATAAATCCAGTATCCACAGGCATTGCAATAAACGCAAAGGAGACAGAGGCCTAGTGAGCATCAGAACCACCATTGAAGATCAAATAGCCAAGCTCATAAAATATGTCAGGAAGACGGGCCCAAGGGATGAAGCGGCCAGTGAATGTCTCAGACAATGGAAGCTGAAAGAGAAGGAACTGAAGGAGCCATCGGAGGAAAAAACCCTGCATTGGATGTACCACTGACAGATAGCTAAAGTGGCTGATATGATTAAATCCTACCAATGGCTAGAGAGGGCTGGACTGAAGGACTGCACTGAAGCACTTATCATGGCAGCACAGAAGCAGGCCTTGAGCACCACAGCAATAGAAACCCAGATATACCATACCAGGCAAGATCACATCGGCAGAGGACAGCCGATGTGATCCATGTGGGCATCCAGAGTGATGGAAACATCAGGAAAAAAAAGCAAAACCAGGGGCTCAGGGAGAAACTAGAAAGAGCCTGGGAGGTGAAGACAACAGTAGTGCCCATGGGCATCGGAGCACTCAGGGCAGTAACCCCAACTCTGGAGAAGTGGATCCGACATATACCTGGAGAAACATCTGACATCTTAGTCCAGAAGAGTGAAATCTTAGGAACAGCAAACATCCTAAGAAAAAAAACGTGGAGTTGACAGACATAGCTCCCGTTAGCATTTTGAGACCATGCTATGCTGATGTACATAGCTCTCAACTCTCACGCATTGACCGTGTGACACACGCATTTCACTAACTTCACACGCTCACACGCAACACATGGCATTTCACACGCAAACATGGCATTTCTCACGCATAAAAATCACAAAGCCCATCTGGGCTGCGGACGACAAAACTCCGCCTTCTGCTGAGCTGTTTCGGCTTCTTTCACAACTTGTGGCCATCAGTAATTCCTGCTGAAGTTCGTGTTAACAGAGCAGCGGGAAGAGTAATCAGAGTTATGAATAATTTTAGTCTTAACCAGTGGTGAAAGTGAGCCGGTGTTATGCTCAAAAGTGCATGCCTGCCGAGATGCATCCCCTGTCGCGGGAGCGCGCCTCGTTCTGTACAAATGAATATCGACGGAAAACGAATTAAAATACGACCAACGGAGCGACTTGTTCTTATATTAATTATATAAAAACGTTTAAATGTACTTCTAGTGTGAAAAAAACTGTGTGTATTTGGCAGATTCGTTTACAAAAGTACGGGTGTAAAGAACAACATTAAATCCAAAGTTTTTATCCGAGGTACGGCTGATTTATTTGTTGTGGTCTCTTGTCATTCACACACAACAATAAACCGTGAGAGCCGACGTGAGTTTTGAAACTGAAAAGCTTTTTCTTAAGCGGAAGATCAAACGTGCAGACACAGCGTTCATAGACCAGTGGGATGCATTCGTGAGCGTCAGAAAGCTATGGTGCATTCAGGAGCATGGGACATTTCAAACTTACAAGGAAAGAGGCATAAAACGGAATAGAACTTAACTCATACAATAATCTATTTATCCAGAAACAGTGTGGGCTTTCTTACAATACTGAATGCTCTATAATTGTATTTCTGTTATGTTTTGATTCTGCACATCTGCTAGCTTTTTATTCTGAAAAATCTATAATATTACAGCAGCAAATTATCAAAGTTTTTCAAAAGCCTGTTTAAAAGCTCCAAATAGGGCTTCAGATCATAGAGCGACAATTGCGCTGTCATTGTTTTACAGGGCAGAATTTGCATTTGCTGACCCTTGTCCTTTAATTACAGATGGATATACAGGAATACAGTCATACAAGTGTCAACTCCTCTGAGATAGCAGGGGATGCGTTTTTTGGCAATGGGGCTGCCAAAAAACGCATCCCCCTATGTTTTTAATGTAAAAATTGTCCCACACACCTGAAATTCACACTAGTAGTTCAGAACACATGTGTAAACACGTAGAAAATGTTACATCAACTACAAGTGTATATTTCTATGAAACAGCAGGGGATGCGTTTTTTGGCAACGGGCTGGTTATAAACTGTAACAGTCTAGAAGTGCATTGAGCTGAAAAGAGGGACACATCAGCAGCTGGATCGTGCATAAAGACGCAGCGGGAACCTCTGTGTGCTTTAGTGTTGCTGCTGAGGGGAAAATGTTGACCATAAAGACTTGATGAAACTCAGCCTGAATCACCAATCAGGTTATAGATCTACAATGATAAACAAACCCATAGATTAATGTGTAACAGTGTAATAATTCGGTGAACAACTTAAAACTACTTAATTTTATTCAGTATTATTTGAACAAGACACCAGCAACCCCCGCGACCCCATGAGGGATAAAGCGGTTCAGAAAATGGATGGATGGATGGATTATTTGAACAATTGTGTGTTTTAATCCATTAACTGGACAATAAGGTATTAATACGTCTCTTTCTCTTTTTAACAAAAGTAATACATGTCTACTTCAATGTCTGGTGGGATAAAAATGAGATGGAGTTGAGACTCCATCGGCTCTTCCAGGGTCCAGTTAGCCCCACCCCAAACAAGCTCCGCCCCAAAATTAGCATAATCTCACTCTTAACTTTTGATAAAAGTTGAGAGGTCTGCTGATGTAATTCGAGTGTGTTTCTACGGTTTTAAAAAACGTCATCTCCACAAGGGTTTTATACATTGATGGGATATTGATGTTTGTCTTTTCTGGTCCGCTCATTACAATCAGAATGAAGCTGACACTTTTTAAAATCAGCATGAATGTCTGCTAGCCTAATGCTATTAGCTTCCGGATAACTTCCACTCTTCCCGGATACTCAACTAAGGTTTGTTTTAAACATAAGGTTTGTTTCGTTTGACAGTGCTATGAGCATTATTAACGCATTAATATGTAGTATTAATGTCAATTTAATGGTGTTGTTGTATAACTTTAGGATTAACCGATTTTAGCGCCCAATCGCTACAGCCCGGAGGTATAATCGCATTAATAAAATTGAGTGTTCTAAAAGTTAACTGAGAAAATCATTCTTTAAAATGTTATTTCATCAAATAATGTTTTGTTTAACTCAGGATTTGCATTGTGAATGGGTTGAAACACATACCAAATGTTGTTCTGAATTAGTTAAGCTAATTTAACCTCAATTCACGTTCTTTAAGATGAACTTTAGTTCTTTAACTTAGATCTGCAGTGAACCAGGATTCACTTAATTATTATTATTAACCTGATGATGATGATCAACCATTTTATTTTGTCTTTTGTTTTTGTGTACATAGTTCCTTTTTTTAATCTTCATTTTGGTTAGTAGTTTTAGTTAAGTTTCACCAGACTCGTAGAGAGGATTTGTTGATTCAAATAGTGTTAATTCAGACAAACAGCATCATATAGTGATGTTCTCTGGATGATCATTTTATTTCTGTTAATACATTTTTGAACTTGAAGAGAAGTTGTAACTCGTTTTTTTTCTATATGTGTGCAGAGTTTGCTATTAAAAGAACGCCAGTGCTTTAATCATCCCTTTCAACTATTGTCCTTGTGATGGCCGCATGTGCAACCACAGAATAAATGGTCTGGTAATTCATTGAAATAAATCTCTTATATTTTACTGTACTGCATTTCACTTTTTTACTTGGATTTGGCATTGGTTAACTATTTGGGTGCACACATTTAGTTGACTCATTTTTGTAATTTCTTGCTTGTTTGGTTTACTTTAAATTAATATACTTTTCATTAGAGCCGCCAGTTCCTGGGAGGCTGCCATGTGGGTGTGGCCAGGCCAGTGAAGGAAAGCAGTCCCCAGTTGCAAAAGATCTCCTCAATGACACGGAGGCCTATTTGGACTCTTTCACTTAGTTTTAGAAGTGGTGTATGAAGGGTTTAGGGTTTTCTATTTGGGTTTGGTTTTTTTGTAGTTAAATTTGGAAAGTTTAATTATTTAAGTTCTTTTTTTCTAATACGTTACTGATTTAGTATTGTACTGATTAGTTTGGTCTTTTGTTGTAGTTTTGTTTAGGTAATGTATTTGATGTTCCCCTCTTATGTCAAAATGGTCTGATCAATTAGTGTATATATGTTTCCCTTGTGTGTCAGTTTGGAAAGTCTGTTCTTGTGTGGTAAATAAATTTGTTACTATTTTTCCTCAGAGTTCCCTGTGCTTCTCTGATTTTTCGGCTCGGTCCATCACAGTCCTGATATCAGCTCTTGGGCTGATGATTTCCAGACAATACCTAACAGACAGTTATTTATTAAACATTAAATAGCTTTAAACAGTGTGTAATAGCACAACTCTGTGTGTGTGTGTGTGTGTGTGTGTGTGTGTGTGTGTGTGTGTGTGTGTGTGTGTGTGTGTGTGTGTGTGTGTGTGTGTGTACACATACAGAGAGAGAAACAGAAAGAGAGAGGGAGGGAGACAGACTCATCAAATGAAGTAGATTGATCAAAAGCTGTTGTGAGACTGCGAGTAGTAAATGGTATATATAGAGCGCTTTTCTAGTCATCCTGACCACCCATAATACTTTACATTTATGGCCACATTCACCCAATCGCACTCACTAAAGCACACACAATCATACATCAATACGCAGATCGGAGGGCAATTTGGAATTAGGTGACTTGTCCTGTCATTGTCTATGTAGCAGTGGGAGAACAATCAATTTTATATTTAGAAGAATAACAATCTAGAAGAAAAAAATCTAAATCATATTATTATAAATTAGTGCTCAACATGGTAATGGGCAAGTATGACAAACAGTACTGTAGATTATACTACCTGCAGAGAGAATATTTTCCAAAGTTGGAAGAAGCTTTGAATTTAAAAAAAAATTGACCAATTGTAAAAATTCAGTACCGAATACAATTGTTTGGTATTTTTTGTAGTTCCTAATGTGAATGGGAACAACATGAAATCATCAAGTTCAAACCTTGCAGAAGCCTCTTCAGTTTGCAACAGTCCACATTGATGTACTGCATAAGCTCGATGTCATGAACATCCACATTGTCCTCTGAGCACACTGTCAACTCCTGCAACCTGCAAAACAAAAACTTTTACTTAGTTCACTAGATGTAGTCCAAGAAAAGAGAATGCAGTGAATGATAAAATGGTAAATGGCTTGCACTTGTACAGCGCTTTAACTAGTCCAATGACCCCAAAGCGCTTTACACTACAGTCAGTCATTCACCCATTCACACCCTGACGGTAGTGAGCTATGGTAGCCCCAACTACTAATAGACAGACAGACAGAAGCGAGGCTTCCATACATCGGCGCCACTGGGCCCTCTGACCACTGCCAGCAGGGAATTCGGGTTAAGTGTCTTGCCCAAGGACACAATGAATGTACCAGCGGGGGATCGAATCTGCAACCCCCCAATTGCCGGACAAACTCCCTAACTCCTGTGCCATTGTCGCCCCATATGCAAATTGTCTTTGTTCAGTAAATCAATCAGTGTTTAATAGAAATATAGCCAAACTGTACTCTGAATATGTAATATTTTTGCACTTAAATAGACAAGGAGAGTCCTTAATGCGACGCAAATAGAGGTCAGATTGCTGAACTTAAGCTTTCGCTTTGCTGTAGTCAAGCGTCCACCGCGCCTATTTGCAGTTTCTATTTGCCCAATTTGCACCATTTGCATCGCTTGAAACGTGTCGTTCACGTCGCTAAACGTTAATTCACTCACCATTTGCCTTGTTCACGTTCAGTGTGAACGCACCTTTACAGATGGTGTCAGTGTGTGAGGACCATCTCAGGCCCCGGGACAAGTGGTTTCTAGGAACCAGAAGTGATCCACAGTAGACAGTGTTGCTGAGGATGGGGGGGGGGGGGCAATCTCTTTGCCCCGTAAGCAAACTGCAGGGGGTTCAGCATGTCTCTTCCCCTCTTCCACCCCCTTCCTGTCAGCCTACTATGCTAAAAAGCGAGCCACTAGAGCCGCGAAAAATCTCAAAAAAAAAAAATTTAAAAAATAAGTATTAGCGCCAGACCCTTCCCTGAGGATTTTCTGTCTCTAGGCTCCCATAAGTCCGCGGAAAGGTATGCACAGAGCTTACGGTGCCCCACTTATCTGCTCCGCAGGAAGAAGTCTTCACATCGAATTATTTTATATGTAACACTGAGCTGATACATTGAGCTGCTCCAAGCAGGCAGCCAGTACTCACAAGGACCAGGTGTCGCAGCACTCTCTGTGCAAGGGTAATGTCCACGGAGAGTCAGTGCAGCTCACAGTTTGCGCACAGCACAGCCAAATGTGTGCAAGCCTTTAGTGTTCTCGTAAACTGAGTTTTTGCTCCTCTACTTTCAACTCAGTAATGAGCATTCACATTCAGGTAAACTCACACTGCCGCCAGGAGAGAGTCCAGAGTGCGACATATTTTTACCTGCTTTGGTAAATATATCTGCATTTTGCAAACATGCCCAATTTCTGAGGATGGCTGCATTCAAGGGTCCCACAGAGTCGGGAGTTCTGAGCCATCTAGCCATCTAGCCGTAACAGCATATGCATGAGGTGTTTGGTATTTCTTTTATGGATTTCAGGCTTAATGAAGAAACAAGTCTTTATTTTTTCACAACAATGTTGGAGATTATGAGGCTACAGAGACCGGACTGCAATATCGGTTACCATGGAGATTACAGATAAACAGACTCTGGAGGCCAGAGCCTGACATACTTAGATTGGACATAATGACTGATTAGGGGAAACGTGTCAGCTAGGACACGTCTGCATTATAGTATCCTCTCCACCAATGTTATGAACGGAATACTGATATCATACTGGGCACGCCCTAAATGGGTGTACTCAATGGGTCCTACTTAAAACCTGGGGGAGGAATGAACGGGACTCTCTCTGACATCCGGAAATCAGGCCGCTGCTTTGTTGTGTATGAGAGTCCAGTACTGAAGCTGTAAACATCCCTCTGCCTTTTAGATTAAATATGGTCAAATATAGCTTTGGTTTCAAGCGTCTTTTATTACTACAGAACTCTACAATAGAAACACCACATTATTCAGTAAAGGAACCTGGGGTTACTGCAGCAAGGTCAAGAGATGGTATTTCCGCCGGTTTGAGTGGTGTTTTGAATTTTTTGAGTCGGCAGAGGAGATGACATTACAGCAGCAGCTGCGAAGAAAGAAAATAAGGTGAGATTTCCTTTTTATTAAATCTCTAGGAGCTGTGATGTCAGATCCTATGTGAGCAGATTTTTTGTAACTTTTAAGGGCAGAGGAATTTTTCAGGATGATTTATTTTAAACGGGTCAGAGTATGCGCATGATTACTTAAGGTTTAACAGTCCTAGATGTCCGGAAGTGGGTTTCGAGTTCCACTGCTATATGAAGATGAAAACATTTTTTTTTTCATCTTCATACAGTAGAAAAGACACCAGCTGAAAAATGAGCACGCAATTGGCTTTGGTTTCAAGTCCATGGATATCCTTAAGATGTTCAGAAAACTACCAGCCACATCAGATATTGGGTTTAGAGGGCTCCCTAGCAATCTCGTAAAGATATCTTAAAAGCTGCCTATTTTATTTATATATATATATATATATATATAAATAAAAAATTTAAAAAAAGCGGAAACAGAACTTTAAAGAGGCGCAGCGTTGCGTGGGGGACACGTTTAAGGGAAGGACCGGTTACACTTCTGTTATGACTATCAAGAAAACACTAGCCAATATCGACGTCAAGCGTTAAAAAGGAATACGGGTACAAGTGTCTGCGAGATGGAGAGATTTATCCTTACGGAGCCGAAGCGTAGAGCTGCTTGTAAGTCTAAAAATGACAACAGTCGGGTCGTTATAGTCCGCCAACCCTTCCCTTTTCCAGTAAGCTAGGTACTTAACGTATTGAAAAATATATATTTCGACATTGGCTCTGAGTCGAAACGTTTCAAAAATGAAAGACCATCGATCTGTGAAAAAATTGTGTGGAAAAAAACAGGACTGCATGTGTCTTTGTTTGTCCGAATGTCTCGTTTGTATGTGACTGAATCTCTGTTTGTCTGTGTGAAGTAATTAGTTCTAAATCATAAATACCACGGTTTAATTTTTTTTTTTATTTGTGTCGAGGTGACTGCAGCCCTTAACGCAAATGCATCTGAGAGACCTCAAATAAGCATGAAAGATTTAGCTAAAAGTTTGAAAGAAGGAAAAGAGACTTTAATAACAGAGTTTGGCGTTTCACATTACATGTCCGGCCCAAATTAAATTGATACATGGAAAGACTAACATGGCTTGAATGACAAATATTTCAAGTTTGTTAGAAATAATTGGAACTGAGGATAAGCTCTACATAACGGCTCACTTGGAGCTTAATTATGGAGTAGAGTGAACCAGAGGCGTTGGGGCTGTATTCAGGGTTACACTATAAAATTGCACTGAGCTTGTATTTGACAATGGATTCTTGACAGTTAGCTGTAGAAATACCAGATTAGAGGCTCTTATTTTGTGATTTTAGAATATAAATAGAATGGCAAACAGCAACAAAGCAGAGATCCTATGACTTGTTTTTAGCCCTAGGCAATATCAAAATACTGAGATTATGAAATTGCTTGTAACAATAATGATTCATCACAAACCAGTCCATTTGAAAGAAGGCTTTAAATATAATTTGAGAAGCAATATATGAGAAAATACATGAGAATATGAGAATTTATATGCAAGGCTCATGGCTTTTGATTTGATACATGTATAAAATGCAGGTAGAATGGGTACTTTGGCTCTGATCAAAACTGTATGAAATTGAATTGGATATGATGTGCTTTTCTAAGGGAGATTTTTGACTAGAATTGTTTTTTTGTCGGTTGTTTGTCTCTTTATAGGTGAGAGCATAAATAGGCAAACATCTGTCTCTTTTTTTCTCCCCTCCTCATGTTGTTGCTCTTCCTTCGACAGTTCCAAGGCAGCGCCTGTAAACTCCGTTTAGGCGGGGTCCGGGCAGTTTGGAGGAATGTGGCCTTGACTGCTGCGCTTTTTAGCAGCAGCTGGCTGGATGCGTTCCTTGGCAACGCAAGGCCTCAGTCAATCGTTCCCCCCAAAATGTTTGTTAAGTGTATGTGATGGAGGGTTGTACTGGAACTGACTTTTCGATTGCAATGCAAATTGTAATTGACAAAAATGAATAAAATTTGATTGATTGATTGATTGATTGAAAAACTATAAGCATTGCTTGTAGTGATGAATAATTATGTTGGACAAATTGTAAATCAGTTCACTTTAAAGTTTTACCTTAGACCAACTGAGATTTGGAAAGTTATATATTTAAAGGCAATACAAGCAGTGGAGTCACTTGGTCAAAAGAACCAGAACGAAATCAAAAAGTCTGAAATAAGTCAATAATATATATATTAATGAGACAGACATAACTGTGCTCCTTGGGAGACATTTTCCTTTGTTTATTTTCTTGTATTTTGGTTCTTTGTTAAATTTTTATTTGCTTTAATTTTTTGGCATCGGCAGTAACAAAAAGTGACTTTATTCAAGGTAATTATGCAAATAATTTGAAAGGAGGAGAAGTTTTAAAAACATTACTAAAAAAGAAAGAAAAGATGCTGTTTGCTAGACCTTTCCCAGGATCAGCCAGGACTTAGAAACATCACATTAAACTGACACTAAGAGGACCAGCTTTTGACTGCATGCCTTATCTAATACTAACATTACGGCTGGGCAATGATTAAAATATTTAATCGCGATTAATCGCATAATTTGCCTGATTAATCATGATTAATCACATTGTATTTACAAACTCCAAGAATGAATTCAAAAGTAGTGTAAAGAGCACTTTTATTTTAATGTTCTGCTGCCATATGAACAAAAATGTTGTAACATTTGTAGCACTTATCAGTAACACATAGTTAGTGTAAAGCTCAACTTAAAGCTTATTGCCACTGACAGGGAATTCTCTTTATGGGGAAAAAATCTACCAAAAACAGGCAATGTCTGAGGTAAGTTTAACTTGGCAGTGGTTACAACTAACTTGTTTCTGTCATATTCGTCGCTGGAAGAACTTTAAACTGAAATGCTTGCTAACTCGAAATGCTTGCATGTTTATTTGACGTTAACACGCGCTTTTTTTGTTGTTGCTTTCTCGCATGCATATAGTGAATGGCAGGAAAAAACAGGCAAAAACACATGGATACTTTGAAACGAGAAGCGTCTTCACCGACGGCGTCGATGCAGACCCCCCCGCTCCGCTCCGCACAACACTTGTTCCGGCCGCCAACTCACCGCCTCGCCTAAGCAAATTCCTGCGGGAAACACCCCCTTCCCCGTGTCGGCTTTGTTTTTTTCCGGCCAGCACCTTTCTTCCTCTTTGAATCCGAGGCTGGGCTGACAGCGAGGTTATTGGCGCATTATCGCCACCTACTGTTCTGATTCAAACCCCTACACCGCAGCAACAGACCGTCACAAAATAAAAGCATGTGAGCAACATGCGTTAACGCGCGTTAAAGTAAATATCGCCGTTAATAGTCTAATGAATTAACGCGAAATTAACGCGTTAACTTGCCCAGGCCTAACTAACATAAATGTTTTTTGTGAGCTATTTGCTTTCCAGAAGCTGGACGATCCTGTAATGGCACCTTTCTTCCAACAGAAGACTATGAGAAGTGAGCTTTTGCAGGAGTATGGTAAGAAGTCATAATCAAATTTGGACATGCAGGGATAAGCGGATATGACTAAATTATGCTAAGTTTTAACCAATTTATGCCAGGTAATATTGAGATCTTCCAGCGGAGAAAGGTGGTGGCTTTATAAATTTTGTTGGTTTACTTTCTACTAACCGTTATTAATACTTATATCCTGCTTTCTGCTCTTTTCTTTGCAAAGAAACCTGGTCAATATAATTGGAATGTGCTAACAGAGAGATTTTAGTCTCTTTTTTCTGATGCTAAGTGGAATCCCAAACTGTGCAGCAATGACATGAGGGCTGATCCTGGGGACAAAGAGAAAAAGGTGATATTATTGACTTCTGCCTAATCCAGTTTTTGATTTAAATTTTAATATAAAAATATTAAGTATGTTTCAAAGGCTGCATAAAGGTTTAATGTGGAAACGTGATGTTACAAGGTTTTGAGAGAAAAATTCTGTTTTATTTTTGATTGTATGTATATAAAGAAGACAAATTCACTGTGAAATATTTCACTTATTTAAATTTTGAAGGGATTCACAACTGGGGGAAAGGTGAAGACATTCTTGTTACTTTTTAGGGAACACTGTGGTTAAAATTTTGTTTGTGACTCTTTTACTGACTACACTACGGATGAAGAAGATGGACGATGTTTGTATTAGACAATGTGATTTTGGAAAACTTCCTTTGGCAAGATTGCTGGCAGAGTTCATTCTGCTTTCATAAATGAGAATTGGAGGATGGGGGTTCATGGATGAATGCTGTTGCTGGAAGGATGGTGTGCAGCTGACCAGAATTCAGACATGGGGCCATGAAAAGGACAACTAATGGCAGGGGCTAAAACGCAAGTGTTAGGGAACCTTCAACGGACCTGTCTGCAACAGAAACAAAGATGAGTTTGGCAAACACCTTCTGCATTTCACTTCACATTTTCTTGTACACAATTAAAAACAAAATGCAAATTAGAAAACACATTGATGAATGTGTAAAGTTGAAAACTTATAAAGAGGCAACTTGAAGATATAATAAGCTTCATAAAACACAACGTGCATGAGAAGAAATAGGGGAACCGCTAAGAAAATTGTTTTGCACCACAATATTCATTTACGTGATGGAATCAAAGAGCAACTTAATGACAACAAAATGCTCACAATAATAGTTTCCTTAGATTCTTAACAATTACAATATTAATGCAAATTTGATCTTATGCTGTTAGTGGGCCTTTCACCATCACATGCTAAATTTGGCTACATTTTCTAAATGCAAAAGTTGATCTGCCAAGTCACAAAATAACTTCCTTTGTACTTGTATTTGTTATTGATATTTCCATAAAATTTAAATCCCAATTCTAATGTCTTGTACAAAAAACATTTACCATGAACATGATTTTTTTCATCCCTGGTTTCAAAGATGCATGAGAACAATATAAAATAATTATGTACTGGGTAATTATCTTACCTGGTAGAAATGCGGCTAAAAACAGCATTGAAGTTGTTGCAGCTCAATGAGAACAAGACAGCTGAAGCAGAGGAACGCAGCTCAGCAGCGTGCTGGTGACCTTCACGAAATGTGTGAATGAAATGGCATATCTCTGGCAGCAACTGTTTCACCAACATAGTCTCATCCAGACGCAAGCAGTCTTTAGATTGCTGATGAGATAGGGCAGAGAAGGAAAGAAGTTAGCAATTTAATCTCATTAAATTTCATTTAATCTGATTCTCCAGTCAAAATAGTGGAACAGCATTGATTCAACGATGAGAGCCATAAAATCCATCATAGATTCAGGGTGTCCCACAGACAGTGACATGCTTAAAAGCGGTGCAGTTACAGACATCATATCGTCAAAGGAATGTCTCAAGCACACATTGGAAAGATGTTAAGTTTCATAAGCAACAGCACATTGTAGCAGAATGTGCCATTATATTTTACCATGTTGTCATTTCTTTCTATAGACTGAAATTTGGAATTGTGCTGGCGCCGTTTCTGTTCATCCTCTACATCGCAGACTTCTCCATCACCTCCCCAGGATGCCACTTTCAGAAGTTTTATGGGGACCCTGCCACAGTCAGTCTCATCAAAGATGAGGGAAGACTCAGAGTACAGACAGTGGATACAGAGTTTGTAGAGTGGTGCCAGCAGAACTATCTGATGTAAAAATGAAAACTCATTAAAAAATGAAAAATGAAAAGGGAAAACAATGGAGCTGGTAAGTACCTGAGTGTTCACCTTAACAATAACCTGGACTTGAGACACATAACTGATGCTCTTTAGAGAAAGGGTCAGTGTACACTCTACCACTTAGAAGACTGAGGCTCATTGGAGTACTGGGGCACACCTAAATAACTTTTATGACTCTGTTGTGGCATCAACTATCTTCTATAGTGTGATATGTTGGAGCAGCAGCTTATCTGCTCCTCCCTATCCTTTCAGTCACACATAAATAACATTAGCCAATCTGCATACTTCCACCTACGCAACATTAATCGCCTCCGTTCCTCCCTTACCACTCACACTGCCTCTATCCTTATGCACAGCTTCATCACCTCCCGTCTTGACTATTGTAACTCTCTACTTTTCGGCCTCCCTCATAAATCCCTCCATAAACTCCCACTTCTTCAGAACTCAGCACCTCGTGTCATCACCAGAACCACCTCTTTTCATCATATTTCCCCTATCCTTCAGCAGTTCCACTGGCTCCCAGTTCAATTCAGAATACAATTTAAAATCCTTCTGCATATTTTCAAAGCCATCCATAACCTTGCTCCTCCATATCTATAAGACCTCCTTCACATCGCTACCTCCTCCCGCTCCCTCAGATCCTCCACCTCCATCCACCGCTCTGCTCCCCAGCTCTGGAACTCACTCCCACCTGACCTCCGCAGAATTGACTGTCTCCCCCGTTCAAAACCAGATTCCGAGAATTATTTATTAAACATTAAATAACTTATAACCATGTGTAACAATAAGCTGTGATGAAAACATATTTATTTTACAACAAGAGAATATAAGAATATGTCTAAAAAGCAAAGTTACATGTAGTGGCTGCAACTCTGAACCAAAAAAAATCTAAAGTGGTCTTTCCATATGGAAAGTACAGCTTTAAAGGACGTTTGTAAGAGGTACTACAAACAAAAAACAGCTTTCCTGGCTGTTGCCATATTAACTGCAACGACATTTACTCGGGTTTACCTAATTTCCAGCAGCACTAGAGCCAGGGACCTAAAAAGTCTCAACAACCTGATAAATAAGGCTGGTTCTGTTCTGGGGACGACTGTGGAACCTCTGGAGATGGCTTCTTCAGATTGGTTGTAAAACGGACCGTTACAGGAGAGCTTTCCTGCCCATAGCCATCACCATCTATAATAACTCCTTGACAAAATGAGTTACATCAACATTCAATTTCCCTTTGGGATGAATAAAGTATTTTTGATTTTGAATTTGAATTGAATTGAAACAGGTCCAGAATAAGGAGAAAGATGAGAGCTTGAAACAGCTAACTCTGATGCAAAGACGAGCATAGCAGCAAAGGCTCATGCTAACATCGATTTTAGGAGGTGTAAACCAGACATTCAACCCATCATTATGAATGGGGGCAGGGTGGGGATAGTGCCAAATTTCAGGTTCCAGGGCACCTTCATGAGTGTAGACCTAACCTGGAATGCAAACTCCGCTTCAATCCTGAAGAAGGCACAGCAGAGACTGTACTTCCTGAGGATTCTCAGGAAGAACAACCTGACAACTAAGGTCTTGGGTTTCTTCTATTGTTGCTCTGTGGAGTCGGTGTTGAGCAATGGCATCTCGCTGTGGTTCTCCAGCTGTACTGTAGCAGAGAGGAAGCAGCTCCAGAGGGTCATAAACACTGCCCTCTTCCATCTCTAGACGAGATCTACAGGACCCGCTGCCTCCGGAGAGCCCACAGCATCATCAGGGACCCCTCACACTCCAGCCACCACCACTTCAATCTCTTACCCTCAGGGAGGCGTTTCAGGACAAAAACGTTAAAAACAGACTGAAAAACAGTTTCTACCCAAGGGCTGTTGTCATTTTCTTAACATCCCGTTTTTTAATTCTACTATTTATTTATTTTTTATTTTAAATATATATTTATTTATTTACTTATTTAGTTTCCCTGCTTTCGAGAGTTGCTTTTGTACTTCGTTGTGCATTCTTGCACAATGACAATAAAGGATTCTGATTCTAACATACGACTCCAAGTGTGAAATAATGGCAGAGCTAGAAAAACTCAGAAAGAAGAATTTAGAGGGCCACACTCAAACTAAGCATTGTCTGACAAGTCTGGAGTTGCCTGTTAAAGAGATGGGAGACAAGCTAATGACAATCAAAAACAAAATGGCTGAGGTGGAGGGCCGCATTAGCACCAATGAAGACACCATCAGGCACGATGAACAGGCGCTTCGATACTTGCTCTGCAAAGAAATGGACAGGACAGCCAAATGCGACGATATGCAAAACAGACTGAGACGAAACAATTTAAGAATATATCGAGTACCCGAGGGACGCGAAGGGCGGGATGTTAAAACCGCACTAATGCTTAAAAGAAAGCATTAGTGAGGAAGGTCATTAAACAACTAAAACAGAAGAATATAAAGGAAAAATGCCTGTACCCAGCACTGATCAAAATATGGATGGATAATGGGGACAAGACATACTAGACTATTGTGGAAGCTCTGCCGACGCTTCAGGAGCTGGGAGTTCAGAATCAGACACATTGAAATGCGGGACACTATTTCACATTCCGACCAGAGTGGTCAACTTCTTTAGTGCTTTGTGCATGTTTATGCCGTTAAAATTAACGTTTGTGCTACTTTGGTTTCGGAGATATTATGAATTTTAATTTCAGCCGATGACGTCATCCCAGACCGCCGCTTCAAAATAAAGTGCTACGTTTTTCTTTCTTTGCTGGTGCTGAGCTGGATCCAAAGCAAACCACAGTGGGCTACTTTTTCAGTGCTTTGTTTGTGCAACAACAACCTTGGAATAAAATAAAATAAAGTTTTCATTAAGATTTGCAGCCCAATAGTTTTTGGGGAGCGTTAAGTTTTTAATATTTTTTGCTGAGCTCAATACATAACAAACAAAATTGGTCTATATTTTTAGGCATTTCTAATTCAATCTATATGCTTTATACTTTCAGCTGATAACACAGTCAATATATTCATAGTTGAACAATATTTCCCACTTCATGCATAAAGCCAATAAAAAGTGGAATGGTCCTTCAGCCTCATTAAAGGTTTAGCTTAGGTGGATAAAGGAAAGTTTTAGGAGATCGTTCCTTACAGTGTTGTTATACTTTATAGGCTGACCAGTGTGATTTATTTTTTGCAGTTTTTCTGTTATTGATTTTAGTTTGGGTATGTTTTCTGCGTTATATAAGCCTGTATACTTTAATTGCCCTTTTGTTAGGTGCAGACACCCCCAAATCTCCCTATTGTAGAGCAATAAAGGTTTGCTATTCTAATTAATTCAGAGTAATGAACTATGACTACTAAGATCATCTATAACCAAGTTACTGTTTGAAAATGTTATAAACATTATACTCTTGAAGAAGAATAAACCCTTCTGATTAGGAAAAATAGACTTTATGAAAACAGTTGAACATTCTAATAAATGAAATGCCTTTTTTGGTGGCTCACTTGACATTGCTATCTAAAGTAAAGTTCTTTAAAGGGGAAGTCCGGTCAACAAGGAAAAATCAGGGTATCATTAGCTATAACTAAAACTAATACATTTGTGGTTATTTAATTAACTTATCTTTAATCAATAAGAAAATAAAAACATAAATTGTCGTCTGAATCACTGTGTATGGGGGCTGACATGACTGCCTAAATATGGGCAGTAAGGGGCGTTTGACATCACATCCTGCGACGTGGAAGAGCGGAAGCGGCGACAGTATTTCTCTCCGCTTTCCATGCAAAGTCAATAGGAGCCGTTCTACACAGCTGCGATCATCAATGATTATTTCGGATTTCCAGAGGACTTCACCGCTGACATTCCCAAGAGCTATTGCTGAAGCAACAATGCCCACGTGCATGGCCATCGGATGTTCCAACACAACTGGTAAAAGAGGAAAAAACATTGCTTATTTCAACACAGTCACTTCAGCGATCTCTCCTCCGCTGTGTGTGTGTGTGTGTGTGTGTGTGTGTGTGTGCGCGCTCAGCTGCAGCGCCGGTGCAAAGCCGTGCTCAGCCCAGCATGTGCTGGAATGCTCTTATATTTTAATACTTATACTATAATAATCAGCTAACTTAAGTCACTTCAGCGATCTCTCCTCCGCTGTGTGTGTGTGTGTGTGTGCGCGGGGGGTGCACACACACACACACACACACGCACGCGTGTATATATATATACTGTAGGACCCGACTGAGTTTGATCTTGGAAAATAGTGCGCCGTGACAAACAGAGCGTTGAAACTTGCTCAACAGCGGGTCCGCCGAGTGACGTCAAAAAATGGGAGGTGACAGTACTATTCTTGACTAAGATGGATTCCTCCACATAAACATGATTAAATGAGAATTATTATTAATTAAAAAAACTAATTTTTTGCACAGTATGTAGTTTTATATTTAAAGTACTTTCAGCAGTTTGAATTCTGATTTTGACCGGACTTCTCCTTTAAATGAGACAAAAGAAATCGTAATTTTATTCAGAAATAAAGTACAAAACAATATAACACACATTTTACAATAGCGGCTAAAACAACTTGCATGATAAAAGAAAAATATAAAATTAAAAACTGCTTTCTTGAGAAAAGTGTTGAGACCAAACGGTAGATCTGACCACATCTTCATACACAAATGAGGAACATCATTAAGGACGCCAGCCATCCTGCACAGAGACTGTTCCAGCCTCTCCCCTCAGTCAGGAAACTAAAAAAACAAACAAAAACATGTTTCCCAAGAGATCTTTGCCAATAAGCAGGAATATATAAATCATTTTATAAGAATGCTGTAGGGGGGGGAGAGGCTCGGTAGATGACACAACTTCATAGTAATGTTAATGATTTATCAGTAGAAATATATTAAAAAGACTTACGTTTTTTCCAGTGTTGGCAATAACATATGATTTACCGTAGCACTTTATTTTGAAGCGGCGGGCTGGGATGACGTCATCGGTTGAAATTAAAATTCATAATATCTCCGAAACCAAAGCAGCACAAAGATCATTTTAACGGCACAAACCTGCACAAACGAAGCACTAAAAAAAGTAGCCCAGTTTGATCGGATTCGAAGGAAAATGGGGAGATAGATGGTGAATTCTGGATGACAGCACAAACGCTAATTTTAACGACACAAACCTGCACAAACGAAGCACTAACCATTCCGTCTATTTAACTGAGTTTTTTCTGTGGGTGGGGTGTCAGCTTCACGCAGCTCTTTACCGGCGTTGCAGCGGAGGAGAGATTGCGCTGCTGTTAGGCTTTTACTGCCATTCCTCCAGACTTCCACAGGCCATTGACAAATTTAATGAAAAGTAACTTAAAATTATCCTTAAAAGACAAAATGTTGAAAAGTCAAAGGGCTTATTTAACGCTTTGAGAACATATCTTGTATTCGGCCACAAAATCAACAATAGTAAAAGGATCTTTTAAGCTTATAAGACCATTTTTAAGATGCCAATACGTGTAGCATATAGCTCAGTGGCGTGTAGACTAGCCACCGCATTTCTACCATAATATAAAACCGACATTAAATAAACGACTCACCGTCACGTAGTTGCAAGGAAAACACCCAATGGAACCCTTCGTCTGGGTTAATTGGACTTGATTCAACAATATCCTTCAGTAATTTAGGAAAAACGGCAGCACAGCACTGCAAGCATTAGCAGCCACAAGATGGAGGAGTTCACCTCTGACCCGGAACTCAAAGAGTACTGCTTGTTGTCTGCTCACACAGCGCCACTCGTGGACAGTATAGGAACTGCAGGAACGAAGTACGTCTTTTTTCAGTAATCATTGTTGAATGATGATAATGCATTTGGCTGCCGCGTTTGACACCTCTGCTCTATACCATACTAATAAATGATTGTGGTCTAAAACCAGGTGTTTCAGTTTCATTGTCCAACCCCTGTAGATGACTTATTTTCTAGCGATGATTTCTGTCACGAGGACATAATGCAGTGTTGTGCTGGCAGCCATCCCAACTAATAAAAATAAGATTTAAGATTAAAATAGTACATTATAGTAGTAAAATAAATACAATTATTGTGGTTTAAGGACAAGTTTGGTACCTGCATTAAGGTTAATTTCAAAAGGTACTTGTCATTTTCAGACTAAAAAACATTCTAAAAAGATGTTCTAATTCAGTGAATATGACTGGATATTTAAACAGAAAATAATAATGAAATTAATTATTCTTTCAACTAGCAGTTTTTGAGTATGACTAAAATTCGAGGCAGTGAAGGAGGGTAACTGATAAGTGATGGCTGATGGTGGAGAGCTTGCAGGCCTGGCTTCGGTGGAGAAGCAGCAAACAACTGTGGCAGGAAATGTGACTTTCATTTCAATGCAATGCAATGCAATGCAAAACTGGAGAACAGTAGAAATCAGTAGAGTGAGAAAAACTGGCCCTGATGTCCTCCAGTAGCCTAAGCCTGATTGTAGGATGTCCCTGAACTCTCGTTACATTACAAAGTTTACAATAATAAGGAGAGCCAGCGAAATGCTTGAGGCAGGATTTGACAGGAAAAGGAGGAGATTAAGTATAAATATAAAATAAATTAATAAACAATACATAAAATACTTTAATGTTTTCTTAAAACGTCTGAATACAAACTGTCCCAAAACATGTTAAATAAATTCCTTTATCATCATTCATTTATACCAGTTGTTCAAGTTATTTAATTGTTACATGATTAAATACTTCAATGTAGCATGAAAAAATAAAATATGTGAATAAAAAAGTTAAAGGCATGAGGTGAACTGTATTGATTTAAATACCTAGAGTGAAAATTGAGTGAATAAGCTGAAGTTTTTCGGTCTTTTTTACATTATTTTGACTTTGGGGTTGTTGCCGGTCTGAGGTGATTTGCGAAAAATCTATAAGACCTACAGCAATGAGGGTTACATTTCCTGAATCCAGACAGAAATACCTACGTTTTGATGTATAATTTGTCTACGTAGCGTGAAAATTGAGCGAGTAGGCTGAAGTTGTTTGGTGTTTTTTGGAGAATTTTGTCACCATGGTAACTGAAAATGGCGTGATGAGAAAACGATAAAAGATATCCACATTCCGTTTGCACTTCTGAATAGATCAAAGATATATCTACAAACTGGAAGTTAAACGATGTTCGTAGGTGAAAGCATGAGGACACAGTAGAGCGTTGAAAATGGCAATTTTTCTGTGTTTTTTTGCAAATTTTGCTCCAACCGTAACTGGAAATGACGTCAAGTACAAAAAGCCTGCAGCACGTCGTCGAGACGAACGTTTCGATATATAGTAAGTGGGGGTACACCCTACGGTTCGGCCTGTAAAAATTTGGGGGCCCCCCCATTGCACCGGTGGGCCCGAGCGGCCCCTTAGTACGCCTATGGCTTTGACCGGCTCTGGCTGGCTGGCTGTCTGCAGCACAAAAAAAAAAAAAAAACAACTCGCTGAATTTGGGGAAGGTTTGGGGTTGTTGCCGGTCTGAGGTGATTTGCGAAAAATCTATAAGTCCTACACCAATGAGGGTTACATTTCCTGAATCCAGACAAGAAGACCTACGTTCTGATGTATAATTTGTGTACGTAGAGTGAAAATTGAGCGAGTAGGCTCAAGTTGTTCGTTGTTTTTTGCATAATTTTGACTTTGGAGTTGCTGCCGGTCTGAGGTGATTTGCGAAAAAACTATAAGACCTACACCAATGAGGGTTACATTTCCTAAATCCAGACAAAAAGACCTACGTTTTGATGTATAATTTGTGCACGTAGAGTGAAAATTGAGCGAGTAGGCTAAAGTTGTTTGGTGTTTTTCGCATAAGTTTCACTTTGGGGTTGTTGCCGGTCTGAGGTGATTTGCAAGAAATCTAAAAGACCTACACTAATGAGGGTTACATTTCCTGAATCCAGACAGAAATACCTACGTGTTGATGTATAATTTGTGCACGTAGAGTGAAAATTGAGCAAGTAGGCTAAAGTTGTTCTGTGTTTTTTGGAGAATTTTGTCACCATGGTAACTGAAAATGGCGTGATGAGAAAACGATAAAAGATATGCACGTTCCGTTTTCACTTCTGAATAGTTCAAAGATATATCTACAAACTGGAAGTTAAACATTGTTCGTAGGTGAAAGCATGACGACACAGTAGAGTGTTGAAAATGACCATTTTTCGGTGTTTTTTTGCGAATTTTGTTCCAACCGTAAGTCGAAATGGCGTCAAGTACAAAAAGCCCTGATCGCGGCGTCGAGACGAACGTTTCGATATATAGTATGTGGGGGTAGACCCTACGGTTCGGGCTGTATTAACGGTACTATAATAATAATAACTAGAAACGTTCAACTTCTGAAGAAGTTGAAAAATGGCGCCCGCCTGGTGGTGCGCGTGACCGTCAAAGGCAAAGCTTCCGAATTCCTTGGTCGTAGGCTTTTATCGCTTGGGGATTTTAAAATCAAATCTTCTGAGTGTGAAAAGGATTTGTCTTTGTCAAAACCAGCCGACAGGAGAAGGTCTGCATCCAAGCAGCATGGAAAATTGGTGTTATTAAAACATGATTAAATACTTCAATGTAGCATGAAAAAATGAAATATGTGAATAAAAATGTTAAAGGCATTACAAACTACTAAAGGAAGTACAAACTCTGTGAAGCAGAAGTTGGTGAGACCTTCCTAGAGCTACTTCCGGTTAGCAACATGTTAAGCATTAGCCGCTAACATGGTTGTTTCCAGTATCACCGGGTGATTGTACTCTGTTAGTTAGGTCCAAATCCTGTACTGGGAAGTTCCTCAAAAAGGGTGCCAATTAGGGGTGGGTAAAATAATTGAAGAATCGATGCATCGCAATAATTTCACGCAAAATTCATAATCGATTTGGGGGCTCCTCAGAATCGATTCACCTCCTGACACGTTGGGGGCGCTGCGAGTTTGGTCACTGTGCTGAGCACCTGAGCGCATAACAACAGTCATGGCGAGCTTGAAAAAAGAAGAAGAAGGAAAGAAGAAGTCATGGCGAGCAGCTGTAGAAAGCTAACTCCGTCCACTTTTAAGTCAGATGTTTGCGCTCATTTTGCTTTCCCGTCTAAATCTGGAACTCAAGAAGTCGACAAAAGCAAGGTGGTATGTAGGCTGTGCCAGAGAGAATTAAAGTACTGCAGCAACACGATAAATCTGCGCAACCACTTAACCAGATACCACGCAGATGCGCTACAAAAACCCGAAGCACAACCTGTTGACTCCAAACAGACACAAATCGACAAATCATTCATCTCTAAACTTCCGCCAAGCTCTGCCCGTGCACAGAAAATCACAAAGTCTGTAGCCGTGTTTATTTGCAAGGACCTACGACCGTACAGTGTTGTTGAAAACACGGGTTTTAAGAATATGCTAAAAACACTTGAACCACGTTACGCAATACCAACACCTAAATACATGACAGAAGTCGCTGTGCCATCACTGTATACAGAGGTGAAGACAGACGTTTTGGAGTCATTAAAGTCGGCCGAAAGAGTTGCTCTGACGTGTGATGGCTGGACCTCGAGAGCAACCGACCCCTACGTAACCATAATTTCTCATTTCATATCGAACGAGTGGGAATTGGTGTCAAATGTGCTTCAGACTAGACCTCTTCATGGAAGTCATACAGGTAGCAATATAGCAAACTTGTTGACAGAGGCAATAAATGAATGGGGCATAACCGGAAAAGTGCCTGCTGTTGTTACAGACAACGCGGCTAACATGCTAGAGCTGTCGGTCTCACTGATCTGTTGCATGTTGGCTGCTTTGCCCATGTGCTCAACTTGGCTTGGCAGGCTGCTCTTAAAACCACTGCAGTCACACGGCTTCTGGGCAGAGTGAGGCGCATCTCTGCTTTTTTTCATCGAAGCACTTTGGCCTGTCATGCACTCAAAAAGAATCAAAAGTTGTTGGACCTCCCACAACACAAGTTAGTGACTGATGTCTCTACGAGATGGAATAGCACTTTAGATATGCTGGAGAGATTTTTGGAACAACAACCAGCTGTCTCTGCTGCATTACTTGCACCTGAAGTGCGAAAGCAGGAAAAAGATCTATGCTCCCTTACAGAGACAGACATTACAGCAGCAGAGGATATTGCACAGGCTCTGAAGCCATTAAAGAAAGCCACCTTGGTGATGTATCAGGAAAGCACCCCAACTCTGTCTGTCATTGCACCTCTAAAAGAAAGACTTCTAGAGGAGATGCAACCATCATCCAGTGACTCTGCAGTGGTGAAGGAAATGAAGACTGCTATGTGCAGGGATCTCCAAAAAAGGTGTTAATATATATGTATATAAACTTTTTTGCAACACAAAATTTGCTAATTTTATTTTACATGCACTTTATTTTTTAACAAGAATCTCCACGTGCCCACTTAGTCTGTAACCAGAAATGAAGAACTGTACTGTTACAGTACAATTCTTTATTTCTGGCTACAGTACTATAGTTCAGTTTAAGATATGTTAAGCACTAAACTTATTCAGTGTAATTCAGTTGAATACAACCCTATGATTTGTGTTTAAATCTGCACACATATGCACAGATGTTATTGAAATGCATTTTTATTTATATTAGACTTTCAAGAGATAAGCTATGCCTAATTTTATTTTACATGCACTTTATTTTTTATTGTTTATTAAGAACAGTTTTCGACAGTATCGAATGCTGCACTGAGGTCCAATAGAACCAGCACGGTGGTTCTTCCACAGTCTGTATTTATATGGATGTCAGAGAAGTGCATTGTCTAAATTGTTCTTTTTTAACAGTGGTTTGATAATTGCTGTTTTTAGGGACTGGGGGAAAACACCTGACAGAAGGGACGTGTTTATTATCTGGGTCAAATCAGACGCTATGCCAGGTAAAACTTTTTTAAAGAAAGCTGTGGGGAGAACATCAAGGCTGCATGAAGAGGAACTTAGCTGCTGAATGATCTAGGTGACATAGTCACAGCCCAGAGAAGTGCATTGAAGCCTGAGCATGTGAATCAGCTGCTTTTTCTAAACAAGAATCTCCACGTGCCCACTTAGTCTGTAACCAGAAATGAAGAACTGTACGGTTACAGTACAATTCTTTATTTCTGGCTACAGTACTATAGTTCAGTTTAAGATATGTTTAAAAATTAGAGGTTAATCACTACATATTGAAAAGCTAAGAATGTTTACAAGCACTAAACTTATTCAGTGTAATTCAGTTGAATACAACCCTATGATTTGTGTTTAAATCTGCACACATATGCACAGATGTTATTGAAATGCATTTTTATTTATATTAGACTTTCAAGAGATAAGCTATGCCTAATTTTATTTTACATGCACTTTATTTTTTATTGTTTATTAAGAACAGTTTTCTACTTTAAGCACATTGCATTAACAAGTTTGTTTCTTTGCTCAGAAATGTGATGTTTCAGAAGTTTGTATGAAAATAAATATTTTAAAAATGTCAACATTATATACAATCATTTGTGTCTTCAGAACTTTAAATCAATATCGAATCGCAACAGCAATAATCGAAATCGAATCGAATCGTGAGGTTCCTAACAATACCCAACCCTAGTGCCAATACTTAATGTCACCAAAGCTCACCAAAGGCCATGTGTCAGATCGGCCTCCTTTAGCAACTAAGCCTCACCACAAAAAACAGCCGACAGGAGAAGGTCTGCATCCAAGCAGCATGGAAAATTGGTGTTATTAAAAAATTTACACACATATATATATATATATATATATATATATATATATATATATATATATATATACACACACTTATATATAATATGATATGAATAACTTATACATATATATACTTATATATACATATATATATCTAATATGAATAACATGTAAAATATTTCAGCACATAATTTTCTAGAAGTTGATAGTGTTAGTACATCCACTGACTGTAAAATTACGTGTGAAACGTTTTCACATAGCCAGAGAACTGCTTGTTGTTGCAACCAAATCCTATGGGATTCTGTGAGAGTAGGGAGTAGCAAGATGGCGGCCAAATCCATTGGGATTCTGTGAGAGTAGGGAGTAGCAAGATGGCGGCCAGGGACTTCAGTTTTTCGGCAAAATCCGCACTCCAGTGTATAATCGAAATCAGTGAGACAGAACCAAGCAAACGGATTAACAAACGATCGAGCGCACAACTGGCGTTTAGCCTGGAAGGAGAGAAGGTTGCGCACGCGAGCAAACAGAGCCGAGCGCGAGGGTAGTGTTTGAACACAGTTTGAAAGTTGAGCGCGCATGTCATGTTTAAACGCTGAATACCTGTCTCGCTGCGCGCTCAGATTGGTTCCGACGCACTCAATTCAGAAGACTTCATATGCTACTATGCTAAACTGCAGTCTCCCCCCCTCCCAACCACCATATTATAAAGACCGCGGGGCGCCAGGCTTTTATTCCCCCCAAGACTCGGAGCAAAAGCAGTCCGGCTGTGAGCTACAGTGCGCATGCGCTTGGGACCGTTTCGAAACAGCATTTTTTTAGTAAAGTTTATGCAGTATTTGTAGGTTTATGTGTTTAAACGCTTAATACCTGTCTCGCTGCGTGCTCAATGTGTGTGTGTGTGTGTGTGTGCGCGCGGCGCGCTCCGCGCAGCACGGCTTTGCCGACAGACACTCACACACACACACAGCGGAGGAGAGATCGCTGAAGTGACTTAAGTTATATATTTGCCCCCTAGTAAATAGGGCAGGTGGTAATTATTCTATAAATATTAAAATATAAAAGCTTTCAGCACATGCTGGGGCGGAGGGATATCACATCACATGTGGTATCCCTCCGCCCCTCTGGTCGGTAAAATCCCTGCAAATTCTAATGTAAAAATTAAAAATTTAAAAATAACTTACCGAAAATCCTTGCTCTCATGTCATGTTCAAAACATTCTTCTTCGAAATGGTCACTGCATATGACGTGTTTTCTCTCTGGCAAGCTCTCTCCAAGATGGCAATCCAGCTACGAGCCCGGTTAGCTCATGGAAAGTTGAAATAAGCAATGTTTTTTCCAATTTTACCAGTTGTGTTGGAACATCCAATGGCCATGTAGGTGGGCATTGTTGCTTCAGCATTAGCTCCTGCGAATGTCAATGGTGCAGTCCTCTGGAAATCCGAAAAAATTGTTGATCAGCTGTGTAAAACGGCTCCAACTCGGCTGGTCAGATCGACTCGGGTCCCGATGACGTCATCATAAGGCAAATCCATCCAAAACAAACTGCCCGCGGTCCCCATTTGTTACAAATCAAATTTATTTTGTTAATTTACGGTTATTTTCCAGTAACTTAATCAAGACATGAAAACTTTTAACATATTTTTGGAATGCTTCTGTGGTAGTCTGACAATTTAATCGGTAATGTTGCCGGATCAAAGTTACATCTTAAGAGAAATTCCTTCCTCCAATTTTTTTTTTAAAGTTGTGAAGGGAAAATAAACCATAAATTCTTTTAATTTTTAATAAAAGTCTGCAGCCATTTTAATTTAATCACGGCATTAATCACTTTAAAATCAATAACGTTTGTTCCTCCTTTTTCTACTGATATTACTATGTTGTTCTGATCACATGTTTTTTTATTATTCCAGAAGAGATTGTGATGAATTTGATTATGTTTTATTGTAGTATTTGGTATATTTAAGATATATGCTGGATAAATTAATCTGGCTAATGATTTAAATTAAAAAATCGTTTTTTAAAGCCAAAGGGAAATGAAATATTGGGTGAAAATGTAATTCTCTGAAATTGGCACAGCTTGGAGTCGAACCTACGATCTTCTGCTTTGCAGCCCGACACCTAACCCACTCCCCCATAACACCAGTGCCGTGCTCAGCCACGCATTTTTGAAAGGTCAACTGTGTTGAAGAAGTGGTTTTTGGTGAATTTTGTTCCAACCGTAAGCCGAAACGGCGTCAAGTACAAAAAGCCCTGATCGCGGCGTCGAGACCAACGTTTCGATATATGGTATGTGGGGGTAGACCCTACGGTTCGGGCTGTATTAACGGTACTATAATAATAATAATAAAGAAACCCTTATTAGGTGCATAGCATAAGGCCTCCGCCATGCATTTTCAATGCATAGGCGGGCGCCTAATAATAAAGAAACCCTTATTAGGTGCATAGCATAAGGCCTCCGCCATGCATTTTCAATGCATAGGCGGGCGCCTAATAATAATAATAAAGAAATCCTTATTAGGTGCATAACATAAGGCCTCCGCCATGCATTTTCAATGCATAGGCGGGCGCCTAATAATAATAATAAAGAAATCCTTATTAGGTGCATAACATAAGGCCTCCGCCATGCATTTTCAATGCATAGGCGGGCGCCTAATAATAATAAAGAAATCCTTATTAGTGCATAACATAAGGCCTCCGCCATGCATTTTCAATGCATAGGCGGGTGCCTAATAATAAAGAAACCCTTATTAGGTGCATAACATAAGGCCTCCGCCATGCATTTTCAATGCATAGGCGGGCGCCTCATTAAATTCAAGCATCCTAAAGTTAAGGATTTTACTGGGCAAAGCATTCTTTAAAATGTTATTTTATCAAATGATGTTTTGTTTAACTCGGGATTTGCATTGTGAATGGGTTAAAACAGATACCAAATGTTGTTCTAAATTAGTTAAGATAATTTAATCTCAGTCCATATTCTTTAAGATGAATTTTGGTTCTTTGATTTAGATCTACAGTGAACCAGGATTAACTGAATCATTCTGATGATTTTCAACTATCTTTATTAGTCTTTTTGTCTCTTGTTTCTTTGTATGTACATAGTTCCTTAGCTTCTTTTTATCTTAGTTTTGCTTGGTAGTTTTACAAGCCTAGTAGAGAGGATTTGTTGATTGAAATATAGTTTTAATTCAGATAAACAGCATTCTATAGTGATGTTCTCTGGATGTTCAATTTATTTCTGTTAATAAATTCTTGAACTTGAAGAGAAGTTGTCACTCCTTTATTCTATATGTGTGCAGAGTTTGCTGTTAAAAGAACGGCAATACTCCAGGTTCATCAGACATACTCTCGGATAGATCACTTTTTTCTTGATAACATTTTACAACCCTCAGTGAAACAATGTCAATACTCATCGATAGTCATTTCAGACCTGCTTTTATTAGACTTGTAACTAGTCCCTAAAACCAAATGCTACTCAACCTGGAGATTAAACACTGGGCTTGTATGTTCAATTTAAACTGTTTTAGTTAACGTTTCAGTTAACAAACAGTTTCAGTTAACTACAACAGATTATTATCGTTCTCCTGACCTATTGCTATTATTCCACTGCAATGTACTTTCCTCTGTATGTTTTCTTTTCTTATGTTGATGCACATCACTTTAAATTGTCTTGTTACTGAAATGTGCTTTACAAATAAACTTGCCTCTCCTTGATCTAATGTTGGCCAGGCAGAGCTGGTCTATGAGGGTTAACCTTTAGCCTAGCACATAGTCCTGCTCTCTCACCCTGTTTATGGTTCTTCCACTTTTTAAGCCTTAAAAGCGGGTTGGTCACAGCCTCTGTTGTCTGCTGCAGTTTGGGTAAAATAAAGTCCCTAGGGTCTGTATGGTTCAACTCTCTTTGCTCTACACACCATTTTGTTTTGCTGTACTTTCACTTATCTGATAAATGGCAATGGTAAATGGCTTGTACTTGTATAGCACTTTATCAAGTTCAACGACCCCAAAGCGCTTTATACTACAATCAGTCATTCACACACACATTCACACCCTGATAGTGGTGAGCTATGTTAGTAGCCACAGCTGCCCTGGGGCACACTGACAGAAGCGAGGCTGCCATACATCGGCGCCACCCGACCCTCTGTCCACCGTCAGCAGGCAATTCGGGTGAAGTGTCTTGCCCAAGTACATAACAACTGAGACAGTAATAGCGGGGGATTGAACCAGCGACCCGGCACCCTACCCCCTTTCCTGTCAGCCCACTATATGAAAAACGAGCCACTGGTGCTGTGAAAACCTCAACAACAAAAAAATTTAAAAAATTTGTCCTCTGCATTTAGCACACCCTTTATCACGCAGTGGACTGCTGTGCAGCTCCCATGGAGTGTTTTGTGGCTAAGGGTATTATTGCTCAGGGAAAGTCTGTGGGATTTGAAGCAGGGAACTTGCAATGTTCCTAGAAAGCAAGCACTCTGCTTTAACTATCACTCCTCTGTATTTCGAACTTGGACCAAGTCCATTTATTTTTAGTATTATAAATATACATCTTTATGAACTTTAATCATAAAATTCCACATGAAATATGTATTAGAAACTAAGCTCTATATCAGGGCAGAAATCATCCCTGGATGATGGCTTTAAATGGAGTTTTATACATATTTACCAGGCTTCAAGATGGTAATTCGGCTGTGAGGTTACTGTTTTGTCTCATAAGATGCAGAGGTGAGTAGAGTAGCCAAAAATGTTACTAAAATAAGAGTAGCACTACTTCAACATATTATTACTCAACTTAGAACGCCTGGAAAACTAGGTCGGCCTTTCTGGTACAGCTCTCCACTGGTTTAAATCCTACTTAAAGGACAGGGACTTTTTTGTGTCAGTAGGTAACTTTACATCCCAGACGACAAAAATTACATGTGGGGTTCCCCAAGGGTCCACCCTGGGTCCCCTCCTGTTCAATATCTGCATGCTCCCTTCAGCTCAGATCATAAAAAAACAACAATATCAGCTACCATAACTATGCAGACGACACACAGCTCTACATCACCATGTCACCAGGTGACTATGAACCAGTTCAAGCACTGAGTAAATGCCTAGAAGAAATCAATGGATGGATGTGCCAAAATTTTCTTCAATTGAATAAAAACAAAACTGAAGCAATAATCTTTGGACCAATAGAGGAGAGATCAGAAGTTAGCACACAGATTCAGGTAGGAACCACTGATCAGGCCCGAAATCTGGGAGTAGTGATGGACTCAGACCTGAACCTCCAAAAGCATCTAAAGACAATTACAAGGTCAGCCTTCTATCACCTGAAAATATTTCCAGGATTAAAGGACTAATGTCTCAGCAGGATCTGGAAAAACTAATCTATGCATTTATTTTTAGTCGAATTGATTACTGCAACGGTGTTTTCACAGGTCTGCCTAAAACGTGGATCAGACAGCTGCAGCTGATCCAGAGCGCTGCTGCCCGTGTCCTCACTAAGACTAAGAAAGTAGAGCACATCACCCCAGTTCTATAGTCCTTACACTGGCTCCCTGTATCTCAGAGAATATACTTTAAAATACTTCTGTTAGTCTATAAATCCCTGAATGGCTTAGCACCTAAATACATCACAGACTTGTTATCAGTGTATCAACCATCCAGACCACTCAGGTCGTCTGGCTCCAGCCTACTCCGCATACCTAGAACCAGAACCAAACACGGAGAAGCAGCATTTAGTTCCTATGCTCAATTTATCTGGAATAAAGTTCCAGAAAACTGTAAAAGTGCAGAAAGCCTGAGTTCCTTTAAATCAAGATTAAAAACACATTTGCTTAGGATTGCCTTCGACTGTTCTAGTTAAACTGTTTTACTGAAACATCATTAGTTCAACTTTGTAGTCTAACTGTTTTTAATGTTTGCTTTTAGTTTCTATTTTTCCATGTTCTATTTTGTTTCTACATTTTATTCCTACTTGCTTTTATTCTGTTTTTTCCTGTATTTTAATCATGTAAAGCACTTTGCATTGTCTCTGTACTGAAATGTGCTATACAAATAAATTTGCCTTGCCTTGCCTAAAAAGTAGTCAGCCAAGAAATTATAACAGATAAGTTAATATTTTTAAAGTATGTAATCAAATAGACAAAAATATAAGTGTGCAAATTCTGATATTCTAAAGACAAAAAATCTATACAAATAACATAACAAAACATGAAATTCAGGCAGAAGAAATACTTTTCTAAATCATTGTTTTTCAACATTAAACCTGAAACTAATGCTTACAGCAGTTAATGTATACACAGTATGTTAGAACAGTGCAAAGTACTTCCAATGACAATATCTACTGTTTACTCTACATTCATTTGACCTTCAAATGGCTCAATGAGCTCAGCAGATTAAAATAATTAACATTAAAATAAAGCTTGTGCAAGAAGTCTCATTTTAACATAAACTCTAGGTTTTTGGCTATCTGCTGCATTTTTGGTAAAAACAAGTATATTCTTTGTTCATGAAGTTACTTGCAGTAGGTAGAGTACCTACTTGAGTCATATACTTGAGTAATATGACTCAAGTAAAAGTAAAAAGTACAGTGTAATAAAACTACTCCTAAAAGTACGTTCTCTCAGTTAGACAGTCAACCCGATGCAGTAAAGCCGGGCTATTCAATTGGTGGCCCCAGGGCCGGGTCCGGCCCCTTTGGGTTTTTGTACCGGCCCCTAGAGTGTACTGTGATTATTACATACTGATAGTCTTACATAGTGCATGAATATGACTAACTGCACGTTCTCTCGTGCAGTAGGGGGCGGGATGCGCACGTTTAAGTCATGGTGGAAAAACAGGAATACAAAAACAAATACCTGTCTTCGTCGGACATATATTTTGGGAAACCGCACATGACCAATCAAAAATCACCATTCACGGCGCGCTCTAATTCAATTCTCTGACTTTTATCTGTCAAGCGTGAAGGATTGGCTAACAAGACAAAATGTCTCTCTCTACCTTAAAAAAAAGAAAAGTTGACTCGGAGAACAGGCAGTTCAACAATGAATGGACAGAGAAATACGCGTTTATTGCAGTTGATGCGAATCCTGTGTGCTTAATCTGCAACGAGTGCCTCGCTGTGTGTAAAGAGTATAATTTAAGAAGGCATCACAACACAACGCATGCTAACTTCAACGCTACTTTCCCACCGGGCTCAGCCGCTCGGAGGCAGAAGATTTCAGGGCTCACATTTTGTTATGAGCAAAGACGTCGCATATTGTTTCGGGCCTGTACGGATCAAGAGAGAGCAACGGCGGCATCGTTACGAGTGGCATGGATATTGGGAAAAAAGAAAAAGCCGTTTACAGACTCGGAGATAGTCAAGGAATGTATGCTGGCATCCATTAATGAGGTGGTAACAGATGAAAAAACCCGAAAAGGCGTTATTGATTCGATCAAGCAAATTCCAATATCTGACACGTCAAATATGAGGAGAGTCGAGTCCCTTGCCTCGGATGTTTTCGAGACACTTTTGGACAAGCTGAGGAAGGCTGAGGTGATGTCTTTGGCCGTGGATGAGTCGACAGATAACGGTGATGTTGCGCAGCTGTGTCTCTATGTGCGATTTTTTGATGGAGAATGTTTTCGCGAGGATCTGCTTGGACTACTTCCTCTGGAAGGGCACACCACTGGTGAGATTTTATTCACCAAAATTGCTTCATTCTTTGAGGAGAACAACTTGGATTTGGCGCGCGTCAACATGCTGGTGACGGATGGCGCGCCCTCGATGGTGGGCAGGGATCAGGGGCTTGCCGCGAGGATGGCAGCCGTGGCTCCACATATGAGATCGCTACATTGCCTCATCCACCAAAGCCTTCTGTGTGCCAAACTCAGTGCTAAGTTAAAAGAGACCATGGACTC